>CAMXCT020006357.1:65000-365000 GCA_947184155.2 Cladocopium goreaui
TTGATCCCTCAATTTAAGCAACAAAAGAGAAGGTCGCATACTAGCGACATAAACATGCTAGATGTATGTTCATTTGTGGACCTGTCAAACTATACTTTGAAATTTCGAAAATTTACAATCACAACATTATGCATCGGAGATAATTATACTAAAGTATAACATACCATGGAGTATAAAATATAGATATCATATACCATACTGAAGGATATACATATAGATATATACCCAACAGTATGGTATATATATAAACCATATTAACACTTATATACATATAGAAATATCATATACCCAAGTATATACCAACATGGAATATGTGAAACTACATATACCAAAGTATATCAAACTATAAAACCCAACAGCTGCGCTAGTCACGTCACGTCGCCACGGCACTCCCATGACATGCCATGGCCTGACAGTCGAACTGAACTGACAAGTGGCACAAGGCCAGCTCACCTTGGCAGCGGCGGAAAGTCATCTAATGTTGGTCAATCAATGATGATTCATATGGGAAAATAACGAACTATAGTGGATGATTCATGGATAATCAATGGATTAGTGAAATAATTGGTGTATATTGTTTTGTAAAACGATATATAACATATATCTGGGTAAATTATAATATTTCACTAGTCTGAATTAAGGCCATGAATGGGGATGATTTCCCTATACATTCACCATGATTCCAGTGAGGGAGAACAGTGAGGTCGTTATAATTTACCCAGATAGTATGTATATATATATGTTTAAATATATTTGTTTTTAATCTATTTCTTTGCTAATTCAATAATTTATTTATTTTTCTAATTATTTCTTAATTTATATATTTATTTATCTACTTTTTCATGTTTGTATTTACTTATTTGTTATTTCTCTATTTATGTATTTATTTGTATATTTACTTAAAAACATATTTATAAAAACTCTATTTATCTAGTAACCACCAAACATAAAAAAGTGAATTCTTCACTAAATAAATTGCATTTACATGTGAATCCATCGTGTTTCTTGGATCACTATACATATGTGTTCAATTTGCTTGATTTTGGGGTTTCCATCACTCGGTATGTAAAACTAATATCTATCTATCTGTCTGTCTGTCTGTCTGTCTATCTATCTGTATATATATATATATATACGTATATATATATATATATACGTATATATATATATATATATGTGAGGTTTCCTAAAATGGGGGTACCCCAAAATGGATGGTTTATAATGGAAAATCCTATGCAAATGGATGACTTGGGGGATCTTGGAAGTATCCCCATTTTAGGAAACCTCCATATATGATTTATACTATCATATGCGGCTGCTTGTGCTGGCTGGTAGCTAAAGAATCTTAAACATGCTCTTCATGCTCCCAGTTTTTTGGGTATGTTCCCAGCTGATGTCTGCCCTCGAACTTTGATCAACACCATTGGAGATTGGAGACCATGGGTTTCTTTCGGACATGCACCCACAAAGCTGCTGATTTTCTCCATTTAACCATCTCAAAAAGGCCCAAAGGCGGTGGTTGATACTTGTCACCCCCATTTTATGGTGATCCGTGGAGATGCGATGTGACCGTCAATGCAACCATCAGTCGGAGATTCAACATGACTCAAACTCGCTGCACTCCTGTGTTGCACATCTGTGAAGCATCTGCTCGATTCATCGCAGCTGCGTGCACCTGTGAACTGGCACCGGTCGAGGCCAGGAACTCCGCGTGGTCCACGACAAAAATCTTCTCCGCAGACGCGGGCTGGGTCTCGGATTCGCGAGTGTCAGCCAACTCAAGTTGCCAGCGCGCTGCTCGCAGTTCCGCCTCCTCAGGTGTCGGTGTTTGTCGGAGATGAACATCAAATACTATGGGGCTAAACCATGGGAGTTTGGGAGACAAACCCAAATTTGGTTATTGATTCCAGCGAAGTCGCCAGCGCATCCTTGCCACTTTGTCAATTGCTGAAAAAGACGGTGACAAATGCACTCCAAAGGTGGCACTCGGCCGGTGGGTTTCTTCATCACTGCATAGTTACGAGTGCTCTTCACAACGTCCTCACGGTGAGCGCCACCACAGGGTGGATCTGGATGGCACTGCCAGACGTTTGACGACCACCGGAAAATGTCGCCGTGAAAGTGGAGTTGGTCACCCAAGTCTGAGCTTCTTTAGACTGTTTTGGGATACAAATAATACCAAATAACTACCATTTTTGGGGGTATTGAGTTTGTGTATTTGACTGTTTGACCTCATGAACAGAGAATAATGAGGATATGACTCAATAAATTCCATTTCTACAGCCTACATGAATGTGAAAGGTCCTCTCCGGTAAATTGCCATACCCTCCGGTAGTCAAACATGGCAATGGAAAATCCCATATGTATGTATGTATATATATATGATTTTCCCATCATAGACATCCATTGAGTACAGGGATTTCCCATTTCTACGTTTGATTACTGAGCCAGAAATCAAATTGTCCACTATTCATCCAGATTTCCCCATTATTCATGATTATATGCTGCTACATGTAGCAGATGAATCGCAGGAAAATCATGGATTTCCCGTTGCTATCGGAGCTATCTGACTTGACCATGCCAGATTCCCCGCCATAAACAAGCACCATTTGGGGATACAGTATACCTGGTAAGTACAACCTATTTATGGTAAGCCATTGGGGACGGTTTTGTAAACGAATTACAGTAGGCTCTTTCCAAGTGGAAAACATGGAAAACCATCTGAAACTGCCAACCAGCCAGCACTGGGGTGTTTTGTTTTTCCATGGCTAAGCGTAACCTGCCTGTGCCTAGTCAGATCATCATCCCATGTTGAAAAAATGGGATATATTCTCTATTCCTAGATAAACCCTCTGGTGTCATCAACCGTGGCTGGAAAATGCCCTCTGGATGGAGATTTCAAGCTGAGAAAATCATCAAACTAAATGGTTGAATTTTCCAAATGGTAATGGTAATGGTAATCATCATCATCATCATCATCATCGTCTGCAAGGGAATTCTAGATAAACAAAGTTATACATATGAGGATGTTCAAGATAAAGACAATGGTCCTATCGTAACCGGGCAGTCTACATTAACATACATGTCTAGCAAGAACGTTACATCAACGTAGCATAGCGTAGATATGCAAGCGTGCAAGAACGCTAAAGAACACTACATCAACGTAGCACAGCGTAGTTCCGCAAGCGGGCAAGAACGTTACATCAACGTAGCACAGCGTAGCTGTGCAAGAGCGCAAGAACGCTAAAGAATGCTACAACAACGTAGCACAGCGTAGCTGTGCAAGAGCGCAAGAACGTTACATCAACGTAGCACAGCGTAGATGTGCAAGCATGCAAGAACGCTAAAGAACGCTACATCAACGTAGCACAGCGTAGATGTGCAAGCGTGCAAGAACGCTAAAGAACGCTACATTAACGTAGCACAGCGTAGATGTGCAAGCGTGCAAGAACGCTAAAGAACGCTACAACAACGTAGCACAGCGTAGATGTGCAAGCGTGCAAGAACACTACCTCAACGTAGCATGACGTCACTCAGCAAGCGTACATGAACGTTATTACCCCACCCCACCCCACCCCAACAAGGACAAAAAAAGACAAAAAAAACAAAAAAAAATAGCTTTCACACACAGGCCGCTCGCCACGGCGCCAGCAACAATTACCCATTACAACCCATTATATCCCATTGTATCCCCTCGTTACGGGCCACCACGAGTTCACCGAGGCGACCAAGGCACTGCAACACCAATCGACCAAGCCTGGAGGGTTCATGTTTGGATCACTGCTGGATGACCTTTATACATATTGTGGATCATATTATGGGTATGGATCAATACCTATTAATACCATTTTAGTGGGATGAACATCCATTTACCAGCTATTTTGATGTTCACCAGGGGTACAAGGTTTTGACACACTGCCATATGTGTATTAATATCGATATCTATATATATATATGATAGTGTAATAATATATAGAGTTCTATGATCTATATGTAAGAAATGTTCTCTTTAGAATCCAGCTGGGTTGTGGGATCGCTCTTTAGATAATATTGTGTATATATATATTGCATATTCTTGCAACAACCACCAAAAAATGGAGAATGTTGAACTTACAACATCTTACAACTCTTTTAGTAGGATATTCCATTCCTCCCTTGTTTGGGGGTTGCTATTCATATGCATATATATATATATATGGGCCACGGTCAATATTTGGTATATAGCTCCAAGTCATCATTTTTTGAAGAGTGTATTATCGTTTTTCAGGTTTTGGGAATATAGCAAATGTTATCGTTGTTTAAAGAGTGTATTATCGTTTTCCAAGCCCCAGCTCAATTTCCAAAAATATATTCAGATGTCTCGAATACTACTGTACTTTCCATTACGGTAAATTCTGGCTGTAGCTCATATATACAGAGAGAGAGAGAGAGTAGCCAGTTGGATCCAAATGCCTTCGACGCTACTTGACCCAAATAACTTCAGAGGTTACTTGGATCTATAGGGGTAGCGTATCTTATTTTTTTTTTAGAAGTGTAGGGGGGTCAATCAGTTGATGATATTTGATCCACAATTAACCTCTGGTAATCAAACGTTCACGTGGCTGGCTGGCTGGAAAATCCCGCATCGATGATCTTCCAGCCACGTTCAACCATCCCAGAGGGCATAAAAACATGTCAAGCCTGTTGTGAATATGCATATTAGTCCATAGTGACCCAAGATAAGTGAACTCCTATCTAAAGAGCGATAAATTGAACTTGTTTCTTTTTGGGGGGGTTACTATGTATATATATATATATACATATATATATATATATGGGTAGTATGAATTGAAAAAATGTCGAACTTTTTGGGACGGTCATTCAGAAAAAATCATGGAAACTCGAGTGACTGAGTGACGTTACGACGTGAGGTCACCACATATCATATATAGATAGCAGTCACCAAAAAGGTCGAAAGGTAAGATCCTACTAAAGACCTCTGGTAAACTAACATAGCTATGGAAGTCATGGCCCATTTATAGTTGATTTACCTGTTAAAAATGGTGATGTTCCTTGGTTGTATTAGTTTACCGGAAGTATACAGTAATAAATGATGTTTCTGATTTGTTTGGGGGTTCAATGTGTCATGTAAATGGCACGTATAGTTATAGCATGGTTGGTTCACCCAAGTTGTCAATGAATAAACCCTACGTCCTACTGATCCCACTCACATTCAGGGATAAAGGGCAACGTGGTAAACCCAACAGTAAACCATCCCCAATATAGGTATCTTTGTCCCGTGCCAGAGATCTTACAAAGCGACCAAGCAACAATACTTACTGGTGCTTAGTAGGGAATGGATGGGACTGGGGATGGATGGGACTGAGGTATCATTGGGTATACCTCTATTGGAGATGATGCAACATGACCCCAAATGGTTGGTTCATGTGACAAGGTATAGCATTGGATTTACCACAGTACTTACGATTGGTGGGATGAGCAGCCAAGTAGCCTTTCAAACTACGGATCCCTATGGTAATTCATTGGTTCGCTATGGAAAATCATCTTTTAATATGTAAATCATCTGACTAAATGGGCCATGGCGCCATGCATAGCTATGTTTTAGAAATTCCGGAAGGTAATCCAAGACATCTTGGACTACATATTATATATATATGGTTGGTGGTTTCAACCCCTCTGAAAAATATGAGTTCGGAAATGGGAAGGATGAAATCCCATATATGAAATGGAAAATATTAAAGTCATGTTCGAAACCATCAACCAGATATATCTATATATATATTATATATATATATATCCATTGAATAGGTAATCTGTTTGGTGGTTTCAACCATCTTGAAAAATATTAGTCAACCGGAAGGATTATCCCATATATTATGGACAATAAAAAATGTTTGAAACCACCAACCAGTAATTCATCCATATTTACATATTTTTTGGTGGATGATTCTCTGCAATTAAAAAAAATCGGCCTTGGGGTCGATCTGCGATGTTGTGACAGGCAGAGAATCCTGGCTTTTCTCCAGCATGCGCTCCTGGTGAAGGGATGATGGGAACCAACCCTGGAGGTTTACCCCCTGGTAAACCAACAACAAACCATGGAAAATCCTGGAGGTTACCCTCTGGTAAACGTTTACAACAAACGATGGAAAATCAGCATTTTTAAGGGTAAATCAACGAACTAAATGGGCCATGACTTCGATATGTTAGTTTACCAGAGGCTATTTGGGTGTGGCTAAAAATGAGATACAATTTCAATGATTTACAATGGGGATAATGATGATTAGCATTGGTTAACCAATGGATGGAATGGAGTATCCTATTTTCAGACAAGCCCATTAAACATATCAATTGATGAAGACATTTCAGATACTTAAATAAAAGGTACCCTCTGGTAAACGTTTACATAACTATGGAAAATCACCATGCTATCAATGGGTAAATCCACTATAAATCACCATTTTCAACGGGTAAACCCACTATAAATCACCATTTTCAATGGGTAAATCCACTATAAATCACCATTTTCAATGGGTAAATCCACTATAAATCACCATTTTCAATGGGTACATCCACTATAAATCACCATTTTCAATGGGTAAATCCACTATAAATCACCATTTTCAATGGGTAAATCCACTATAAATCACCATTTTCAATGGGTAAATCCACTATAAATCACCATTTTCAATGGGTAAATCCACTATAAATCACCATTTTTAATAGCAAACTGTTAGTCATTACCAGAGGCTACTGATCTTTTTGGAGGCCTATGTATGTAAGTAGGCCTGACTGTCGTCATGGCTGTAGCATGGCGACTTTTTTCCAAACCTCAGTAGCCCAGTGACTCGACCCATCCCCAATACAGTATATATCAACCATGCAACATTGATTCCAAAAAAAAACATAAGTCCTCTACACTGTTTCATTTATATATATATATATAATCATAATCATATATATATATACATATGTATAATTATAATATATATATATATATACTGTATATATACATGTATTGACCATAGTAACTCATCTGCATGTCACGCAGCTTCTATTCCCGCCCCTCCTGCGAATTTGAACCAATGATGGCTCTCATGCGCTCCCACGTGGTGGGTCACGTGGTGCGTCACGTGGTGGGTCGGGTAGTGTGCCGCGTGGTGAGTGGCGTGGTGCGTCACATGGTGTGTGGCGACTTCCGGGCAGGCCAACCTGAGTAGGTTTTGACTGCAGGTGCATGAATTTTCGAATCATACGTGGATGATCGTAGTAAGGATGTTGATCAGGTAGATACCAACAAATATGCTGATATTTCAACAACGTGGGGATGTAAATAACAAACATGAGGATCATGAACATTAAAGGACCATTTCTTTTTGCTATTTCAAAATAAATAACAAGTTTGATCCATTTTGATCCTTTAAATGTTGGGGTATTGAAATAGCAAAAAAATAAAGGATCTGGATCAAACTACCCATCCAAGGTCAACTTAGTTCCGCTTGGGTTATGTCCCAGTTACAAGGCATTTACCTGGTGAAGTACAAACAAAAAACTTGTGGGTGCCCTTGATCATGATCCCTGGCAAGCAATGTGACTTTTCCACCTGATGGAATACTTCAGCATATCTGAGCTGAATCATCAACAGCGTGTCATAAGTTTTAAGCACCTCACAAGCTGAAACAAGGTTTTTGTCAATGGACGTTTCAGGTACCTAAACTGGAGGTGCTGTACCATACAAAGCCATAGAAATTGATGGTGTATCCCCTTACATAGCCCTTACATAGACCTTAAGGTACCTCCATTTTTGGTTCCCTAATTTGGCCCTTGATTATGTTTGAGGTGACTCCACTTCCCAACTCTCATTATAGAACCCAGCAATTTTACGGTTAACGCATGTTGAATGTAACATAATGTAACCAACTTTCACGGACAAGCATCGAACTTCAACATTACAAGCAGGGATGGAACCATACCAACTGAACTGTGACATTCTGTGGTACAAGCATCGCTGCTAATTGCGGATCTAAAAAAACACGGATCAACATTGGGATACTCATGCAGCCCATACGGATTCAGCAGTGACAGCATGGATTCCCATGTCACAGTGGTGAGGACAGCATGGCGAATTATTTGGATTCGCAAAACAACAAGTGGATTGTCTGAGGTTTTTCGATACCCAGAAATTCAATACCCTCTGGTAAATTAACATAGCTATGGAAAATCACCATTTTTAATTGGAAAATGAACTATTAATGGTCATTTTCAATAGTTGATCGTGATTTCCCCCGGTAAAATTCAAAACTTTGGGGCATCCATGGACAAGTTTTGGACAAGCCAATAGTCTGATTCATTCACCCGGCAAAAATGGGGTTGAAAGACGAGTGAAACCACTATAAATAAAGGTCAGTTTCAGGGTCTATGTTATTTTAATTTACAAAAGGGGAACAAAAAGCCATCCAAAGTGTGAGGTGTACCCGGATAGAAACAGATTTTTTTTGCCTCTAGTATTTCCCCATGTTGATACGGAGCTGACCTAGTACTCGCATACACACCCATGGATTGTCATCTTGGCAGAAATCGCATTATTATTCCAAATTCAAGGGTTCAATGGAACCACAAAAAAATCCAGCTTGGCCATTTTGAGTGTCAAATGTGAAACATCCATTCTCAGGTATTCTCATGGTTCTATATGGTTCTTAGTCCCATTTTCTGAAATATTTACTATATTATCACTATATTATATATGTATATATATATATATGTGTATATATATATATGTATATATATATATATATATGTATGTATGTATATATATATATATATATGTATATATATATGAATATATATATATATTTATAAATGAATATATATATATATGTCGTAAATTCCTATTATTTTCCAATTTCTAAGTTCAACCATCACAGACGACTCTCTCCAAGATCCCCAAGGGTAGCCCCCCGACTCTAGGCATCCAGCTGCTCGTATTTGCAGCACCAGGATTTCTTGGCCTCGGAAGGGGCCAAGTTTTCCACCGATAGATGGTGACAACTTGGTTAATCATAGGGTCAACCATGGTGGTTAATGATGGTTAATGGTAGTTAATAGTGATTAATGGTGATTGATGATGGTTAATGATGGTTAATAATAATCTGGTTGGTGGTTGACCAACAATCTTTTAAAATATGAAAGTCAATGGGAACAATTATCCCATATATTATGGAAAATAAAACATGTTCCAAACCAGCAACCAGGTTATCATCCCAATGTGAATCCCCATATTTTCAAAAAATGGCTTAATCATAGGCTCAATTCTGGCTTGGTTCACCCATGAAAATTCCGGGATAACGTTATCCCGGAGTCCATTGGTTATCTAATCAGCATTGTCACTTCTATCAGCTGGGAAGCTCTCAGTAGCTCCTTGGCTACCGATGGTCACCATCCTGTCTAACCACTGGATGCCTATCAACAATTACATAGTGGGGCTATACGGCTATACACTATCTTCATCTATTTTCACACACACACACATAATGATGTGTTTCATCAAGATATAGTTTTACACCATATATAAATAGATAAATAGTTGTACACACACCATATGTAGCCCTATGTTACATTGTTAACAACACAATTAAAACAGCCTTGGAGTTTTTCACCAATGAAGAAATCGCCAGGATTTGAAGGGACCTGTCCATGGCTGGCAAGGGATAAACATCAATGTGGTGTGGAACAGTCCATCAAAATGGCAACACCAATACACAGCCAGATCTCTATTGTGATCTCAGTTGGGTATTATAGACCAGAATATCCGAGAGATTTTGACAAAAGGTGTCCCCATTTTTTCTTGGTGTCACCACCTCTGGCAACTCAGACTCCCACGATGGAAAAGCCGATCTTCCACAATTTTAAGCCATGTTGGCAATTGAAGGGGCAACCATTGGAGTACCTGCAGGGTCGGAACTGCCAGGTAGTAAATATTGTAAATTTGCATGAAGTGGTAAAGCTCAAACCACAAACCATGCTTCTAGACTATAGAACAGTAATTGTCCCCTAATCATTTTACTGGGAATTGAAGTTTCTATCTATCTGGGGTGCGTTTTTGAATTCATGTTCCTAAACATATGCCTTTTTTCTTTCACTTTTCAGATGGCTCAGCACCATCAAACACCAACTCAGAGGGCACATGTGATTCTCACAGCACCACTTCTTCCCGTCCGGACTCAGATCTTGTGTGTCCTGACGACGACGGTTTTGGCCCCGGGGATTCCGGGGGTCCTAAGACTGGGTAAGAACCATATGAAATATTATGAAATACATTGAAATACCCCAATTACTGTATATTACATGTATATATATATATATATTATGTACATGTTGTATATTGTTGGATGGGGGTTATAATAGGGCTTGATAAACCACTTACTAACTGGGATGCAGAACCGTTTGTAAGAGACGAATGGATAGACAATGGCCACGGTGACATGAATCGCATACCAACTGGTTTGCACATCCAGTCATACAGTCAATGGGAATTTCAGGAACCTAAATTGGAGGTACCTACCATATGTAAGGCCTATTTGTTCGGCCTAAATTTCAGAGAATATCCCCAGAAAATATAGGGCCTTACATGGTACAGTACCTCCATTTTTGGATCCTGAGATTCCCATTGATACAAATGACTTCAAATGACTCAAAATCAGGTACCATTTTTTATACCAAAATTTAACGTCATTTCTTGTACCAAAGTTACCAAACCAGAAGCAGTTCTTGGGGTCATACTGATTGAAAAACTAGGGTTTATATGGTAAATGTATCATTTATGATGAAACTATAAACAGTATAAAACTAGGCTTTATTGTATCAATAACCTGTTTTTGAAAAACTATAGCCAAATCAGTATGAATTCGAGGTACACTACTCGACGATCGAAAAATCGGAGACTTGAGACGAACGGTTATCCAATGATTTCTAGTTGTGTTTAGTACTGAAGCATACTAAAGCATCCATGTTTAGTACTAAACCATTAACTGTGTCTGAAAATTGAGAAAAAATGAAAAACAAACACACACACACACAAAATGGCTATCCTATTGGGGAAAACGATGATGAACCGGTGGATGGAATGTGGTGTTCCCATAATTTTCAGATAAAGCCATTCCAAACTCATCTCATCTTTTTTGACCCACCAGTGTATATAGTATATATGTATATAGTATATATAGTGTATATATATATAGTATATATATACTATATATATATAATTACTATATATATAAATACTATATATATAATATATATACTATATATATACTATATATATATATACTATATGTAAATAGTATATTATATATAGTATATATAGTGTATATATATATATAGCACGAACAGTCGCCAACAGTTGGCATCGAAGACCGACAGGGCTCCTGCGTACAATCGTGTGCCCTGGCGCATAGAGATGGTCGATCTGAAAAAACTGAGGCGGCTATTGAGGCTTCATGTTATGTCCCTACTATTGGTAACATATTCATTTCAGGGATATTTTGAGAATATTTCAGGTATACCTATAGAATCCTATAGACAGGTTATTTGATATTCGTTGAAACTCATTTTGCTTTTCTCCCAAGGTGGGGGGAATGAGCCACACCCAGAAAACCAATGATTTACATCATCTGCCACTGATGGCGATGTACAGGTCGGTATCTACTGGGTGGGGACGCCAATTCGTGTTGGGAGATGTTGGGAGTCACGATTCAATACTCAAAATTCACATCAGTGCTTGTTTTATCCGCACTTTGGCCAAAAAAAAATGGTACCCCAAATCATCCAAGTCATAAACGACCACTTTAGTATTTAAACCCATGGTGACTTGGGGTACCCCCCTTTCAGGAAATATCATTCAAGGTTTCCCATGGTAACTTGTTAAAGGTGTACCCCATTGATCCCGAGTTCCTCAACCCACAACTGGGGGGTTTCCTACCACGGGGGTACCTCAAAATTGATGATTTCGGAGTAGCCCTATTTTACGAAACCTCCAAATGATCCTTATTTTGGACTTTGACCCAAAACGAGAGTTGGCAAAACATCCAAAAATCGTGGTCTTTTGGGGTTTCAGCTTTGGACTGTCTCCATCCCTTGGACTCCCAACGTTCCATCGCATCCTTTCTCTTCATGTTTGCAGCAGTAGTTCTGGCGGTCGGAGGGCAGAGCGATTCTCTCTTGTGGCCTACTTGGATGTGCATCCGACTTTATGTGGAACAAATAAATTTGGCTAACTATTGATGTTTAATGTCTATTAAAACATATTTTAACATTACAGTTCACTCTTACTAAAAGTACTAGTATAAAGTTTACACTAAACTAGATACATATTACAGAATACTCTTCGTCATGCATTTGGAAGCTACAGTGACTTTGGGTTCGCTTAATTTGTTCGTTCCATTTTCCCAATGTCATAATGAGTAGTGAACACATATGTAATATGAAATGGGTCGTTTTTTTGAAGGCCTTCGATATAAACAAATTTCAGAAATATGCAAAAAAAAAAAGGTGCTCGGAAACAAAGGACTTCCGTGAAATTTGTTCAGGTGCTTCGCCGATGCGAGGATTTGGGGACCCAAACGGGCCCAATGCAATTTTGGGTCCGGAAAGTGCTTCATGGAATTGGTTTCCATTCACGTTCCATTCATTTCAGGTACTCACCACAAATTGAAGATTTTCCCAAGCATGTTCTATTCATTTGAGATATTCACTCTAAAGATGTCTCCAATTTTGCCCAGTTTCACTGATCTACTGATGGCGCGACAGCCACCAAGAAAAGCGCCTTTTTCTGTCGAGACCAGCCCCTCTGCCAATTCCACAGCCTTGCTGCCAGTGGACACAGCCATTGGGCATATGTTGCCCTTTGGAAGAAAACCAAACCATTGATTGAGGAGGGGAAGTACCTATTGAAATGGATTATGTCGTTCTATACACAATATTTGTCTGCATGCATCGTATATATATATATATGCATATTGATATGTGTGATATGTGTTTCTTGATGTGTCTTTCAATCAAGCAATGGCAGAAACCTCTTGAGAAATCAAATCGTTGTTTCCCATCTCATGGAGTCATGGATGATGATATCATGATGATAGTCCCCAATGTATGTATATATATATATACATATGTAGATATATATATATATATACATATATATATGTATATACATATATATATATATATGTATATATATAATATTATTGATTATTCTATTATATACATAATATTACAAATATATAGAGAGAGGGTAGTAAGTAGATCCCCTCCAATCATCGCCCCAGGGAGGTTAAAGGAACCTCATTTAGCTCCCTTCAAGTCTGATCAATGATAGCTTACCCTCTGGTAAACTAACATTTTGCTATGGACAATCACCATTTTTAATCGGAAAACGCACTATAAATGGCCATTTTCAATAGCTTTTTGTATGTTTACCAGGCCGGGTAGTATTTCTGATGCTTCAAAATCTTCAAACCCCCGAATGATCACAATTATATACGTGGCTGTGAGTCGAAGCCCTGGGAGCCTTACCCTAAAATCACTGATGAATGATGTAATGGATGTTTATTCTCCCAAATATAGGAATAATTTCAGTAATAATACTGGTTGGTGGTATACCTACCCCTCTGAAAAAAATATGAAAGTCAGTTGGGATGATGACATTCCCAACTGAATGGAAAAATAAACATGTTCCAAACCACCCACCAGCCATTAATATTCCATTACCAGAGGGTTAATCATCATTAAATCACCAGGAAAATATCCCCATTAAACCACCAAGCAGCTAATGATTAATCATCATTTACCATATAATAACCACATATTAACCACTATTAACATTGACCCATCCCCACATCTGATTCACCTGGGCAGTGCCCTGCCACCTTTTGAGTCCCTCTGGGCCCGTCCGGACCCTGCGGAGCAATTGAAGTGGCCAATGGCCTTGCGCGACCCAAGGTTGGCCTGTAAAAAATGGTGACAATTACTTTACTTCGTGTGATCCCCACCATGACATTTATACATTTTGTTACTGGCAAATCTTCTGGCATTCTATCTGACATTTTATCTTGCATTCTATCTGGCATACCTTCTGGCATTCTATCTGGCATATCTTCTGGCATTCTATCTGGCATATCTTCTGGCATTCTACCTGGCATATGTTCTGGCATATCTTCTGGCATTCTATCTGGCATATCTTCTGGCATATCTTCTGGCATATTATCTGGCAAATCTTCTGGCATCCTATCTGGCAAACATTCTGGCACTTTATCTGGCATACCTTCTGACATTCTATCTGCAATCTATCTGGCATATCTTCTGTATTTTTTTCTGGCATTCTATCTGGCATATCATTCTATCTGACATATCTTCTGACATTCTTTCTGGCGTATCTTCTGACATTCTGTCTGGCATATCTTCCTACATGAGGTCCGGCAGGGAACACTGGGCGTGGCTGGTCGTGGTTGAGGTCCGGCAGGGAACACTGGGCGTGGATGGTCGTGGTTGAGGTCCGGCAGGGAACACTGGGCGTGGCTGGTCGTGGTTGAGGTCCGGCAGGGAACACTGGTCGTGGATGGTCGTGGTTGAGGTCCGGCAGCGAACACTGTGGATCGCGGGTCGCAGTTGGACGAGGACGACGAGGACGACGAGGACGACGAGGACGACAAGGACGACAAGGAGGACGAGGAGGAGGCAGGAGGCAGGAGGCGGCAGGAGGAGGAGGCAACTGACATAAAATCTAACAACCCTCACCTGGCAGGTGGGGAAAAACTGGCTGAATTTAGATCTGAATGAAGATTTTATCAGCAAACATGGGTGGTTTGACCAGGAAAAAACTTGGGGCTTGGGATTTTCACCTGATTTTGCCATGAAAAATGGGGATTCTTTACAGTGGATCGAGTGTACCAGCATGGTGCATAGGCCGCAAGGCCCGAACCCTTACATCGATGATCGATTTTTTTTGCTCTGGATGACCCTTGTTTGAATCTCCGTTTTGCATCATTGAAGTTGATGTGTTGTCCATTTCGGGATTTTCTTGGGGAATTCCACAATGCTTCCATGTTCTGCAAGGGTGCCACATGTTTCTACTCGTGATATTCCCAACCGACATGGGTATCCAATATTACTCTCAAAATGGGTTTGTCCAGCGGTCCGAGACGTGGATTCTAAATCAAGTATTGATCATCACTTTCATTCACTTTCATCATTTAAATGACCAGAAAACTGGGCAGGGTGTATAGTATACAGTATTGAGATGTATTCAGTATATTTCGGGACTTGAGGTAAATCCGAAAAAGCAAATTTGTCATACAAATGTTGACTGCTAAGAAGTGGGAGTTCAAGTACATGGCCTATCCTAGATACCCTCCAGAAATTCAAACTGTCCACATGGTCAGTATGTACAAATATATATGTATATATAATATATAGTAATCCTGAAATAGAAAGAATAGAATATAAACATGTCAATAATATTCTATCTACTCCAGGATGACCATACTCTATCCAATTGGTTCCCAAAGGGAAAAATTGTACAATTAATATCAAATCGGTCATATATATATACCCTATGATATTCCCAGCTTACTTCGAAATCCCTAGATATATACATCATCCCCGGCAAACCACCATATAAATCATATATCATAAATATAAATCGATCACGTTAAACCATGAATAAACCACCATACTTGTTGCCGAAGATGTCGATATTTTGTTGGTTAAACATGGTTAAACCACCATCTTACCCCAGAAACATCCAGCCTTGCATCCAAGTCCCCACTTCTGGCAGCACCAGCGCTGCCTGCGCTACAGGATCACTGGCGTTTGATGGGAGGTCATCAGCCGGTTACAAGTCATGGGACTTAGTAACTTTGTTACACTAAATGGGACTTGGTCATAATAAATGTCTCTATATATAATATATATATATGTCACTAATCATTAAGTGACACTTCTGGAAACCTATTTAAATGTGACTAGTGAAATAGTGATATAGTTATTATATGCGTGATTGGTTGTTCAATGGTGGGTGATTGGTTGTGAACCCAGCCACCAAATGGCTTTCTGAATGGGATAATCCCTGTGGCTATGTGTGAGACGGGCTGTAACTTCATAATGTCAATTGATTGGTGGAGTAAAACACAAAAAAAAACAGCAAAATGAGGTTTTTACCGCCAATTCTACCTCATATTCTCCCTTCAACCAATTTTGATGTGAAATTAATGCTGTTGCATGCTGTAAAACATCCCTGAAACATTTGGTCCATGGGCCATCCCATTTGTTGCATGAAATATCATATATGTTTAATTCAGAAACTTGCAGCACTCATGGATCATAACCAAAGTTCCACTTTCCAACATGTTCCAATTGTTGGTGACAACACCCTACCTTGTGCTAGCTATTGGCTCAAATTTAAGTGTTAGATCTATAAGTTCTCTTTGTAAGCTTTATATATATATATCATATATACATATATAATTCCTATATCTATAATATATAGTATAGTTAATGATAGATTTTGATCGTTTCTTCTCCGAATTTGATCGCTAAAATTTCAACGATTGCTGACCAGTTCTCTCCGTCGTCGCCAGATGGCATCCTAATTCTTGTTGCCGAGCCCCCGGGTTGACATACGGGGTCACATGGCGGTCATCAAAATAGCTGGTAAATGGATAGTAATCCCCAAGAAATATGGTGTATTTGGTGTATCATCATGTATCATTACAAAATGGCCATTTTCAGGCAATGTCAAGCATGCACTTTGGGTGAACGCACACGTTGAACTTGCACTTCGGAAGTTCTGGGTGATATCACAAGGCATTTCACAGGGCAACTTCTCTGCGGTCGAGCCGGGCTTTGCTGATTTGTGCCCCGTCACTCGTCCAAGGCAGCCAAGAATTTCTCAAACATGATCAGCGTTTTCCAAGAGACCGTGAACTTGCCTCAGAGCATGTCCATACTCATAATGGCTTCCAAGTGCCAAGATGGATCGTTTTGGTTTATAATTCTACCAACATACCGGCAAATGTCGCAGGCAACCCACGCTGCTGATAACATGTTTGTGCAGGTCTGTACACAAGCCATTTGGGGATGATTCCCCTTACTAACCATGATTCCCAGGGTTCGGGAGAACACTGAGAACAGTGATCAAATTTACCCAATGCTAATACCATTACCCTCCAGTAAGCTAACAAAGCTTTGGAAAAAACGACCATGTCTAGATGATTTACCGAATAAAAATGGTTATTTCTCATAGCAAACTCTTAGTTTACCAGAGGGTTATGGATAGAAATTGATTTGTAATATAAAAATGTTCTTTCACTTGGGAATTTCATAATCCCAACTAATCAGTTTACCATGAATCTGGGTAAATTATAATATTTCACTAACCTGAATCTTGCGGCCATTTGGGGATGATTTCCCGGATCCATTCACCATGAATCCAGTGAGGGAGAACAATGAGGTCGTGATCAAATTTACCCAAAATCTATAGAAATGATAATCCCATGGTATATTCCCATAGTTGCTAGTGAAATACCATTTTCCCATAATATTCTCATAGTATTCCTATGGTGAGGTCTACTATTCTCTCAGATATTTTCCATGTTCACCACGCTAATACGGCAGCACCCAGCACGCCTGGTGGCCGACCATGCCAAAATCTCATCTTCGTCCGCCACACAGTCGAAGTGCAGCTCCAAAGCTGCAAAGTCGCCTGGGGCGCATTATATGGTTAATGATGGTTAATGTGGGATACCCTCTGGTAATGACTAACATAGCTATAGAAAATCACCATGCAATCCAAAGAACGGTAAACCATCTATTTCGATTAGGGCCATGGCTTCCATAGCTATGTTATTACATATCCCACATTGTCCCACATATAATAATATTTCACTATATAACCTGAATCTTGCGGCCATTTGGGGACCTAACCATGAATCCAGGGTTCGGTCGTAGTGAGGTCGTTATAATTTACCCAGCAAATAGCTATGTTTTTGGGATTTATTACTCACATGACCAAAAAACAGTAATGTGGGATCGTGTGGGTAAAACAATGTCATAAACCTGGAGATTTGACATCTTATAAAAACATGTTGATAAAACAATGTCATAAACGCACCATCCCCCAGTCATCACTATAAATATGTAGGTCGCATGTTTACCATTCCCAGTCATGGGTGGTTTATGATGATAATCAACATCAAGAATCCTGAGTACATCATCTGGTTGGTGGTATACCTACCCCTCTGAAAAATATGAGTTCGTCACTTGGGATTATGATTCCCAACTGAATTGAAAAATAAACAATGTTCCAAAGCACCAACCAGGGAGGTTCCCAAAGTCATGGGATTCTCCCAAATCATCCAGTCGTCATGGATGACCATGTCTCTTTTTCTGAAACAAGCATGGTGACGACTGGGAACCTCCCCATTTTCAGAAACCCTGATGTATTGTCCTCTGACAGTTGTTAATATAAAGATTTCTCCTCTTGGGAAATGACATCTATATAATATAAATCTATAGAACATAGATGTGATATTATTGCCAAGATGATTGCTGAACAATATACACTTATAGTTTGATATATGTCAATGTAACATCCACATATAAAATCAATATGTCAATATGTCGTCTATCTTCATCAAACTACCCTCTGGTAAACGTTTACATAACTATGGAAAGATCCACCATGCTATTAATGGGTAAATCCACTATTTCAATCACCATTTTCCAGTTCGCAAACTGTTAGTCATTAGCAGAGGGTATATGAAAAATAAGCTATTAGTCAAATGGGATTATTGTTCCCAATATATGGAAAAATAAATATTATGTTCCAAACCACCAACCAGCCATTAATATTCCATTACCAGAGGGTTTTTTTCATCATTCAATCACCAGGAAAATATCCCCATGAAACCACCAAGCAGATGGCTCAAATGTTGCAAAGCACCAACCAGCAATATGTCGTCTATCTTCATCAAACTATGTGAAAAATCACCGATCAGATTTCTGGATCTCTCGCGCCTTGCATGGGCCTTGGATAGCTGGGGGCCTCATCTAAGGCATCTTCGGAGGCGTCTTCCTGACCAGTTGGGATGAGGAAAAACATCTGGAGCCACTCTTCTTCCACAATAATTTCCATGGAACTTCCATTCTAATCCCATTGAAATACCATACAAATTCCATTGTAATCCCAATGTTTCATATGGTAAAACACTTTTTGTTCGAGGCTGTTCATTACAAAGAAATCCCATCACATTTATGATCATGTTCCCTATTGAAATCGCGTATCCCGTAAATCGACTGCTTGATCATCATTTCCTGGACATACAATTGCCACTTGGAGGTATACCCTCTGCTAAACTAACATTTTGCTATGGAAAATCACCATTTGAAATGGGGAAAATCAACTATTCCTATGGCCATTTTCAATAGCTATGTGATAAATTACCAGAGGGTATCTCATTTTCAGGCACATCTCCATTTGTCACGGGTGAAATCCAAGTTTTTCTGTTGGTTAAAATCCTCATCTGGCTTTGTGCCGATAAAAACACATTGATACCCCATGTGTTATCCCACATTACTACTTGGTGGCTCCTGCCACTTATTAAAACGCTTATTCTTGTGGTATGTTATGGTTATATTACAAATGGGAGAAGACGTGTTAATCCACTTTAAACTGGGGCGAACTAACCCACGTACTAAGTAGGATGAACCACCAACTACCCTCTGCTAGACTAACATAGCTATGGAAAATCACCATTGTTAATAGCTAAGGCATCTAAAAAAAACGAATTTCCAAAGCTATGTGAGTCTGTCTGCAAATGGGTGTATACCCCAACAATAGGCTATTTATGCTATTTCACATGGGAAAATGATGGAACATGATGATAAACTATATGGGAATCTATGGGGTCCTATATGTTCAGACAAACCCATTAATAAACCATGAATAGATATTGATAGATGATTACCCTCTGGTTATTTACCATAGCTCCCATAGCTATGGAAAATCAGTTCGATGATTTAGCTATTGAATTAAGTAACCATTGGTTTTTTTTCCAGTTCGCAAACGAATTAAATTGCCAGAGAGTTACCCATCAATCCTAACTTCCAGGTGCCTCCCAGTCGTTGCGGTTGGCATCTTTCAACCTCGGGTGGTGACAGCCTTACCAACCAAAAACCATGGGATTGGAAGCGGAAAGACAAGGGCAAACATGCCAATGAAACGTCTTCAAATGTGAGGATTTCACTGATTTTTCACCAGTTGATTGGCAAACCATTGAGCCAGTTGATTGGCAAAACAGTGCCATCGATTTTCCAGAACTATATGATGAACTATATGAACTATATGAACTATATGAACTATATGAACTATATGAAATGATGAACTATATGAACTAGTAAACTCAGATCAATTGATGAAATATATGAAAATCATCTGAGATTAACATTGATTTTCCAGACGTCGCAATTCGAAAACCCATGGATTTGTTGCATCGAAAAAGGGAGGCGTCCTGCAAGTCCTGCAAACAATTGACAATCGATGGGTTGAAGGGAAAATAGACAGGAAACTATGGTTCTTACATGTTTTTAACCATTAAAATACATCACAGTAGCATCCATTAAATCTTTAGGGTCTCCCAACTTTCCCATCATCCAATTCTGGATTCAAATTTTGCGTCATCAACCCTCTCTTTCAACAGCCAGGTTCTGGATGGTTCTGGTAGTTTGTATCGCTTGCGATTTCGCCACCAAAACATGAACAGAGAGATGTCCAACATGACGCAATGAGATTCCAATGCCACCTTTCTGCTCCACAGAAGGCATGCAGTATTTGCTATCAAGTATTGAACAGGCTCGAAACCCTGCGGCAGACTGGTTCTTTTAGCTGATTGATGGGTATTCCATCAAACAAAAAGGGAAAAGAAAAATGCTTGAAGCAGATCCAACCATCTCCCAATGTGCGCCATTTTCAGGATGGTTCCGACCAAAAACCAAGCAGCCAACGTGTTGGGGAACCCGGGAACAGCATGGTATACCCTCTGGTAAACATTTATATACATAACTATGGAAAGATCCACCATGCGATCTAGCTGGGTAAATCCACTATTTCGACTGGGCCATTTTCAATAGCTATGTGACAAATTACCAGAGGGTAACTATTAACCATTATTAACTATAGATTATCCATATACTAACCATTATTAACCATTAACCAAACATGTCTTGCTTCAAAAAATGGACCTTCCAAGCCCATAGTTCGCGGATTTCCCAGCTTGCCATGGTTGATGACAGGATTGTATGACAACTGATATATTCCATGTCCATTCCACTTCCATTCCATTAACATTCCATTTCCATTTCCATTCACATTCCATCGATATTCCCTTCCTTCCCCCAGGGTCACCCTGAAGCTCAACCCGGCCCCCGCCCTGCGGTCCCGTGACGTGTCTGGCAAGACCTGAGCTGGAGAACAACGGAATCATGGGCGATGGGAAGATGATGGGCATATCTATATCATAAATATGTGGGAATATTTATGGAAAATATATCTGGGTAAATTATAATAATTCACTAACCTGAAATAAGGCCATTTTAGGATGATTCCCCTTACTAACCATGATTCCAGTGAGGTCGCAGTGAGGTCGTTATAATTTACCCAGATATATGACATAGATATTCCATATTTATGGAAAACCATCGTTATCCATGGATAAACCCATTCCAAAGGCATATCTATGTAATTAATATGGCAATATGTGGGGATATTTATGAAAAACCAATGGTTTTATCGATGTTTAATGATGTTTAATGTCATTCCGTACAATGTGGTCTGAGATGGTATATATGAGTCCCTAAATGTCATTCCATTTATTACCCTCTGGTAGGTATATAAATCACCCTGTTGGAGCTGTATGTATCATCGAACTGTTTGGACCATTTTCCAGAGCTATGATAGATTACAACCGGATTTTTTCTGGTTGCAACACGGGTTGGTTCAGAATCCCAATTCATGGAGTCTCTCCAATATATTACCCTCTGGTAAACTAACATAACTATGGAAAATCACCATTTTCAATGGGAAAATCCACTATAAATGGCCATTTTCAATAGCTATGTTAGTTTACCAGAGGGTAGTGAACCCACTGTAATCATCATGAAGCAACAGAGATAACAGAGGTAGATGGCAGCCATTGCTCCGTTGGGTTTGTCCCGAAATGGTGGTGTTCTAAGCTTGGGATCCAATTCCTTGGAGTTGGGAGAACCAACCAATATGGATTTGACGGAACTTGACCTCGAAAGTTTCTGGTTGCAGGCCATTAATTGATAACTAGTAGTTAGGAAAAATACGGAAACATCTATCCAGTAAACTCAGTAAACATATTTTTTTCAGCCAAGAAATGGATGTTAAGGTTAAGGTCAACCCATAGTGATGGACCAGTGGATAGCCATGGTTCCCCTGACGGAGCTTATCATTCCAAAACACTCATCCTATGGTTCACTTCTGAAAAGCCAACATCCAGAGAAGACAAAACCACTAAAAACACATATAGAAACACCTGGGGCCCAAGAATGGCTGGAAAACCCTCCATTCACCGACCATTCGCAATTCACAGGATCTACCCAAAAAAATCCCCTGCTGTCCCAGCATCCATCTGTAGAGGATCCTCCTGTCGACATCCGATGCCTGGCGATTCCAACATTCCAAGGTACCTTTGGGTGGGAAATTCATGATTAGTAGCCAGGCTCTATATCAAAACATCAGCAATAAATTCAATAAATCAACAATTCTAAGCATAAATATCAGCAATTCTAAGCATAAATGAGTCAAATGAGCAATAAATCCGCATGGCAAAATATCCAAAATATCCGTGGCTCAACATTAACATTGGAAGTTTTTCATCACCCACCAAACCCTTGTGGGAATCATTTCACCAACAAACCTGGTAATTCCACCATTTGGATTTCAGGATCGTAAGCTTCAAATAGAAAAGGTTGGGATCCCACTAAAATGATCTGGTTGGTGGTATACCTACCACTCTGAAAAGTATGAAAGTCAGTTGGGATTATTATTCCCAATATATGGAAAAATAAATATTGTGTGCCAAACCACCAACCAGCAATTAATATTCCATTACCAGAGGCTTAATCATCATTAATCATTAAATCACCATTAGTATCCCCATTAAACCACCAAGCAGATAATTATTAATCATCATTTACCACAGAATAACCACATATTAACCATGATTAACAGTATATTATATTCCAATCTATCTTTTTTTGGGTGACTATATCCAGACTTTTTTTGGAGATTTTACCAGCAAAACTTGAGATAAATGGTGAAAAATCTGCCTGCAAGCTTGGCTGGCATATGTTGTGATTTTTTGTGGCTTAACTTCCAGTTATGTACCTATAGTAGGGGTGATAGAGAATTTCGACCGAAAAATATGGCGGGATTCAGTATTTCTAGTTACCAAATGTTACCAACAACTATATAAATGAAAATGATGAGTGTTACATCATGGCTAGTCTTTGGCAAGAAAACTTGAAATATGAAACCCAAACGTAACATCTTGGCTTCCCAGGGTGTTCCGTCCCCAGTTGACTTCACATGGCCAATCTTAAATACGGCCAACGTTTTGTGTGGTAAAAAAATAATAAAAGAGCAAAAAATGAGAGTCTCATTTTTGGGTGAAGTAATTTATTCTCGACTTTTTTGGGAAAAATGCCGCAACAACTACTGCATAGCTTGGTTGAGGAGTTGAAGGATTGAGCAGCCACCCAAAGTGTTCACTGAGTTTCAGCTGAGTTACCCCCGTAGTGAAACAGTGCGTGCAGGAAAAATCCATATGTGTAGATCAGATTCCAATTGAAATGCTAGGTGTTTCTAGATTCTAGTAATTTTCCATGGCTATGTTTGATTACCCGAAGGGTAGTGAAGTGGGAAGTCCAGTCTGGGTTTAGAATGGTTTTAAAGGCTTTTGAATGCCAAAGCCAAAGCTGGCAACAAAGCTATAGCTGGGCATGAAATGAACGCTGCGAGAAAACATGACCCACGATTATGATTGTTATGTGTAGTTTTTAAATGTCGAGTGCCGGCAGCTGACGCAATCTATGGACTCAAGAATCTCAAGATCTACACAGCAAGACACAAAAACACAATCAAGCATGCATATTGGCAAAATCACCCCTTATACTCCATAGCCAAAAAAAAACAAACGTTGTCGGGGAATGCGTCAGACCTGGAAGTCTTGCTCCCAGGCCCAGACCAAAATTCGCCGCTATGAGCCCTCGACCCATTCGGTGCGTCCAAGGATGCGCCAAGGAAAAAAAGGGGAAAAAACAGCTGGTTACCCAAAATGTAAGCGACATACATTGTAGAAACTCTGGATTAAACCGAAAATTAGAGTCTACCTGACCTTGGGATTTCTTGTTCCAATGGTTGGGATTACGAAATATTCTAGACTCTACCGATTTCTTATCACAAACATCAGTCGTACATCAGTCGTACTCTACCCTGCAATAGATCTTTTTGGCTTGTTAGTCTATATTCCCAATAGATGGAAAAATAAAAATTATGTTCCAAACCACCAATCAGCCATTAATATTCCATTACCAGAGGGTTAATCATCATTAAATCACCAGGAAAATATCCCCATGAAACCACCAAGCAGATGGCTCAAATGAGAAATCAACCTAATGCGGTAAACCCACTGCCATAAACGTTTGCAGTTTGCGAACTGGAAAATCACCATGTTTAATAAGTAAATCAACTATATAATTTTATGGGCCATGTTCCAGTTCGCGAACTGTTAAATTAAATTACCAGAGGGTAAACCCAATCAGAATAGCTGTTGATATAGGTATGTTGATTAAAATGGTATACACCCAATATTAGCAGATCCAAATATAGTACCATCTGGTTATGACTAACAGTTCGCCATGGAAGCCATCACCATTTGTAAGAACGGTAAACCATCTATTTCTATGGGCCATCATTTTCCATGGCTATGCTAGTCATAACCAGAGGGTATACTCAATGGCAAACTGTTGGTTGGCGCCATCCCCCATTTGGATCTGGAATGATCCATCTGGTCCCAGTCATGGTTTTGTTGTTTCCCTGGGATTGCTGATCGGTTACTGGGCTTTACATGTTACTGGAATATATACTGTTAATAATGGTTAATCTGTGGTTATTATATGGTTAATGATGGTTAATAATAATCTGGTTGGTGGTTGAGTTTAACCATCTTGAAAAATGATGGAGTTCGTCAATGGGAAGGATGACATCCCATATATGAAATGGAAAATAAAACATGTTCCAAACCACCAACCAGCTTGGGTATGGGTCACAATTTGGTACCCCAATTTGTCATTGGATGGTTAATACTATATTCATAGACATTTATTCAATCTGCGGTCCCCAAGGTCATGGCTTGACCCACAACCAACTTCACCAGAGACGAGGCGTTGGCGCCCCCACCTTTGATGACGCAACAGAACTCGAACTTCTGCTGTGTCCACGTGTCCGGATGTCCTAACAGCGATCTCATGGCTGGTACCAGGCTGGATGTGAAGAACCCCCCAGTCATATGGGAATTTCTATGGTGATTTCATTGAAAAAAACTTGACTCATCCTCATATGTAAAACACTTTGTCAAACCAGCATCCACTATCATCATTATAATCTACCCTCTGGTTATGACTAACATAGCCATGGAAAATGGCCCATAGAAATAGATGGTTTACCTGGGTTTACCTATTGAAAATGCTGGATCTTTCCATGGCGAACTGTAACAGTCATAACCAGATGGTACATAACAAACATCTAGTGGAAGCCAGTGGAACCCAGTGGAACCCCGGAGTCAAACCGACGACCTCTGGAGCACTTGTGTGGAGCGTGTTGTTCATTGAGCCCAACGGCCTGGTTTGAGCTTTGAGGTTATGATGGGGAGCCAAGTTGGAAACGCAAACATTCAGGAGTACACAATGATATGTGTATACATATATATATAATTGTGTATGTGTATATATATATATACATGAATATATGTATGTATACATATATATATACATGAATATATGTATGTGTGTATATATATACATATATATATATACATATATATATACATATATATATATACATATATATATATACATATATATATATATATTTATTTATTTATTTATTTACAAATATAAATAAATACATATATATATATGTATATGAATATATGTATGTATATATATATATATTTCTATATGCAGGGGATATTCGAACTTGCGGTAACTTCAAGTGCCTGCGGTAAAATTGCATAACCACGTATTCAGGGCTAATCTCGGCTATAGCGGTGGTCAAAAAAAATCCCACAGGGGGATGGGTCAAGTTACCTACCAGATGAAGGGTTCCCAAGTCATTTTTTGGGTACCCCCAAATCATCTACAATAGTCATGCATACAGTATTCTAGAATGAATGGGATGATATGAATGGGAGAATATGAACTATACTACTGGTGATACTGGGATGATATGGAGGTTTCTATATGGAGGTACCCTTAAATCATCCATTTCTTCAAAACGGATTTTCCATGAAATAAACCATCCATTTACGGGGTAGCCCCATTTACGGAAACCCCCAGTCATACTGGGGCTGTATTCACATCCAGCCTGGCACCATCTGGCTTTCTCTTTCGTCCAACCTGGTCGATCCCAGAGTCACCATGTAGAGGGATGTAGGGGATAAAAACAAAGACATGAAAAAAAAGACTGGAACCCTAGAATAGATAGTCAGATATAATTATAATGAGCCATACTATAGATATAGAATGGGTATACTTAGTATACTATAGATAGTCACATCTATACACATATAATTGTATATAACTCAATATATAACTGCTAAATTAGCCATACTATAGATATGGAATGGGTGTTAGATCAACGGGGGATATACCCAGGAATCATCCGATGGATAACCTGCCAGAACCACCCAGATCTACCTCTTTCATCTCCAATTATATAGTGCATATCTCTCCAAAAAGATCAAAATTTAGTAGAAACTGGTTCCAAAATCGTGGAAAATAAAAAAATCGTGAAAGCATCTTTGGGAGGTTACGAGAAATAAAGGGAAAAACAACAAAAATGAAACTTTCACCTAGTGCTTGGCACTGGCATTTCTTTTGCAAAGCCAGTTTTTTTCGAAAGAACTCCTTCCCCAAAGCGGGATGAAATCATGACGACATCACCGGGCCGATATTTGGTGCCACTGCCCTGGTTGACTGCTTGAATAGAATCTAATTGGTGGTATACCTACCCCCCTGAAAAATATATATTAGTCAGATTGGCTCATCATCCCAACTATTGGGGAAAATAAAAGCCATGTTCCAAACCACCACGCAGGAATGAATTCCATAATTCGAGAGGACTGTTCGCACTGCTACTGTTTCATGCACAGAATCTGGTATGACACGAGGCCATCTTGTTTGAAGAACATCATTCCAAACTTGATGTCAACTGTGGAAATTTGGCGCCCAAACAGGCACAAACCTATCATACCCTCCGTCTTGCTGCTTTCTTTATAAAACGTGATGATTTCTTCATGAAATTGCCAGAATTCATGCAGGAAGCCGGGATGCCTCATCAAACAAGCTGGCTGATGATCCCCACAGAACGCCAAACCATGGTCCCCAATTTCTGGTCAAATCCAGGAAGAAGCCCATTCAACCACCATAGTTTCCAATCGGTCACTGAAGTGCTGAATCTTAGATGCCTGCCAAAAAATAATTTCTTTTAGCTGGTTCGGAGCATTTTTTTTGCCGATGATAGCACAAGATCAAAGTATCTAACCATATCTAACCACATCTAACCATATCTAAACATATCTATCAAGTCTGACCATATCTAACCATATCTAACCATATCTAACCATATCTAACCATATCTAACCATGTCTAACCCAGACTTTCACATTGACCGAAACCGTCCGAAACGATACGCCACGCGGTTTCGGCCACGCGGTTTCGGCGCCTATGGGATCGCTGTCACACTCCGTGAAGTGGAAGCCCTTGGGAACGTCCAGCCACAATCTGCGCGGAAGATGCCCTCCACTGACCAACATTTCACCAGTTAGTATATTAACCATATATTAACAGTATATTAATGTATATTAACCATCATTAACCATTTATTAACCATCATTAACCATATACTGGATATATATATATATAAACCAAACTGGGGATCTTTACCAATCATGGGGATATCATGGACATGCACCGGTAAATTAAGCCAACAATGATTTCAAACTCAATGGCTTTGTAATGGAATTGTTCACCAAACAAAATAGAAAATCCCATGGGTTTTTCTTGTTCGGAAATGATCCTTCATTTCAGGTGGATTTTCCGTATCGTCTTCTTAGTTTGCTGGAGGGTTGGGATGAATGTGGGATGATTGTGGATGTTTTACCCTACCTGGAGGCGTGAAGAAGATATGGAAACATCCACAATTGGCGACTTAAGATATATAGTGAATATGTTAGTTACCTGGAGGTTGAAGAAGATTAGAAGTGAGTGAAATAAGCCAGTTGGCGACTTGTAAGCTGGTCATTGGAACATGTTCGCTGCAAACCCCACGTTTGCCCGCGTCGGATCCCGCATATCCTTTGCACGCTCAAATGCCTGTGTAGGGCTAGCGCTTGTTTACTTTCCAAAACCAAAAACCCTAAAACCCTAAAAACCTAAACCCTAAATCAAAACCCTAAATCCTAAAAACCTAAACTCACAATCGCTACGTGTAGCCAGTGTTTTCATTCATCCTCTGGTGACAAGTATATGAGTATATGGTATTGTGATGTATTGTGTGTGTGTTATTTGGGTGTGGGCGAACGTGGGGTTTGGAGGGTACATGGTTCATCTTCATAGGCTTCTGTTGCTTCAGAACTGGGCTAACGATTCGATTTCGGAAATATCAAACTAGTTGGATGGGGTACAGCAACAAACAACTTGGGGGCCCCTTTCTGAACCATCACAAAAATTGTTTTATGATTGATAATTGATAGATATAATAATTAATAATCAACATCACAAGATTGATAATTGATTGAAAATTGATAGACTGTATAGATTCTGCATCCATTTAACATATTTAACCCTTCTGAATTGTGATCACTGGCGTTTTCTTGTCCCAAAAAAGAAAACCGCCGCTCCCGACCTGCAGTACTGAGCTTTATCTTGAGACCAACTCTCTTTGCTCCCATGAGTACCTCAAAGTTGGCCAGAAACCCATCAGTTCATCAGCTGTAAAAATCCGCATGTTTGATCCTGGTGGTGCAATAACCATCTTGAAAAATATGAAACTCAATGGTCAATGGCAATGGGAAGGTTGACATCCCATATATGAAACGGAAAATAAATAATGTTTGAAACCACCAACCAGGATTTTTTTGTTGCCAAGCATTCTCAGCACTCATCGATCGGAACCGCCTTTTTTTTGTGTTTGTTTTCTGGGAAAGCTAAGCTGAGAAAAACCCAATGCTACCAATGTTCGGAACCTGGTTGCTGTTAATTAGAATATGTATATCATATACATTCATATTATCCTCCGTGAAAATGACAAAAAATCAATCCCTTTCACCCACCAACGTACAACCCACTATTTCCCAACCCGGAAAAAAACATCATGTATCAACTGTTTCCGAAAACCACTTTTGCCCATAAAATCACCTGCATGTGCCGCTTTTATAGCACCATTTTGGCTGGTTAGATATGGTTAAAATCACCATTTTTGCTGGTTAAATATGGTTAAATCATGTTAAATCACAGTTAAAGATACCCAAATATGATTAAATATGCCTAAGTATGGTTAAATATCCTTAAAAATATGCGTAATACTCATCTTAACTCATCATGTTTGCACAAATTTTACTGGTGACATTCACCATGTTCAGTAGCTCAACTCCGCACAGTACGCCGCCCGCTTCGCCAGGGGACAATCGTATCTGGCCGCTGTGACCACCGATACTTCGCCTCCCTGGGATGCGGTGCTCAGCGGATCCTCGGCCATCAAAATTCACCTGGATTTTTTGAACATCAATGGAGTCTATGAGATTGGTATTGGGATTTCACCATTTTGTGATCATGTTTCGGCTCTGGTTTTCCATTTCTTTCAACCACCAGTTTTTGTGATGGAAGTGTTTTGGGATTTTCTTGGAGTATCTAATGAATTTTTCTGGGTTCAAACGGATTGTTTCATGGATTTTATGGTATGCTGTTGTTATTCAAATAGATGTTATGCGACTTTATGAGATTTCAGGTGATTTTAATCATTTGCCTAGGTAAATGAATGGATTTGAATTGATCCCAATGGAATTGTTACAGTAATGGATTTTGCTGGGATTTCATGGGGACAACATGGGGGGTTAATCTTGGATGTCCCATGTCTCGTCACCCCCTATGACTTGAGTATCCTTGCCACACTCGAGCCATTTCCCGAAAATGGTTCAAAGGATCTCGATAAATTACCCTCTGGTAAACGAACTAACATCAATGGGAATTTCAGGATATTCCCTTACATAGGCCTGAACAATAGGCCTTATATATGGTAGGTACCTCCAATTTAGGTTCCTGAAATGGCCATTGATAACAGTTTGCGAACTGGAACATCACCATCTCCAATAGGTAAATCAACTAGTTCTATGTGCCATGGCTTCAATAGCTATGTGACAAATTACCAGAGGGTAAGGGCGGTCATTTGGGCATAGTGACGTCACAGCGACATCATAATTTATCCAGAAATGGTTGTTCCATAATATTGACACGGCATTGACACGGCCATTATATACCTATAGTAAATAAACATCCAGCTATACCAGCTAGCAGCTATTTTAAGGGTACCATCCGGGTCCTTCTTTGGGGGTGCATCCCACTTAGCAAATACCCCCTGTTATATATGGAATATCCACTATTATGTATATATATATGTATGATTATGTATATATATATATTATTATATACATATATACGGGATCATAAATATGGGATAAAATTATAAACTATCTGTCATCTCATATATTCCTATTATGGGATGAACTATGAGTTTTATATGGCCGGGACACCGCCACTGCGCAGTCGTACGTCGTGCCGCCCATGCCACCGCCAAGCGCCGAAGCTACAGTGTTTGCCGGGCAGCCCATGCGGCGGTTCCTGCTTCGGGGCCAGCAACAAAGGTGGGCGATGTCTTGACTTTTTAGGTAAATATATGTATGTATGTATATATATATATTTATACGTATATGTGTATATATATGTGTATATATGTATGTATATATAGTATTATCCACACAATTTATCCATGGACTTGGTCTTTAACAAGCTGTGTTTGGTAGCTTTTGACATTGATCTGAGGTAGTTTGAGGGTCAAGGTATAGATATGAGTTAAAACATCCAAGATGATAGTAACAACAACCAACAAAAAAGATATTAATTTGCCCTCTAGTATTTTCCTATGGCAGCAAGTCGTCACCATGTCCAATGCGGAGTACATCTCTCAAAATGATGCAAAGGCGAATGGAAAATAGTGGACGATAGTGGCGATATGAGCAAGAATTGGTACATGCTATCTCTACAGTACCGAAAGCAACCTGTTAAAACCAAATTCCTCGGCATTTTTTGGGATCTCTGACCACGCTGCAGAAACTGTAAGGTCTGTTGAGCTCTGAACCCAACCAGCGACCCCCGGTTCGCTCCTGCAACACCATTCTCGTTTTGTGCCTTGGCAGTGATGGGCCATGGGGTTCGAAATGGTTGACAAGCCATCTCTTGGATCATGAATCAGAGCTGGCAATCAATCTGACTATGATCTAAGCTGCTAAGAATGGTGATATCCACTGGTATTTTGTCACACTTATAGTATGATAATGGTATGTGTGGATGGATATACTTGTTTATATGATAGTGGTGCGAGATGGATATGATGGACCCCAACTTATTGGAATTCCCAACTTATTGGAATAACAAATCACCTAAGTTGATCCCTAAGTTGATGCCCCAACATGCCCCAGCCTCATTTCCACAGCAACTTCTCATCCCGTCAAGGCGCTGGTCCAAGTGACCTCGACGCTCGAGTCCCCCGCCTCGCAGTCGTAAGGACAGGCCTCCGAAAAGAGGTGCTGAGCGCAGCAGAACTTCACCTTCCTCGGCTTGACAAAAGCAGCCGAATTCTGGGAGTTTTACGGTAAAGGGAAAATGAAAATTCATGATATGTAATAGTTATATTAATATTTAAGACTAAGTACTATTTGGAAATATTACTTAATAGTATAGTAAGTACTTTTTAGACATATTTATATAGGATAACGTGTTTTATTTGAATGTTGCTAAGGAAGCGTTGCCAACTACACCAACTGAGATATTTCCTTCAACATGTACTTAGGAATTGTAGTGCTAGGTTTGTATTGCCAAGTACATTCTAGTTTAGCTTACGACCTTCACCCAAGCTCTTGTTTTTTGTCACAAGAAATGTCAACAAAAATGGTGCTCTATAAGACTTTAAAACGGCAAAAAGCTGACAGTGGAAATAGGCCAACACAGATTACCCAATGGACCCACCGAATTGCTTCATGGCTAAGCCGGTTAGGAAACACATCAAGTTTTGGGATACATCATCCTCATTCATCCTTAAGTTGTGATCGGTTACGAAGCACAGGATGGGGACCCATAATGCCATACTTTGCTAAGTTGGTTTATATCTATAATAAGAATAGTGTATGATACTTATAACTTTGTTTAGATGGGGTTATAAACCAACTTATAACTGGGGGGGCCATCCTGATTGATGTAAACAATAGCCACCAGACCATGAGCTGTTAATCTTAAACCAGCCAGACTGCACTCATTCGGTTTCGTCAATCGTATTTATATATATATATTGAATTCAATTGATTTATTTGGTGATTACATAATCCCACTTAGTAACCCTGTAAGTATCTTAATCACCCCAGTCATAATTGGATTAACCATGATTAACCCATATTAAACCTACAAAGTCCCACGAAAAAAACCACCGTTGCCCAGGTTTTCTCATCACTTTCACTGGAAACGTCAAGGAGCGGAGTGATGTAGTAGCCGTCTCCCTGTCCTTGGAGGCTCATGTGGAATCTCACATCACCCAACTATTGGGCAATCTCCAACAAATACTTGTTTTGGTAATTATTTAATATGATTTAACAGTTTGCTATTGAAGTCATGGCCCATAGAAATAGTTGATTCGCCGTTTTTAAAGATGGTGATTTTCCAGTTTGCAAACTGTTACTGTAGTTTACCAGAGGGTAATTTATCGAGATCCTTTGAACCATTTTCGGAAAAGATGGTTGATTCACCGCCATAGAAATAGTTGATTCACCATTTACCAGAGGGTACTTGGTTTGGTGATGTTCAAAATCACCACATGATCCGCGCCGACTTCATCCGCGCCTGGATCGTAGCCCGCATGTGCGGGGCGACAGTCCAAGACCAGGTTGAGACCCCAGCCGCTGTTCGCATCCGTGCGCTGGGCACAGATCCTCGGAATCAGCCGGTGCTTGATGCTTATGGGGTCATATCATACTAAGTGAAACTACAACTGGGGATGATTCATCCAATTTTGATGGTGAAATTTTGGTTCATGAGATACACAACAAAATAAATCTCATGCTTGATCATCATGTTCATCCTTTGTTTGGTGCAATTTTGAAACTATCCCCTGGTTTTGGAGAAGATAATGGTTGGGAGAGAAAGCTTGATTTTGGGGGGTCCTTTTTTGGGAGCAAAACTTCGATTAGACACTTGAGGGTCACCTGAAATCACCTGAAGTCTGCAGCCAGTCAGGGTCATCCAGGGTCACCGCCTCTAAACATCAACCACCCGAAAAATGTCAACCCCAGATGAATAACCCCCGTTTACGGCTGTTGAAAAAAGGGGGGTACCATTTCAGTAGTCATTTAGTACTATTTGGGGGAACCACCACAGTTCATCAACCAGGGTTTAGTCTCATCCGGGGTTGACATTAACAAGTGAACCAACTCAAATCTCAGGAAATCATCCTTTCTCAATCCGATCAAATCGGCCCAGTCTCTTCTCATTCTCGTGATAGATGTGGAAGGTATCCGGAAATTCTCCAGTGCGCCCCACTTGTTCGGCCGAATCGTCACATTGGAGGTACCCTGGATCTTCCACACATTTCAAGGCGGACTGCGGACTGCTGCCGATTTGAAATGCGGTCCCTCAGCGGAAGCAACTGTGGAGTTCCTTTGGGGCACAGGGATGAAACCAGTAAGAAAACACATATGTCTATATATATATAAGTATATATATATATATTAATGAATAGTATATAAATATATATTAATGAATAGTACATATATATATACATATTAATGAATAGTATATAAATATATGGTCATGAGTCATATGAGTCATATGGTCATATATTTATAGTATGATTGTGTTATGATTTATGGCTCCGGAAGTGAAAGACATTGACAGTAGTGTCAGCCCCGGATTCGTCTTTCTCCAAGGGACCAAGTATGACCACATATGACTGGCCTTGCGTTGAGTGTTACCCTCCAGTCAAACATGGCAAGTTGGAAAATCCATCATATATAGACTGGTTGGTGGTTACACCCCCCCCCGAAAAATATTAGCCAAATTGGATCATCATTCCAACTATTGGGGAAAATAATCCAGCCATGTTCCAAACCACCAACCAGTCACCATCATTAATAACCATCATTAATAACCATCATTAATAACCATCATTAATAACCATCATTAATAACCATCATGAACCATTAATAACCATTAATAACTATAACTATAACCATTAATAACTATAACTATAACCATTAATAACCACTAATAATCATTAATAACTATAACTATAACCATTAATAACCTGCACTTATATAGAGGGTGTTTTTTTTCGAATGTGACCACTTCGAAATACTTCGAGTCCCTTCTTCGCGTCTCGCTTTGCGCAACGAGTCCACGATGTTACGGGGATGCCATGGATTTTGTGATGGGAAACTACTGGCTTTGTCATGGGATTTCTAGGGATTTTTTCATGGGAAATGACTGGAAAATAACCCGGCCTGGTATATTAACATAGTAGACCCTGGCATGACTTGGGGGTTGGAAGATTAGTGAAACCATGAAAAATGGGTGATTTTCAGGGTCCAACTGTTAATTTACCACCGGGTAAGTGATTTGATCCCAGTTCTGATTCTTCCACCGTCCCCAACTTTGAGAGCTTCTGAGGTGCCAACCTTGGAATTCAGGATTAGATGGTCTCTGAAATGGCCCATATCTGAAAGGCCAACAACAACACAAAAGATCATGGTTGATCTGTGATGCACTTGTTTTGTTGTTTGGTTGCTTAGTATGTATATATATATAATGTAAATATACACATGTATGTTATATATATATGTATAGCAAATTCTATGGAATCAAATGTTTACCCAAACAACATTTTTTGTTCGATGAAGCAAGAATCTTTGGTCTTTCTGTCGTCAGCGGAAGTGGCGAAGTGGCTCTGGGCTCCCAAAATACGGGGATTGATCAACAGGTTTAGCCCATGTTTTTGAACAGCCCCCCACTGGCCCCAAAAAGGGCTGCCCACGTCACTGTAGATTTATGAAGCCCCATAAATATGGGTACCGTTCTTCATCCTACTGATGTAACTGGATCGCAAGCCTGGTAAATGTGTCAACTAAGAGGGGTTGTCCCATTTACAAGTCTTACCCTCTGGTAAACGTTTACAGTTTGCGACATAGAAAATGGCCCCGTCGAAAATAGTGGATTTACCCATTTTCATAGCATGGTGATGTTCCAGTTCGTTACGTAAACGTTTACCAGGCCGGGTACCCGACTTGCTAAGCAGTGGGGTGGTTCCCACCCAGTAGGGGCCACCATTTTCAGACAGACCCATGGCATTTCTGCGAAATTCGATGAATTTTCTTCCCAGACACCCGGAGAAGTGGACCCGGAAGTTCCGTAGTGCTTCTTGTAGTAGAGATCACAATCCTTGGCTCCAACAGGGGTGACTTCTGGCTTGTAAGTTGGAGGTTGATATCCCACTTCAGTACAACTCGACTCAAGCAATCTGCTGCAAGATTCACAATTGGCTTTGTCTGAAGCTAGGATAATTCCAAAACCCATAGTTTATCATCATTTGTTCCCTCTAAAAGTTGGCAAAAAGTGGCGAAATCAACTCTTCTCAGGACGCTCCACTTGATGCTTTTCCATTATTTTCCAATATATTGTTGGTACCATCTGGTTATTTGACATAGCCATGGAAAATGGCCCATTTATAGAAGGTTTACCTATTAATAGCATGGTGATTTTCCATGGCAAACTGTTAGTCATAACCAGATGGTAAATCCTCAAATTGGATGGGCCAGCCGGCTCCAACCGGCTCCAACCACAACTGATTTTCTTGGACAAAGCCACATATCAAACTGTTGAAGAACGAAGTTTCCCATTCTATTTCCTTCAGATGCTTCGTTTGATACCACCATGTTTCTTGGTAACAGTCTGGTAACATCGTAATTCGTCGCAAACCCAAGTCTACTTTGTCAATTGCCCGTGATATCCCCATGATATCCCCATTTCAGGCTTGCTCCCAAGACCCCAAATAAAAGGTTGGTAAATTGGCTAGATAACAAGCTAAAATCACCCATTTTCCCCGCATGTGGTTATCATGTTAGACCTATAATGGCTTGGAGCAACGTTTTTATGTAGTGCATACATGCCATATTGAAAAAAAAACATTTTTAAATCACCCATGTTGCATATAAAATCACCAATATTTGCTGTGTATATTTGCACAATCCCCATTTTCTAGCTTTGATTAATATCCTCATTCTCCCATTGTTCCCCATTATATCATATTATATCCCCTTTTTCCCCTATTTTTCCTAGCTAACTCACCTGGTTGGTGGTTTCAATCCCCCTGAAAAATATGAAAGTCAGATTGGATCATCATCCCAACTATTGGGGAAAATAAAAGCCATGTTCCAAACCACCAACCAGTCACCATCATTAATAACCATCATTAATAACCATCATTAATACCCATCATGAACCATTAATAACCATTAATAACCATGAATAACCATTATTCGTAGGAAAAAGCTACATATTCCAACGTTTCCCGTGGCTTCAACGTTTCCCGTGGCTGAAAAATGTACGCTTCGCCCAAGGCTCCAGTACCAAATTGATGCTCCACGCTGCCTGGGCATCTGTGCGTCGGGCGCAAATCCTCGGTGCTGGCGTTAGCCGCGTTGCCGCTCGTTGCCGCGGGAGGGGAGGCTTAAAAAAAAACCAATCAAAAAGGGTTGCAATGGTGTTTATGAGGTTTATATAGATATGGATAGGCGTTTTTTGGATATTTCGTGAATTATCAGGAAAATGATTTTTGTTTATAAGGTGTTTTAAGATGTTTCAAAGATATGAAGCAAAATTGTAAGGTGGTTATAGGAGTGTGTTTCCTTTTAAATACTTGCCTTATGGGAAAGTGATGATACTTGGTGGCGCACTACCCACAAAATCGTAAGTAGGCTATATCTCTGGTTTGTTAGTAGGTTATCCCTGGTTTGTCCACTTTTAACTGGGGTGAACTAACCTACTTACTAAGGATGAACCATCAAGTGTGTAGGTTTAAGGAGCCATGGGATTGTTTTTGGTCAGCTTACAAATGGATACTCACCCAATAATTTGAAGTGATTGTGTTTTTACCATTCACTCGGATGTAATGGCTCTTGGTAAATTATAGGAAATTTCGAGATTTAGGAACCATGTACACTTACAGGGTACGCTTGCTTGGTCTTATGGATGTTAGTCATTATATATATATAATTGAGATAACATGGTTAATCCTAGAGGATTCACTAAAGATATGTTTGGGTACTAAACCATTCCCAATCATACCTTGTAATGGTTGATCCCGATCATAGATAGTTTAACGGTCAATCACGGTTACTCCCACACTGATATCATGTCCTAACTACCAGTAGGATTGATTTGGAAACCCAATGGCCCATGGTTAAAAAAAAAAACTCCAAGTAAAAAAGGACGATGCCTATCCCATTTCTTTAAACAGGGACATGTTTTCCATATCAAATGTTGACTTACCCCATGGTAAACTAACATTGCTGCGGACAGTTTTGCCCATTGAGTTCAATTAAATTTACCTATCCAAGTGATGTTGCCCCTTGGCCAAGAATCCGGCTGTGATGGGCTGTGAACAAAAAGATAGCAGGTTTGGTTAAGTTGAGTTGAAACCTGATCTTGTTCAGCTCAATCTTTAGTTCAGCTTAATCTCAGTCAACCTTGGTTAGGTTGATATGTCCCCATGTAGAGCAAACGATGAAGTTGTACCTTAAGGTAACCATCCAACATTCAGCGAGTAAAAACCAGTAGAAATGGATTGGTATTGGCAGTTTGAATGGACATATTACCGGCATTATTTTGGATTATATATACTCCCATGTTGCATGGAGATTTTCCCAATACAAAATTTTAAAAAAAAAACGTGTCTTTAAAGTACCTCTAGAACGCGGGTTTTTTTGTGTCTACAAACAACGTGTGGAACCTTTTCATTGGAAATAGGGCGTTCAACGTCAGAAGAATAGGAAGGTCAACGTCGGATTCTGTGCCCTCTAAAATCCTCGAACATGGAGAACCAACCGAAGGGTGTTCCATCTACAAACCATCTAAAGTTCAATGATGAGTTTAAGAACTTAAGTAGATCTCATGTTATAAAGTTCATAATAGATGTCGTCATTGTCATTGATGTCTGTTGATCTCATGTTTTGCTTCACTTCCTGGATTTTCATGGGATTTTCGTAGGTTTCCATGGCAACTTGGGAGTTTTTGTTTTGGATTCTCGCACACCCCCAAAACTTCCCAAGGTGCTGAGTGCCCTGATGGTAGATGTGGAAGGTATCCGGAAATTCACCAGTGCGACCCACCTGCACGAGAACAAAACGTCGACGTCATCACCAAAGCTGCTGGATGGTTAGTTCAATTGATGATTCTTTGGTCGGTTGGTTAGTTAGTTGATGGTCGTAAGCTAGGTAGTTACTTTGAAAGATAGGGAAGTGGGTAATTGAAACGAAATCGATGGTATCAATGTGGAAGTATACTTCCCTATGAGTAAAAATTTTCATGGATACAATTAGGTATTTTGATAGCTGGGTATGGATCAATACCTAATACCATTAAATTGGGGAATGAACATCCATAAATCCCAGCTATTTTGATGTGAACTACAGGGGTGCTATTGGTTTTGACACACTGCCAGCTAGATTTACCTTGTATCACAACCAATTCGGCTGGTTCTTCACCGAATTGATCATAATTGGCGTTCGTCGAGTTCGTTGGATGAAAAACTTCCTCCCATCCGACTCAAAAGAGTTAATACCGAAATGAAAGCCTGGGGAAATGTCAGGGGATGGGAATTCTATCTTTATTTATATAGTCATTATATGTCATTATATGGTATAATTCCGCGTTTTTGTAGCTTAATGTTTGTGAAAATGATAAAAAAACTCCATGGATCCACTTCACAAATGTGTGTGCGTGTGTGTGTGTGTGGCCCAAAGTCTTATTCAACCACCATAATTCACCAACATAATTCACCATAAGATTCACCATTCAATTCACCATTTCACCGGCTCAACCACCAACAACCACCTGCGAGGCCGTGTTGTCGCAGTGCACGTGCCCCGGATCCAAAACGCATTTGATGTATTGGTCGCTGCTGCCAATCTCCACCCGCTTCTTGCCTTGAGAAAAAACGCAGGACGTTGGAGGTTTTTTTGTGCTGTAATGCCATCAACTATAACTGGTTGGTGGTGAAAATCAACTATAACTGGTTGGTGGTGAAAATCAACTATAACATCTATAACTGGTTGGTGATTGAGCCATACCCCTCTGAAAAATATTACCGTTTATTGCCGTTTATGTGCAGGCACAGAGGCGGCGAACAACCCCTGCACCCTCCCGCTCCAAGCAAGCTACCGGTTTGGGGTGAGACTGGAAATGTCCCTTTGGGAAGCCACTTGCCTTCCAAGTTGCCTGAATATGTGGTCGTCAACAGCTTGGAACTTACAGTCGGGCCAACGGAGATAATATGACACCACCCATTTCCCAAAAGCCAAACCGTGGGGTTTAGACATCCTATGGGGGATATCAACATCATTGCACCGTAAGTAAGACTTCCAAAGCAACAAAAAAGCCTTCGTCCTATCACTCCAATTGACCACACACCCAGGCGGAAGGTTGGCCTCCTCTGCAAACCATCGCTTTCGATGGAGGAAAGGTCCAATGTGCTCTGTGGCCCATCGGAAATCGAAAAACAGCTGCAAACCGGCTACTAGTCGGAGTTCACCTCTTCCAGAGAGCACCTCTTTTCCGCAAGCTGACCACCATCTATGAATTGCTTCAACATTGGATTGACCATACCGCCGAAACAGTTTTTCAGGGAGAATCCACTCACGTGGGGCTGCTGGCATCACAACTACAGGTCCCGGGTTCACCCTCGGCTGTTTCGAAACATCAATGGGTTTGTTCACATTCGCCAGTCTTGACTGTTTGAGGAGCATCAAAAGGATGGCCTGGTGCAAGCATCGTCGGCGGGTCAAAGCCGCCGCCAAATTCTTCCATGCTGTCCAAAACTCAGGGGGTCGTTTGTCATTAATCACTGCTGCTGCCTGGTCGGTGAGTCTATTGTGCCAGTAGACCCATTCCTCTTCGGCATTCGTTGCCGCAGTGACGCAACAATGAGAAACCACCTTGATAATTTGAACCTCGAGGTCTGTTGTGCGCAAGAGCTCGGCAATGTTCCTCCACAAGTCAGAGTGTGCGCGATTTGGAGACACACGGCCGCCCTTGAGCAGCCTCCTGACTCTCTGTACCACTCCCAAGCAGTCACACCAAAGCCTGACTTTCTGACATCGGTCTGCTGCCCAAACCAATGCGTTGTAGACTGCCGCCAACTCTGCGCGAAAAGCAGATTGGCATAAACCCTGGAGGTGCCCCGCCAGAACAACATGGTTAGTCAGACTACCCGGGCCCCCAGCGGCAAGTGTGACCGCCCATGATCCATAACGCAGACAAGGTTCTGTAGGATTGGCACATGTTCCATCAACAAAGAGGTCACACCAGTTGGAGGCTCTTAGAGGGGGTAGGTTCACAGGTGACATCTTACGAAAGCAGTCATCCCTGAGGAGAAAATCCACATAGAGCTCCCATTCGGCAAGAACCAAAGCCCAACCATGCACTGAGAAAGCCGGCGGCAGAGACAAGGCTTCTTGACGCTGTGCCGACGACAAGTGGGTTCGACAACACTCAAAGTAAGGACAATTCCAAGCTCTGTGTTCAAATACATCACGGTTTCCACACCACTCACAGCGATCATCCGTCCCAGGCTGAAATTTAACAAAGAGGGTCCCATCCAAGTGACACCGCAGGTAAACTTGATCTGCCGAACTGTAATGACCCAGGGCTTTTTGTGTGGCCACAATGTCAACCTCATGGAGACCAGCAAAAGACTGACGGGAACCAGCAGCGACTTCCAAAACATGTGACCAAGCCAGACGCAGACGCACACACAACTCATCCCAAGGCACAGTCCACAGACAAAAGGACCCAAGACGATCTTGAACCAACCCATGAGATCCACAAGTCCAGCCAATCCTTGAAAGTCTATCAACCAAGACAGCGGTAGGGCCATTACGAGGAAGGCCATCGGCTGTTGTTGCAAACAAACCCAAAATTGCTTCCATGCGTTCATAACCCCCAAGTTCTCTGGCGTCGCGGAGAGTCTGTGCGATAGCCCATGCCTCAGGGTCTGCAAGAATGTTGGCGGTTGCCAAATGCAGCACAGGGTTCGCACCCTTACAGTCAGCTTTCAATCCACGCATCGCTCCACTCCTCAGTGTCTTGAAATGGTGCAGTCCAAGGTGAACAACAGCAATGCCATGAAGAGCTCTCGGCCAAGCCAAGATCTGCAGTGCATGAACTTTATGTGCATATGGGCTGAGACTTGCCCGCAACAAAGGCCAGACATGAGGCATGGTTTTCAAACGATCCTGGAGCACGCTATTCCAACAGTGTCGTGTGAAGTTCTGGTGGGCTCCCAAATTTCTGGCATATGGGGCCAGGGAAACTTCGAAAGCACGAAGCTCAGCTCGAGCAGCTCCATCCGAGCTCCAGACTCGCGTTTTCTTCATATCAAGAGATAAGTCCAAAGCGCTGACGAACTCCTGGATGTGATGCCAGAGGACAGGAAAGTCAGTGACCGACCCAAAGAGCACACCCCAATCGTCAACGAAGGCACGCAAGTCAACACCAGTGGTGTGAGCAGCCAACCAACAATCAAGGAGCCAGTCAATCACAATCATTCCAACGACCGAAAGTCCACAGCCTTCAGGGAGTCCACAATTCGAAGCAACTGCCTCACCAACTGCCTGACGAACCTTGAAACGGCGCGTCTGACCAGAGACAAAGGAGCACCAAGCACGCAGAACATGGACCGGGAATCCAAGGGTCCGCAAAGCACACCAAAGAGGATAACGAGGTATCGCATTGAATGCTTTACGTATATCCATTAAAAGTCCATGAATGGGCCGTTGATCAAGAAAGGAAAACTCCAACAACTGTGCAACTTGGTACCAGATGGCTTTAGCTTGACGCCCTGGCACGCCTCCTTGGATGCTCTCGGGAAGCACCGGTGTGAGGGTTTGCAATGCTTCTTTTGCACGCTCTGAAGACCAAACTCTATAAAAAAGAGAGTACACTGTGACTGGTCGGTAGTCATCAATGTGTTGGGCTTGAAGGTGCTTGGCCAAGCTATTAACAAACCCTGAGGCGACCTGGAGCGGCCAAGGTTTCCCAGCCTCAACTGCCTGGAGAATGGCCACACACGCATCAACCCCTGACGGAGGCAAAGCTGCCAAGTCCAATTGGCCAACACCATCAGGGCCTTTCCCTGATGTCTTCTTCTTACGGGCAACTGCATGACAAAACCGCCCGGAAGACCACGGCTGAAAAGTCCACTCCAATGGTTTCAAAGCCCTCTCTGTAAAGGCACAAATTTGTTTCCACTGGCTTGGAACAACATGGTGAGCCTTGTTCCATCGGGGCTTCCAAACTTCATGAAACTTTTGGATGATGTCCTGTTCAGACATTGTGGCACGCTCCTGAACCAGGGTGTGACCGGCAGAAAGTCCAGACACGTCTTCAACCCACAGTTGATCATGTTCTTGGTGAATGACTTCCAACACCTTACCTTGAGCAACCACTGGCAAACCAGGCAGCAATTCAACAGGGTGAGTGAGGACCAAAGCAGTTTCATCCTCCCGCACCTCTTCAATCCCAACCTCTAAGCGTTCAAGCAACGTGTCGACGGGGGGCGCGGAGGCAAGCTTGCAATCCTTGAAGACATAGTGCATCGCACTGGCGCGACGCTGTTTACCAAACTGGTAGCGCCGTTGTGCCAATACTGACTCATACTCTTTAACCCAAACATTCATCGCTTGGAACATGCCAGTCAAAACCCCTGCAGAAGGACACAAGAGTGGGAGTCCAGAAGGGAAACAGGGAAGAAGTCCAGAGGAAGTCCACCAACTACCAAAACCCCCAGGGAATCCCGGTGCTCTACGCAAGGCCCGCCAAGTCTCTTCACGATTGATCCTGGCATTCAAAGTTGTTGCACCCTTCAGTTGCTGTTGGGTTAAAGCCTGCAACCTTCGCAGTTGTTTGAAGTATCGAGCATGTTGAAGGCTGATACCCAGAAACCCTGGTGCAACTTCCCCAACCCTTGCTTTCCGACAAGGTACCTGGTAGGGGTCTCTTTGGACCGTATCAAGTGTCTGGCCCCGGCCCATCTGAGCCCGTGAGCAAACAAGTCCACTGTGCAAATTCCATTCACGGGCTCCTACTTCAACTTGGGACCAGAGTCTGGCATACTCAACAGTAAGGTCCCCTTGAGGATCACAGTCAACATTGCAAGTCCAGTTCTTCGGCCAAGGAAAGGGTTGAGGCATACGCCAGTAAGGAAAGGAAGCCCCACCCCCAAACGCAAATTTTGCAACAACTGCAGCATGGTCAGCCCACATGTCATGACATACTTCGACACCAAGCAAAAGGGCTTGAAGCTCTGGTGACAGCCATAATTGGTCAATCCTGCGGCTCCCACGGCCTGTGAGTTCGACCGATTGCCCCCAACGCAAGGCAGCAACATCCTGAGCTTCACGAAAACCCAGATCCCACAGTCTACGCACCTGACCAAGTTCATGCGCCGCATAGTTGAAGTCACCACCAATTGCACGTGGTCCACTACTCTGGCAAGCAACCCTGTCAACTAGTTCGGCCAACATCACCTCAGTCGTGTACTTTGCATGGTTGTGTTGGGCATTGCAAGGAACTCCATACAACATGCCAACCGTAACCCAGGTGTTACCCACAGTCAAACCCGCGACTTGCAGTCTGGCCGTCTTATAGGTGTCAGCAGCAAAATTGTGAGCAAGAGCTCTGGCTGGAAAGGCACTCAACAACATCACCCCAGAGTGGTTGCCTGTCCCGTATTGATTGCGGGCAGGGCATGGCGCTCCTGGCACAACAGCTTGCCAGGGAGACCGCACTGCTTTCAAACCCTTGACAAAATTGCGAAGACCCACAGCCGAGAGGTGAGTTTCTGAAAGAATCCATGCTTGACCCCCCATGGCAGCAACCTGGTCTACCTTTGAGTTAAGTCCAGACGGATTTGCAATGCCCAAAGTCCATTCCTCCAAAGCAGGCCCCGGATGTGAGGCTTCCCCAACACGCAGGAGACACACAAGCAACAGCAATGATAACCAAGTTCTTGGAGTTGGCCGGGAATAAGACGTGTGGCCTGTCGCCTTCCCGGAGACCCAGGCATAAGTCCAAGTCCAACCTGTGGTCGGGAACCCAAGGGACGGAAAAATCCAATGTTCTCCTAACCACCTACGCTGGAAATCGAAGACACAAAATTGAAAGTCGGAAAACCAAGGGCTCATGATGGCCATGATCAAAATTGCGACGGCACCGACAAAAAGTCCAAGGGCCATTCCACGCAGCAAGACAAACCAAAGTAAACCTCCCAAGACCACTACCCAATTGTTTAGGGAAGGTGTCCAAACAACTGGGCCCCATCACTCAGGTCGATGACGCTTGGCCAAAAGCGACTCAAACTGGCACATCTGCTGCTGAAACATCGAGTCCAACATGTTCTGCTGGTGCACCGACTGCTGTCGAAATTGTTCCTGAAAGGTGTCCTGGAACTGTTGCAATTGACCGTTATGATTGGCCAACGCTGCTTCAAAATGCGCGCTCTGTGAGGCAATCTGGGTGCGCACTTCGGTGAATTGCTGATCCTGGTCACCAGCTTGCTTGGCCATAGCTTGCTGCATCGCATCGGTATGCTGTTGCAAGTCTTGGACTTGCTGCTCCAACTTATCAACCCTAGTGACACCAGGCTCATCAGAGTCAACATCCATGGGGGCGCGCGGCAACTGGGAAAGCACTGCAGAAAGCACCCTCTGTTCCATATCTTCAAGTGGGTTACCCATGTGAACAACCGGCACTGGTGGTTTAGTGGAGCGACCTGCTGGCTTCGCCCGAGGATCATTGACTTGCAGTTCATCGATCATAGCCTCAGTGGAAACTTTTGATACTGTCGCCTGAGCAGCAATGACACCGGGCTGGGCAGGTCCACTCTGGGTCATTTCCGTCTCACGTGTGACAACAACATCACCATGGCTCATGCGCATGACTTTCTTTGGAGGTTCACTGATGGCTTGAACCCGAAACATAAGCCCAGGGACACTTGACCGTGTTGACACTGGCTGCAATGGCCGGACAGTCCATCCAAATTCACTCATGGCCTTCGTGAGGGATGAACGCAAAGTTCCATATGGCATGGGCCCAACCAAGAAAGTCAACTTGTCTCCTTGTGGGAGGAACACCTGCTCAGGCCGGATCTTGGCCGACAATGACGCTGCAAATTCCACTTTACACCTAAGGCCAAACTTGGTGCCCAAACGGGCAATGCCGCACACCTCAGGCAAGGTCTGCCTTTGGATGATCAGCTGCTTCATATCGGCACGGGGAGTCCAAATGACCTGAAAGACACTGGAAGGTTTCCTGCCACAGACACTTTTCGGTTCAACAAAAACGCCAGCATCCCCACTGAACTCCTGGACAGCGACCTGCAAGGACTCAGGCAACCTGATATGGACGGCAAACATGTCAGCTTCATCCGGACTGCAGTATGCAAAGGAATTGGTCATCCACTGCCGCCCCCACACTTCAATCAAGGGAGAGTCAACTGGGCATTGTTCAGTACGGTGCCATGCTTCGCAACCTGAGCACTCAGCATCATCGCACATCTGCAAAGGACCCAGCCTGTTGATGATGTACTGGAGAGGATGGGCAACTACCTGCTCCCAAGAACCAGAAACCATGTCACGGAAAACCATAGCCTTGATCACGCAGGTAGCAATTGCACTGACCTCGCATCCGACCCCTGAGACTGAACGTTGGACCTTCAAAGCACCAAGCTGGATCAGCAATCCATCAACTAACAATGGCTCCGAGTTCTCAGCACAAACCAAGGGGAGCCTTTCAACAGCAGACGGAAATCCATTTATCACCTGAACCGAGTCAACCACAAAAAAGGCCAACGCACCAGAGGAAAGAACCTTCCCTGCTTGGAGGTATGGGGCAGCCATTGCCATGGTTGTCAGTACAACACCTGACGCATGGGATGCAATCTGAGGCAAGTTCAGTTGGGAAAGAGAGTGACCGTTCTCGCTCTGCAAAAGTCCATGGTCAATACGGAGTCTGCCAGGATCCAGAGTGGTCTTGGCCTCAAGTGGCTTACCCTTACCTTTGCCTTTGTGGGCTTTGTGCTTCTTTTGGCCCACAGTGCCCGAGCCTTGTCGCTTCTGGATCTGAGCTTGCAGCTCAGACGGCTTGACTATGATAAAGGGTGGCCGCTGTTGGTTTGCTAACCACTTCAATTCTCTCCATGGGTTGGAGCATTGCATGGCTCTGGTCACCTCACTCTCACCTAATGCCCCGATCATGTTCTGAGCACGAGTCTTGACTTCAGAAACAGAGACCCCATGACCCGAGAGCAAATCACAAAGATCCGGATGGTCAGTAAGTCCAAGACCCGCCAAGCGAGGCCTGAAACAAAAATCAGGGAGGCACTGTTCAAATCCAACCCGCAACTCTTGAGCAAGCAAATCAACCTCACCAAGGGACACTGGAAGTCGAGCTTCGACCAGCAAGTGACGGATAAAGGCAACCACAACTGCACCACAGTGACGCGTGACCGTAAATCCAAGGTCCTTTGAAGTCCATTCACCCTCAGACCCACCCCGGAGGTGACTCACTGCCTCTGACAAAGACTGGAAAACACCTGCATGCTCAGGAGCTACACCACAGGTAAAAAGCTTTGAACCTACAGAGTCGCAACGCCAAACCAATGGGTACCAATGCCGGTCAACTGCAACTGCTGAAACCACCGTAGCTTCAGGTCCCAAGCCACTCACAAGACGCTTCCAAGTGTCAGGCACATCATGCACTGCCAAACCAGAAACAAGCAATGGATCCCACACGCCAACATGTTGAGCCTCCTCAGCAGCCGAGGCAGTTGCTTCAAGCCAAAATTTCAACTCATCATCACTCCAGACAAGCCCTTGTTGCGCCAAAATGGCAAGGCGTTGGTTACGTGTCTGGTCCTGAATCCTAAGCTCATGCAACTTTTCACAAGTCACAACAGGAAGGTCATACTTTACCCCTCTGGCCGGGGCAGGTTCAGCTGGAGGTTCTGCATCATGATAGTCAGGGCAACACGGCAACAATGCTGGTGCTTCACTTCGACAAGTCCAATCAGCAGGCAAGATTGCGAGGAGAGCATTGGCTGAAAGAGGCAAGGATAAATCCAAAAGCAATCCATCACAAGTGACCACTGACCCTGCTTCAAAAACCCCCAGTTTGGTCTCAGCCGCAAGCAACTGGGTACCGGTCGTACCTGGAGAACATCGCAGACACAGTGTTTCAGCCGTCTGTGCCGGCCACTGGAGATAGACCTGGAGCATGTCATGGCAGTCTTCAACTGGATCTTCAACCACTGTCGGAGGAATTGGGGTCGGCCACACTTCCAAACATCGCTGCTTCAATTCCAAGACATATTGATGAAGAACATCCCCAGGGTTGAGTTTGCACTGGAAATCCAAAAAACCATCAAGGTGTTGGCGAATTTGGGCAAAAATCCATAACCCAACCAATGGAGCTACGCATTGACCTACCCCACTCATTGCTAATCTCAAATTGTGGCCAAAAGAGACATCGGGAAGCCCACCCATGAGGCACCACATTTCTCGGGGGTGTAAGTAGCGACAGCGTTCCATCTCAACATTCATATGAACTTGAGTAGTTCCAAGTGGCACCAAAATCCCCACCAGTCCTCGAGCTTTGAGCCGGGCTTCGCTCAAGGCAGCACGACATCCACATGCACATGTGTACAATGCATTGCCTGCATAATGCAACAACGTCGGCAGTTTGCCCTCAGGGTTGAGGTACGCTTGATGGATGCCACCTTTGGTGTAGGTGTGGTGTTTGGAAAGTTCATACAAATTGAGGACCAATTGAGCCTGTTCAAAAGTCGGCCACTCATGCATTTCCGGCATCAAATCCTTCAGCTGTGGACAGATGGTGAGCTCTGGAAGATTCTGGAGGGTAAAAAATTCCGAGCAAAGGTGCGCAAAAAAGGCCAAACCACCTTTCACGCCGAGAACACCATGCACGAGACAACTGGATCAAAGATTGAGAAACCCGATAACCAGTGGCTGCTGCAAATTGGCGGATGATGTTCTGAGCCTCTCTGTCTTGCATAATGGCCGGGGTACATTCCAAAACTATGCAAGCTGACTGCATCATGTAACCTGTCTGCAATGCCTTTGGCAATGACAACGATCTGGGGTCTGCCATGCCCAACTGGTCACCCATTGTCGAGTGAGCATTGCAGCTGATCCCTGCACACATGACCCCGTGGAAGCAACCCTGTTCAGCCAAAAAACGGATAGTATCTGGCCCATTGATATCACCGTCAAAAAACTTGGCACCCGGGTGCAAACCCATGAAAAGCTCACGCCATCTGGCATTCTGGTCAATCCCACAAGTCAAGGTCATGCCAACTCTATCCAACATGTGTGTAAACCCTCCAAGGCCGCAACACAAGTCCACCACACGGGTCAAGTCAGCTTGGACACAACCAGGGACTGGATAGAGGAAGGACGACGACTGGACACAGAGATGAAGAGGTTGGGACGAAGTCACCTGCAAACCTACACCCCCAATGAGCTCTCCAACTGGTAACTGACCCCAAATCCATGCTTTGGCACCCCTCTTGTCTGCTGTTTGGCACAGGTGAGGACCTTCAGGCTTTTCACTTCGGCAAACAACTGAAAAAAGGCCCTGAACTATGGCGTTCTTTGTCACATGTCCCCAGTCAGTCGGTACCATGGCTACCAGCAAAAGATGAAACAATGGTGAAACCAAAAAAGACCTGTGCAACTTCCCAGCCCGTGTTCGGCCAGGACAGCTGCACCTCCTGGAAGGCATCGGGCCGTCGCAGCTCTGAAAAATATTAGTCAGTTGAGATGATTATCCCATATAGTATGGAAAATAAAAAATGTTTGAAACCACCAACCAGCCATATGTAGTAACATTAGGGGTTTACCAGGAAACTTCTATGGGTTTTGTGTTGGATTTTTCTGCGATGTATTTTTGGCTATATTCAACATCTTAGAGATGGGTTGACCAGGAAACTCCGGTTTGAGTTTGATATGGACATTTATTTCGATTTATTTGTGATATTGAATCTTAGTAGAAAGTAATAATGGCTCTTGCCACTATTAAGTAGTTCACTATTATTACTACTTGTTGATGTTAGTTGTCCCTATGAAAAATGATATGGATTATGGAAATCATCCCCAAAAACTGATTGGTTAAAAAAATGACATTCCTACTGTTAATATGTCCATCAGCCAGCAATATCCATTAATATGCCGTAAATATTGGCTTTGGTATACCCTCTGGTAAATAAACATAGACCCTGAAAATAGCCAATTTTTAATGGAAACTAATCTTCCAACCCCTATCTGGCAGGGTCTATGTTGATTTACTGGAGGGTAACTACTTCCTACTGATACCCTTTGGATCGAGGGCCGTGCCTTCAGTGATTTGGGCATCTGAAGCGGGGTTAAGTACTATCTAGGAAGGTACTGAGTATCCAGAACCTGGAGGGATAAATATCAGAAGTCATGGGGAACATCAAAAGATGATATCTAGGAAATAACATATGAGAAATTAATCCAAAAAATGAGTTCTTGTTGATGGGACTCTTGATGGGGGTACTGAGATGTGCCTCTCAGATACTGAATGACAACCTATGCATATTAACATATATAATATATAATTATTATATATTAATATATCTACAAAGCTGAGTAGCCTCTGGCAATCAAGATGGCTTTGATGACAATCCGCCATCTTATCGTGTTTTCCCTTAGCGAAAAAAAAACATGTTTGATGACACCCTGTGGACCCATGGGCCCCCTTTGCGTCCGGGTCACTTTGCTTGTAGCTGGCGCTGCTGTGGTAACTATGATGGCTGTTTCCCTTGTAGCCACCGTATCCGGTGCGTTGGCACTCCTCGCAATGACCGTGGTATGTGAATCCTATCCTAGGAACCAACTGTATAACAGAGGTCTTGTTTTTTCTGCATTTTGGGTGAGTGAAACCTCGCCGTTTGCGTAGGTGTTGATACACGCATAAACTCAATATATCCAAATGTGAGGAATCCTGACCAATTCCAAGGGAGAACGAGCCAACATTGACAAGGGACCAGTTGTTTTTGCAAGAAATTAGATGATTAGCAGAGACTTAGCAAGATTAATTGAAGGTCAACCAGCCAATTCATCGTTTTTTTTGCGGGACTTCAATATTGTGAAAGCTGGGTATGTAAACCCTTCCCAATGGAGGTATCACCTTATTTTCCCAATACTAAGTCCCAGCTCGGAGTGTTCAAAAACCGAGTGGCTGGTTGGTTGTTGACCTACCCCTCTGAAAATTAATGATGGAGTTCGTCAGTTGGGATGATGAAATTCCCATATATTATATATGGAAAAATAAAAGCCATGTTCCAAACCACCAGTCCGGTGGTTTTTTCCAGTATAGATCTGCGTCAAACATGGTCAAACTTCAGGATTTTCTCCCAGAAATTCCTGAGGAATTTCAAGAAATCCCTTTGACAAAGGTTTTTCACCAGCCATGGGAAGGGAAATCCCATGGCTGATTTAACCTTGGTAAAACACACATTTTTTTCGGGATCTCAAGGTGAATCGATGACCAAACCAGGGGATCCAAATCAGCCATGGGAAATCTTCAGAAATCTCAGTGAACTCTGCTGGATTTGGATCACTGGTAAACGTTGACATAACGAACTGGAAAGATCCACCACTTTTCATGGTTAAATCCACGAACTAAATCACCATGTTCAATAGCTTTTTGTATGTTTACCAGAGGGTAAGCAACATGGTTCATCATCCTCGGGTAGCTCCACGAGATTAAGCTTTCTAAAAGCTTACCCTCCAGTGGCCCCTCCAGATTTTTGCTATGGAAAATAAGTCGCAGTTCGTTCGATGACTCCGCCTGCGAACTGAAGCCAGCTAAGAATTCTCCTATTTATATGGCAATTGTTGCTGAACATGATAGAAATTCTCCAGTTGACTAGACATAGAGAAACTATGACAACTCTGACTGTCATTGAATGGATCGTTTTGGAGTATCCATGAGTATCCCCAGTTCTTGGAGAAAGCCATGGCAGCCATGATCCAAATGTCGAGGTTCCAATTCCAGATCCAAGCTCCATCCGGCTTCGGCGTCGGTTCGACGCGCACAAATCCTCAGCCAGCGAACTTTCGAACTTTCGACCCAGCCGAGGAAGTTGAATAAAATACCCACCATATGGGAACCCAAAATGAATACCCTCTGGTTATGACTAACAGTTTGCCATGGAAGCCATGGCCCTAATCGAAATAGATGGCTTACCTGGGTTTACCGTTCTTAATAGCATGGTGGATCTTTCCATGGCTAGCCCTGTGAGCGTCAGAACCAGATGGTAGATCCAATACTAAAGCGAAAGCGGGGCGCTTGGTGTTTGATATTCCTGTGGGGGATGGGATTCAGTGGCTGGCTAGCTGACGTTGCTGCATCATCTGAGCAAATTGTTATCATAATCCATGGCCAATCTAGGATACCCAAAAGCCTGATGGTTTTCAGCTTTTTAGTATGTAATATCCGCTATGGAGAAATTGGTGAAGAACTCATCTAGTCAGCCTTGGTTTGGATCTGTTCGACCTTCAAAGATTGCAGAGAACCAGAACAATCCAATTGTTTTGAGGGGTTTGGGACCCAAAAAGCGTTTCCGAAACTGGAAGGTTGCTGGGCTTGGGACATGTCCTCAAGGCAAGCTGAGCCCCAAAAAAACGATAGGTTTAAGCCAGTTCGATCTGAAATAAACGCCTTGGGATGTATTGGGGTCATTCTTGCGGTCTTGCGGTAGCAACTTAGCACTTGGTCTGTGGCCAACGATTATAGAATATATAGGATAAGACTGTGATCGAACATGATCAATCCCATCTTGCTTACCAATTCCAATAGGATCCATCTATGGTATATATGCTAACATTGGGGTATATTAATGGTAAATGTTACCATATATGATCATATATGGCATACATGGATCCTATGGGATTTGGTGAACTCAAATCTCAGAATTTCCCATGAAAATGCCAAGTCGCTTGTCTCCTTCATGGTAGATGTGGAAGGTATCCGGATATTTCCCCGTGCGCCCGAGCTGTTTGGCGGTGCTGTCGCAATGGACCGCCCTCGGAGCGTCCACGCACTTCACGTGCGAGTCCAAGCTGCTCCCAATGGACACCTTCGCAAGTCCTGGCTGATACGAAAGTTGCATGGACTACAAGTCACAATTGGGATTTAAGCAATAGGGATTTAAGCAAGATAAATGGGGAATTTAACCAGCAAAAACTGAGATTTATCTAGGAAAAGCATGTGATATAACCATCGAAAAACGGAATTTAATGAGATTTCATGGGTATAATTACGGTATAATATCGTATAATGGGGGTATATGAGTGGAGATATAATAAGAAATGTGGATTTCACCACCGAACAAAAAAAAGGAACTTCATGGGATTTCATGGGGATAATGTGGATTCATGATGATTTATTCATAGTTGATACAACATGATACAACTAATTTATGATGGCTAAGTTGGTTTACAACTATAGGGTAACAATGGTTATGGATGGTTATGGTAGATATATCGACCAATTTCTAACTGGGAACCGAAAAAAAAACTCGTAGGCTCGGAGTTTCAAAGCGATAGACCTACTGGATCGGAGACGGAGAAAGCGATTTTATATCAACATGTTTCAATCAAATCAGTATTATAGAGACAGCAACATATAACAGATATCGTACTGTTGATATAAAATAGTACGATATCTATATGATATATTTGACCTATACGATATCTCTATTATTTCAACAGCAACATATAGCAACCCATGAACACATGTATGCTCTGTAAATCTCCATAAACTATAATCTGTCTGAAACTCAAACAATCGAACATGGATGGCACTGGTACAAAATCGTTTTCGGGCAGGGAGTATGTTTGCATGGTTTGCCTTGTTCGCTCAAACAACTTGGATAATTAGCAGGGTGCATGGATAAATAAGTGCAAACTGCCAATAAGAAACACGCCCATACGACGACACCCGTACGTATGTATCAATTCTGATGCGCATATCATGCACACAGAATGTGTGTCATAACAGCAAGCATAATGAGCATAATGGATATACGGTCTTATAATATCTTATAATCCTATAATTGTCACTGTCTTATATACATATACTTGAGGTGCATATATCCTGTATAATTGTATATATATACACAATAGAATCATATGAGCCGCTGTCAAAATCAATTGGTGCTTGGTACTAAAATATAGGATATCCCTTTTTGGGGGGGCCCTATTGCTTTACAGTGTTTTGTTCAAATCAACACTAAATAATGAAAAAAAAATGCAGCGAAATTGGTTTCACGGATTCAGATCTCTAAACTGCTGGGAATGGATTAAGGGGCGCTCGTTGTCTTTGCATTTGCAACTATGTTGGGGAGTTATCTAAGCACATTCCTAGACTCTTTATTAAGGAAGAACATTTATTACAAATTCAACTCTGAAGTTAATTAAGATCAATGGTTCCCAATGGTCATTAAGATCACTAATTCTATGAAAACAAAAAAGGGTCGCCTCGCAATTGTCCCTCTTTGATAAGCCATGGCGTCAGAAAACGCCACACTTCCCCGCTCAAAAGCTCTAGAAATTGAAGATGGGACCTCATAGTTCCAATAAAGAAGCGTTGCTATGAAGAAGTGCTTGATCAATGGGATATCCCCTTACATAGCCCTTATATAGGCCAAAAATATACGGAATCGGTACCTCCAATCAATCGGATCCGCTTCGTCATGGCCATTGACTTGAGGCTCCCCAAGTCTCAAAACAACCGGCAGTGGCCTAGAGTTGAGGATCAAATGAGTCTATCCCTCGTTCTGGGTTCCTTTTTCAACAAAAGGTTGTCGCTAGGTTATCGCTAAATTAGAACACCTTGATGATCAAGAAAGGAAAAGAAAAAGGAACCAAAGGACAATTGAAAAAATAAAAGGAAAACGGAAGGAAAGAACCAGAAAAGGAAACAAAGGAAGAAGAAAGGACAAATCAAACAAAAGGGAAATAAAATAAACAAAGGAAATGCAGAATTGGATTCAAATAAATGTTGCTTTACTTCAGAATTCAATAGGAAAATAGAAGGAAAAAGGAAGGAACGACAAAGAAAAGGAAACAAAGGAAAACGAAATTCAAATTAAAGTAAAGCACATAAACGGAATTCAGAATTATATTAAAAAAATTAAACTATGTTTTAGTTTAATTCAGAATTTGGTTGCATTTAGTTGAGTTTTTAGTTCTACTGCTTTGGGACCTGGGAGAAAACAAACAGCTGCCTGCAGCAAGCAACGGTTCAATCACCTTGGACAACAAATGGTATGGCAACTGCAAGAAACGTGGGCACTGCCGGTTGAATTTTCTTCATCAATTTTGCCCATCGCGTGAAGGCACACAACAATATTTGCTCTGTTTACACCAAGTTTAGTGCACTCTCATCTGGTTACAAGATATCTCTTTTTGGGGGGCCCTATCGCTTTACATGGTTTGGTGCACTCTCTCAACACAACTGGACCCTCCCTTACTAAAGTAGTCTACGCTTATTTTGACCGCATCTCATATGAACCTGTTACGTAACCCCAAGTTGTTTCTTTCACGTCTTCAATTTTTCAACCAACGGCGTTCACAGGCCTGCGCGGGAGCCAAAGTGTCCATAGCTGCCACCATAACTTCCACCATAGTGATGGCCATAGCTCTGGTGACTGCTGTGATAGTGGCTCCCATAGCTATGCTCAGAAGGTATGTACAAACTGCCGCTGTGGTATCCGCCATAGTGGTAGTCGCTACCATAGCTGTGATAGTCAGACCTTGGTTTTGAATCAGTGACAACCAGGACGACCCCAAGAACAAAGAACGCAAACAACAAAGTATACTCGTAGCGCAGTCACAACTAGCAACCAAACGACGAATATCCAATAACAGCAGCAGCAGCAGCAACAACAACAACAACCACCACCACCACAACAACCACAACCACAACCACAACCACAACCACAACCACCACAAAAAATACATCTTCACAAAATAGCAAAGAACAGCTGCACGTCCAAATTCAGAAGAGACAACTATATATATATATGTAACCATATATTATATAATAATGTAATACTATATAATATTGTATAGTCACATGTTAACAAAAGTATAGAACACATATTTGAAAGACATAACAGACAATGTATAATAAAAATAAAACACAACAAAACAAACATCTGCCAGCTGCCTGTGTCCATAGCTGTAGCCACCAAATCCTGACTGTGACCGTGTGCATTCCAAGACCAAATCCAATCCCCAGCCGGCTTCTGCATCGGTACGTCGCGCGCAAATCCTTAGCTGTTGAGATGGCTGGGCATCCCAGGAATCATCAATTTTAAGTTTCTCCATGTTATTCTATGTGTATATATATATACATATAATATGTAATATAATGGAATATATATATAATATGTAATAATATAATGTCATATATATATAATATACATATGTTCTAATCGTGGTATATCGTGGTTAAGTTAAGCACTTATCCAGGATGCAGGTCCAAGTACCCTTAAGAATCCTTTGTAGTAACTCCCTCCCCAAGTCGCATTCCTCCGCCCACAGGGAACACATCCACACCCTGGCGATGGCTGAAGCATCCAACACCAAAGAGACCACAGCGTTGGATAATTTACATCTGTTTACTTAACATAGCCATGGGAAATGGCCCATTTATAGTGGTTTACCTATTAAAAATTGTGATTTTCCATGGTTATGTTAGTTTACCAGAGGGTACATCTTTTTACATGATGGTTTCTCAAGTGCGGGATCCCCAAGTCACCATAGTTATTTCAAGTCACTAAGTAAGGTCATTCATGACGACTGGATGATTTAGGGATACCTCCATGTGACTTCGGTAACCCTCATATAGAAGAAATCTCAAAGAATGAGTTGAGTCCAACACTGGCTTTGATTAATTCATTGCGTGGGAATCAAAGCCTCCAATTGGCCAATCGAATTGATGTTCTCCCAAGTTGTACATTTGGATGTGGCATATGGATGGGGTTACTGAAATTTCTCCAGACAAATAGGCGAAAAGCCGATTTTTTGTGGAATGTCCGCCAGTCATTAGTCATTCTAAGCCACTCTAAAACGGTGCCAGCTGCCATTCAGCACCCTGAACTACGATCCCTTCTGACAAAGCAACTGGAAATTGTTAGCAAAAGCCCCACACAAATCATCCTTTGATGGCTGATGCCGGGTGCCATACCAAAACAACCCATATCATAAACTACCTGACTACCTACCCGGCCAAGCACCTTACCTCAAAATCAATGTTGCCAAGCTCACATCAGCCCAGTCTCTTGTCTCCTTCATGGTAGATGTGGAAGGTATCCGGATATTTCCCCGTGCGCCCGAGCTGTTTGGCGGTGCTGTCGCAATGGACCGCCCTCGGAGCGTCCACGCACTTCACGTGCGAGTCCAAGCTGCTCCCAATGGACACCTTCGTTTTGCCTGCCAGAGTGGGAGCTGCCGGCCCTTAGGAGAATGATTGGTATTTGGGGGGTTCTTGAAATGGAGGTACCCCAAAAAATGGATGGTTTATAACGGAAAATCCGTTTTGAAATGGATGATTCTTTGGGGGTACCCCTATTTCAGGAAAACCTCCATAGAAAGGTAACTGATTTATATAAAAATCGACCAACAAATAGATAGGAAATTACTGTGACCCGTTGATTTACAGTAAGAAACACAATTGGGTCATTTCCCAAAAATGGGTGTTGCCACCAACCCCTGGTTGATTCACATCATCTCAGGTGACCCAGGTGAGATGGAAAATGTTCATCCCATTAAACTAGATTCGCAAGAAGTGAGAAGCTGACCACCATGCTGAAGAAGCACCATCTCTATTGGGGATTTGTTTTAGTCGTTTTGGTTCAATCCCCCTTTTCATTGCTTAAACCCCCACTTAAATACCGTAAACACTTGCTTCAAAATGAGTCGTGTTCTTTTGCTGATTAAATCACCCATCTTACAACGTTAAACCCAATCCAAACATGTTTCCAAGTTCATTTTTTACTGGCTAAGTTCCAAATCTGCTAGAGATATCCCCAAACTATATTGAAAATAGTTTGGTTTCACGGAAAATCTACAGGAAACTCTGGTCTCAACCATGAAACTAAGGCAACTACTAAGGCTTCTTCTGTATCTGTTTCTTTTCATGTTTAGGGTCTGAATTAAATATCCAAAGAAGCTTTCCGAATTTCCAATCTTTCACTGCTTATTTCCTACGGATCCACATACCTTCGATGCCGCTTCTGGACCCCTTAGTCGTCACCGATAAATATGTTGAATGAATCCTCGAATTTCATCAACCAGGGTAGATCGTAGCCACTCCGAGAAATTGGATTTGACTTTAGCTCTCTGGGGGTTGAAGCCCGCAAAAAAGACACCCCCAAGTTCTAGTAAACACCCGCATTGTATGGTCCCAATGATGTGGAAATCCCCCTGAAATCCCATGGAAAAATCCCTGTTGATGATGGATGTTGATGGTTAAATCTTTAGGAAATCTCCATGAAATTCCCATCATCCCATCACCCGGACTACCCCCAGGGGGGCCCCAGGTCCACCTCCCATGCTGCTCCAGGCTTTCGGGTTCCCTGTGCGTTGGCATCGCAGGACTAAATCGATGCCCCAACCTGCGGCAGAGGATGGGTCCTATGAACTATGCGGGGATACTATTGATTCTATTAGCTGATCTGCAAGTAGGTCAAGTATAGATTCACAATAGTTGGCAGTTTATGGTAGATATAACTATATAGTTACAAATAGTTACATTTAATGGGGATATACGCCAACTTGCAAGTTAACCCTCTGACTGAATGGATAATATCAAACTAAAATGACATCAACCATAGGTTTTCCCGAGTTGCAATCCTCATTCTTGTCAAAATCTCTGTTGCTTCTGCCAGTGATGTGTCAATTTGCTATGGCATCCGCAGCATCGCGGCGCTCCAGCATACCAAATCTATGTCTGATCATCATACACCAACATCATAGACATCATCAACTTTAGATATGTAATCATATAGCATAATACATTATGAAAAAATATGAATATATACATATATATATATGGCTATGGTTGGTGGTTTCAACCCCTCTGACAAATATGAGTTCGTCACTTGGGATGATTATTCCCAACTGAATGGAAAAATAAAATTCATGTTCCAAACCACCAACCAGTATGCAATATATACCAACCAGTACATGGATGGAGGCATATCTCAGTTTGGTTGGTAAAAATCTCCCGCCTTCGGGGGAGTCGGTCCTCCTGGCACAAATCCTGAGAAACAGGGCGGAAAACTATGGTTACCCTCTGGTAACCCCCAATGATAATTAATGATGATATCACCCCCAAGTATATTTAATAATGACTATCTATCATGAACCATTATTAATCATCTACCCTCTGGTAATGACTAACTCTCTGCTATTGAAAATGGCCATAGAAATAGTTGATTTACCCATGAAAAAAGCATGGTGATTTTCCATAGCTATGTTAGCTTACCACAGGGTAATAGGGGTTAATAATGAAAATAGTGCTTACTGGTGGTTAATACTTGTTTAATAATGGTGATATAGTGGTTAAAATGTGCTGATGTGGTAATTATTGCAGATATTTACAAATGATAATCCAAGAAGTGAAGATGCTAGTTTTATAAGAAGTCAAATATCAGTCAGGTGTGTGGTTAAAATCAGTCAGGTGTGTGGTTAATACTGGTTTTAATGGTGAATTTTGGTTCATAATGGAAATTACCATCTTGTAATTCAACATTAATGAGCAATGACCCATTCATAGATGATTTGCCATTGAATGCTTAACCCATTTGTAGATGATTCACCATTGAACATCATTAAGCATGGTGATTTCCCAGAGCTATATATATGCTACTTTACCAGAGGGTTAGCTATTTTTAAGCAGATACCCTCTAGTAGATGAAGAGTCAGACCTGAAAATAACCCAGTCTTAGTGGAAACGATTCTTCCGACCCCAAATCATGGCAGGGTCGATGTTAGTTGGTGGTAAAATTGGGTTAACCGTAAAAGGGATGAAAAACAATGTCTTGGCGTGTTTGAGCAGTGTATTGAATTGCATTCCTCTATCCTTCAGAATATGTATATATATATATACCAGAGGTTGGCCAAAAAATCAACGCAAACCTTGCGCAGGTACACCGGTACCCCTTGATTTTTCACTTGTATTTGGTGGTGGGATATTGAATATTCACCAGCCAGCCGCCAAGGTTTACCTGCCAAATCCGGGCTTTGAGGCATCTCGACCCAGTTTTGTTTGGTGTTGTGTTCCGGTACCCTCTGGTAAACGTTTACATAACTATGGAAAATCACCACTTTTAATGGGTAAATCAACTAATTCTATGGCCATTTTCAATGGGAAACCGTTAGTTTACCAGAGGGTAATCTAGCCTCAGGATTTTTCTGTTTTTCCGCATCATTTCCCAGCCATGTTTGAATACCGGGAATGTCAACCACCCATCAGGGCTTGATCATTCTCTGGCGGTTTACCACAGATTTCGTCGCCGACAAATGGGCCGTTTACTGCATGGTACCCTTTGGTGAACTGACAGTTTGCTATTGAAAATGGCCATTTATAGTTGATTTACCCATTAAAAATGGTGATTTTCCATAGTTATGTTAGTTTACCAGAGGGTAGTGTTCTTATCAAACCTGTCAACCGAATGTGTTCCCTTGTATAAATTTGATCGATACCCAATATTTGCCTTGCCACATGAGCAATGTTCAAAACACGACTCCGTTGTCCCACCAACAGGGGTGTTGAACACCGCTCACACGTTGGGGTGGATCGCATTTCCCCATAGTTCAGCTCAAGTCACTGGTTTCCGTGGCTGTAGATGTGGAAGGTGTCCGGATATTTGCCTGGCAGGGTGAAAGGGGAGACCATGGCCCTGGGGACTGCCTGCCTCATGGCCTTGCCAACATTCCCCACGGCTCGTTCCTGCAAGTTACAGCGTGGATCCACCCAAAACGCTCCGATGGATGTAGCATGATGTAGCTATATCACCAAGAAAAGAAGTCGGAAAGTTTTTTGAAGCAACTCACAAAATATACCATCTGGTTATTTAACATAGCCATGGAAAATCACCATGCTTAATAGGTAAACCTCTATAAATGGGCCTTTTCCCATGGCTATGTTAAATAACCAGAGGGTAGAATCTAGAAATTCTCAGGGCACGAATCTATCGAATTTCAGAGTCTTGCCAAGGAGTTTGGCAAGGCCAGCACTTGTGGAACTGCCGGTACGGGGTACCCAACGTTCGATCCGGAACGTTTAACCAATAAACATAACAGACATGCTGTGGATCAAAATCTTACCACAAATATCTGGACTATCTCCATATATTCGCTGGTCGTTCATCACCCAAGTTGTCACATATCAATTTTCTGGCTTCACTTCTGACTTGAACAAAGCGATCATCAGAGGGTCGTAGCCACCGGCTGGGTTTGGGTATGGTCAGCTATTAAGATTTGGAAGATAGACAACGCGATCGTACTTTCCATGTATGGTATCTTACACATTAAGTATTCCAAAGGGGATCTCATTAATATCTCATGTAGGTAAATATGAAAACCACTCCATATATATAATACAGAAGCATACAAAAGCATATTGTAGCAGATACCAAACCCAATTCGAGGCCTTTGTTTCGTATGACCAACATAGGGTTGATCGCTTCATGTCGCTATCTCCAAATTCATCACATGGCTGTTTTTCTTGTTGAAGCCAAACTCGGACACAACGTGGGACTCTCAGGAATCAATGACCAGGGTTACGTTATATGGAGGATTTCCTAACAATAGGGGTACCCCTAATTTTTTTTATGTTGATGGGATATCCATGATAAATTATAAATAGTTATAAATCATCGATTTTTGGGGTATCCCCATTTATGGAAACGACCAATATCACTTTATGCTTCTCGTAGGTTTTGTTGGGGTAAACCCCCCTTTTTTGGCACATTCACATACCCCTGCGTGGGCCACCAGACTCGCCACCTAGTTATGTCTAGTTGACAGTTCCCCACGAGTTCAGTAAGCCACTGAGTTTCCAAAAAGGCCTCCGGATTTCTCCCATCTTCTCCACAGTGGCCATGAATTTGGCTGAATTGGGCTATCCCCCATGTTTTTTGATGGTGAAATCCTCGTGTTCGATGAATTTGAAAAATCCTCATTTCTTAATCCCAATGGTCCTGGTGTAAAGACCATTTTTCAACGACCTCCGAAAAAACCGCCTGTGCGCCCATCCCCCGTTTTTCACCGCCTGTGCGCCCCAACTGCTTGGCATTCTCATCGCATTTTACGCCTGGGTCCTCCACACATTTCACGTTGTTGTCCAAGCTGCTTCCAATCCTCAACTTCTTCAGGCCTGGCAGTGCAGTTCTTGGATTGCTTGTGGGATTTTTTTACCTAGAAACAATTGGAATTCAATGGGAATTCATGGGATTTAAGTACCCAACTTGATATGATTTTGGGGTCTGTCTTGAGAAATCTGTAAAATAATGGTTTTTCATGGGGACTATACCGTCAATGATGGGGATTAAACGAACAAAAATAGGATATGATGTGGTTTGGACACTCCCAAATATGTCATCACAATGTGGCAAGTGAGGGAAAATCTTAAGATTCACTGCTTCACAAATTTTGGGGCACCCTACTTTCAGACAAATCCAGAATCCATAGCCGGTAATATCCAGATTTGATAAATATATCTTAGTTGGATGTATACAAATATCCAGATTGTTCGAGAAACAAAATCTCAGTTGGATGTAAGAATTGGATCGCATGTCCAATATTATGCCTCAATTTCAGATAGTTCTTGCATGTTCTTGCTGACTCCCAAATCTGTGGCTAGTCGCACCAGCATCTTGATTCTTTAATACTCTACTTTAACCAACCACCATGTATGATTCTTAAACAAATTTCAAATTGATTGTTTTACCAACAACCATTGATTCTTGCACTAACCACCATCAAACCGCCATCATGCACGTTTGATGGTCAAACTTTCATTGGATTGGTTTCAGGGAAAATTTACAGGAAACCTCCATATTTAGTGGTAAAAACCATGGTTTCCTGTAGATTTTCCCTTAAACCAATCCAATGAAACATATTCACCCAGTATTTTTGACGGCGAACTCCGAAAGTTGTGGCGGGTGTCCCTGCCTGAGATTCCAGATGTGCTGCGTCCCTGACAGAAGACCTTGACCCAAGGCGGGCCGCTGCGGTTCTGACCCTCATCCCATTTTGGACTGCTCAATTGATAGTTATCATATCCCTAAATATACATATATTTATTATTATTGTGTTTCCTGAAGCCTCCCAATGCCAACAAGTGAACCGTCCTGGAACCCTGAACAGCAACTGAGATCTCGACTCCAACCGGAAAAAGAATGTTTCAACCCAAAAAACAAAACCAAGTTTCCCCAAAACTCCAAGCAGCCACCTCGCTGCCAGCTGACGCACCTTTGTGCCACTTGACATCTAAAGGGCTTCGGTTCGGCCCAGATGCAGGTTCTTCAAGATTCCTAGACTACACCCGGAGGGTAGTAGTCTGGACTACACCCGTTGGGTAGTAGTCAAAGCAAAAGTGGAAGTATTTCCATTTGAGAATTGGATAAATAGGGATGCATGAAATTCTCACACGCACTCCCCCTATGTGATCAGTTCCACTGACCACATATTCAGCTCAAGCCCTCTAAACAAGTCTATCATCTGCAGTGCAGCAAATCGCACATGGATTGAAGGCCCGAAGTGGACCATTGGATCCCGCATCACGACAATGCTCATAATCAACATGAAGTGCATATCCATGTGAGATCGCATACAGCCTATGTTGGGGAACGTCTGACTGTGGGCCACATCTGTGACATCGTGGCGTCAGACAAACTTCCTTGGCATGTCTAAGACCATGGCATTCACGGTCACAGTGGTATCTTCCACCAAATGGCGTGGTGAAAAGGGGTTTTGGTCCTCTTTGGGAACGAGATCCTCTTGATCTCAACATGTTCGCCGGCTCACGCGCCGCTGCGCCGCCATCTGCCGCGCCAGCTGCAGCGCTAGGAATGCCAGCTGCTCCATAACTTCTTGGAGCGCCATCAGCACTGCCAGCAGCTGTGGATGCAGCGCCCGCAGCACGGCCAGCAGCCGTATTTCCATCGCCAGCAGCGTCAGCAGCACAGCCAGCAGCCGTAGATGAAGTGCCCGCAGCGCCAGCAGCACGGCCAGCAGCACTAGATGAAGCGCCTGCAGCGCCAGCAGCACGGCCAGCAGCCGTAGATGAAGCGCCTGCAGCGCCAGCAGCCGCAGATCCAGCGCCCGCAGCGCCAGCAGCACGGCCAGCAGCCGTAGGTGAAGCGCCCGCAGCGCCAGCAGCCGTAGAAGGCAACCAATTTGGCCTGACAGTTGGATCACGTTGCTGCTGATTTCTTTCATCCTCATCTCTTTCTGGCGCATGCCAAAAACGCAGGCACGTTCAGCAATGAACCTTTGTATTTGACAACAGTGAGCTTGTCAACTCTGTGCCACATGAAAATGCTCATGACGCATGCTCCAATGATGAAACCGGCAAAAAGGATCACAGCCACAAACATGATGAAATAAAACTGACCGTCTCTCTGCTGCAAAACTGGATTGAGGTCTTGAATGACCAAAGCATTTGAAATATCTTTTTTCTCCTCATTCGATGCTCCTGCAAGCGCCAATTTTGTCACCAAAATGATGATCTTCAACGCTTTCTCACGTGCTTCTTGTGTCATCCCAAAAGTGGTTTCATTCTGTTCTCCGTCTTCTATCTTTTCCAAAACTTTCCAACCTTCCAAAAACATGCCCATGGTTTCTTTGTGCTGGTTGAACTTCTGCACCGATAAAACTTTGGTGCCCAGGTCAGCTGGCATCTCAGCTCCAGGCAAATGCCGGAGCATCCATTCCCCAGACAAAACTCTTGAGCGCAAAATGAAGGCCCTTTTCCGCAAATGGCGTGTCCGCCAAGATCCAGTATCTCCGGCAATGATGGCTAATGCCGCTGAGCTGTCTGTGTAGGAAAATGACCTAGCACAAACATCCAATGCCTCCTCCAAAACGACCTTGACAGCATCTCCCGCCAATGCTCCTTCAAGCACCTCCACAAGTTCGGCCTCGGCCGTCGATGCAGCTTGAATGGGCTGCTTGCCAGCCTTCCAGAGCAACAGCGACGATCCCCAAAGGATCAAATGGCATCCAAATGAGATATCGCTATATGATGCATCCGTGTACACATTGAGCTGCTTCTCGCCCATGTTGTTCTGAAAAATCAAACCTTGGTCCATGGTGGCTGCCAAATAGTACCACACTGGTTTCACCAACTGCACAACCTGCATAGGTGACTTTGTGATCAATGACGCCAGCTTGGAGACAGTGAAAGCCAAATCAGGCCTGGACCTGGCAGTGATCCAAACCAATTCACCAATGACTCGCTGGGCTTCTTTGACTGCCATTGGAGTCTTCTCCTCACCTTCAATGACCTCGGGCTCCTTCACCAAAGGAATCTTTCTAGTCGGCCACGTAGTGGGATCTGCTCCAAGATTTCTTTTCAGCAAGTCCTTGATGTAGTTTGTCTGCGTCATCAACCAGGCTCCATCTTCTCTTCTCCATAGCTCCGCGCCCAAAAATCTCACCTCCTTCTGCATGTTGATGGTCTCTGGCTCCGATGTCTCCCATTTCGCCTGCACCCCTTGAATGACTGCAGCGATGGATGAGGGAAAACCAAGGACCAGAAGATCATCCACATAGACCAAAAGTAGTCCCACAAACTCTTCCTCATTCGTCTGCAAGTTGGGACCTGGTTGCTTCAGCATCATTCTCCACATGTTTGGCTCCGTGATCATTTGCTGCAAGGTCAAAATGCCACCCTCGCATGGTAACTCCATCTTTGCAATCTCCTGATCACGGTAGTCTGACCACAATTTGGGTGACTCCTTGTAGCCGTAGAGGGCCATGATGACCTCGTAGAATTCGTCTGGCTTGGCCAATCCAGCCAAAATGAGAAGAGCAGGAGGGCGGATGATGGCTCTTCTAGGCTCCATCTTCTCCCCATTCTCATCCTTTGACCCGGACAAAACCATTGGAGCATTTAAAAATGCTGTCCTCACATCCATGACGCTCCCTTCAAAACCAAATTGTGATGCCACCGTCAATGCAGCTCGAAGTGCCACTGCTGATGCTCCGCCTGCAAAGAGATCTTGCCCTTCTTCTCTTTCTGAGAAGTTCCCACAAGCCACCAATCGTGTCTTTTTCTTGCCACCCTTGTTGGTCTGATCTGGCTTGACTGTGAAGACCAGCTTGCTAGGGATAAGTTCTGCTCGATCTTCGTCAAGCAGCTTCTTCACCTCAGCTTCTGTGATCTTTCTCAGCGCCCCTTTCGTCTCAAACAAGGAGGTCAGCTCTTTCTCGATGGATGGCCTCCAAACCTCAATGGAACGGCGAACTTCAGCTTGTGACACAATGCGTGTCTGCAAAACTTCTTCTCCTTTCTCAGGTCCAATCAACTCTTTGACCATGGTGATGGAATCCAGCACCATGCCAGCAACTTTCTCATCATCTTCCATGGCCTCAACCATCTCCTCCTCTATCAAACGTTGGACCCTTTGTTTCTTGGCCCATGCATCCTTTTCTTCCTCCTCAAAACTTGGTGATCTGCCATCTCCTTCTTGGTTCTCAAGTTCATCTGCTTCCGCGGCGTCCTCAACCTCCAGCATGTATATGGACGCTTTGTGTCTGATTCTTCTCCTCTCTTCGATTGGGTCCAAGGCATCTTCAACTCCAATCCAATCCTCCAACTTTGGTGGTTCACTCAAGCCCTGCATGACCATCTTCGTCAGCGCCTGAGTTCCATCTGCCCTTTCAATCCAATGCCCATGATGAACCCAAGAAGGACATAGGTAAGTGACCTTCTCCTGTGTTGGTTCCAGTTCTCGTGATCTCCAAAACCTCTTTCTGACCAAAACTTGCGCCAAAAAAGGCGGTGTCTTTTTCTCCTTGTCAACCTGCTTCTGTCGCAACTTCTCATTGATGAAGCGAGCTGCAATTGGCCAGCGATCAAAAGGTGCTTCAGCTCCATGAAGTGTCCGCCTGATGGCTGCCTTGATGTGCTGGACAATCGCTTCACAACGTCCATTCATTTGGGGCTGATCCCCCGGCGTAAACGTCTGAAGGATGGTGCGTGACAGGCACCATTTTTCCAAAATCCTCGATCTGAACTCAGCTCCTCTGTCGCTATGCAGCTGTGTCACTCGATACCCGTCTGCTCTCAGACGCATGTACATGTTGATGATCGCCCTGGACACATCCTCTTGGCTCCTTGATGCCAAAGGCTCGCAAAGCTTGGTAACCTCAATCCTCACCGGCTTTCTTTCTTCAAGCTCCTCTGATGTGTCCTCCTTTGGGCCTTCTTCTGGGTTTTCAACCTGATCTGCAATCTGCTGTAGCTCCTCCTCTGCTTCTGGATCCTCAATCTCCGGCGCATCTGGGGGAACTTCAGGTATCTCCTCAACCTCCTCCTCTCCATCTTGGTTCCTGGCTGTCCAAGTGAAGCTGGCTACCAGGAGATACTTCGCCTTCTTCTTCTGCAAATCAGGTGCTTCTTTGAAAGGTCCTGAGATGTCCCCACTAAGGACACCCGCTTTTGGTGGCAATTTCTGCCGCCGATGATGAGCATCACGCGCACAGGCCTCTTGGCACACTCTGCAATCTCTTCTAAAAGGAGTATGGCCTGCTGCAATGTGCTCCTGCCATGAAACTGCCCGTAACTTGACCTCTTCGCCCATGGTGCAGGTTTGGAGAGCAACAGCAATGGACCTCATCATCAAGGGTGGCCACCGTGACAATCTCCTGGACGATTCGCAGATCTCTGCCTTGGTCATTCCAGAGACATCACGTGGTTGCCCTTTCTTTCCTTGAAGTGGTACTTGAAGTGGCAGATTTCCTCCTATAGTCGTTGGCTTTGTAGCTATGGCCCCAAACTCTGACTGGTCAAAACGCTGGGTCTGCAGCTCATAGATCTCGGCCAAGCTCTTCCATTGAAGTGTTCTCCAAAGCGACACCACTTCAGGCTTGTGTTCAGGTGAGGCAGGCTGCTCCAGGATCAAAGTGGTGGGTGTCTCTAGCCCAGCTGCTCTGCGCACCGTCTCTGACACAATGTAGAGAACCAAAAACCGCATGAGCAACGTGTCATCCAAGGTGACCTGCTCTTTCTCAAAGTTCGAAAGCCCTTCTATGCCAAACTCCCTCCATTCCAACTTCTCAGAGGCCTCGGCATGGCTTCCCCTGGAACTTCAAGATGTCTGAGAACCGATCTGGTCCTGCATGGTGGCCCGGCTATCCAACCCTTCACCAATCCATCCAAAGCTGCCCTCAACAAGAGTGGGTAGGCCTCACCTTCAGGTGAAAGATCTGCTTCAGGCTTTCCATGGGTGATGTCAAACTCATACATCAATCGAGGATCACCTCCAATCTCATGAAAAGCCCTTCCCAATGTGTAGCCTTCATTCTTTCCCGAAAAGGCGTGAATCATCATACCCTTCGCCCTCCAAAGTTTCCTTCTTCTGTTTCCCAACGGTAGGATGTCCGTTGCAGGCTTCTCCACCAAGCTTCTCTTTACCTCCTCAGGGATTCCTTGAAGAGCTGGGTGTTCATCAACCAACCTTCTCAACCATGCCTCTTCTGAGTCCTCCCCCGTTTTCAAACTTTTCACAACCTTCACGGCCTTGGCCTCAATCTCCTCGATGAGCTTCATGGCCGTGGACTGTGATACCATTGGACATCCAGCTTCAACCACCACCTCCAACTTGCCAAGCACTGGGTGCACCACCTGAAGACCTTCTGGCTTCCATGAGATTTCACATCCAAGGACTGCAGTCAGCAATCCCATGGGCACTATGGGCTCCGTGCCTTCTTCGCCCACAATGACTCCCGTTGGAGTGAGTGCCATATAGATCTCCTTGTCACCTGCCAGCGTCACCTTGACCTTTGGTAGATGGTGAAGACGTTCTCCCTTTCTTTTGGCTCGCAAAGGGTGTGTTGCCCCTGAGTCCAGTAAGCCCTTGTTCACCATTGGGCACAACTTGGAGATGCGAAAGGGTCGCATAGAAGCCTTCTTGAGCTCATCCAGCTGCTTCTGTAGGCCCAAGATCCTTTCTTGTGCGTCCTCCCCTTTCTGTCTCTTTTCTTTGACATCTCCTTCATTCATTGATTTGAGCATCCGACTTGCTTCATCCAGCAACGACTTCATAGTTTCTTCTCCTCCATTACCCGTGGGCCTCAGACTGCTCCTCGGACTTTTCAGGAGATGTTGTAGCGGACTTCACATCCTTCTCTGGGGTCTTGGAACCAAACTTTGCTGCCTTCGGCTTGGACTCCTCTGTGGTCGGACAGGCTGTGGCCATATGGTCCTTTCCTCCACATGTCCAACACCTTCTTTCTCCATCCAACTGGTGTCCAAAAGGACATCCTCTACCTCTTCGGCAACCTGAGTCTGTGAGGTAAAACCTACATGGTTTCCTCCTCCCTTCAAACTCCTCTTGAGGCTTCCCCTTCGGCCTGGTCCTTTCTTCAGGCTTGCTTCCCGAGGCTTCCTCAAACTTCTTCACCTTTGGCTGGCTCTCTGCCATCACTTCCTTCCTTTTTGCCTGCTGTCCCATCTGCTCCAGCTCTGCAAGAAGGTGTTCGCTGTACTGAGTCACTGTCTCCAACGTTGGAACTGTCTCCACCAACAATGAGCTCTTGACCAACGACAAGCGGAAGTTGAGATCTGGGTAACTGGAAACAATTTTCCTCACCAAACGTCCCAATCCCTTCATCAAAATTGAACTGTCTGGAATTGAAACTCCAACTTCAAGGGCCCGGCGCTTCCGTCTCATCCAACGTCTCAGCTGTTGGATGGCTGAACCCACGGTTGCAGCTTCCATAGGTGCTTCCAGCGCCGTCAAAATAGCGCTTCTCTCTGTCAGCCCTCCAGGTTGAAACTGCAGCATCGCACGAGGAACAAAATGCCCAAAGCTGTGATGGACTTCGCCGCAATCACCTCCTCTTTCATCGTCTGCGGCAACGCATTCAAGAGCAAGGACGAAGCCCTTCTTTCCAGCCGGGACCACTTCTTCTGCTGCAACTCTGGTGTCGGCCTTGGTGTGCTCGTCAACCTCTCAATTGGCGATAGCTTCATGTGGTGATCATACCAAGTCCTCGCTGTTGAGAGGGTCAAGTCCCACCACATCTCACTCGTTGAGCTCAAGTCTGCCATATGAGGATGCAGACATATCACCCAATCACCAAAATCGATGGGCGCCGTCTCCGGATTCCATTCAGCAAGTTTTGGGAGATCCGCCACATAGCGCACCACTTCAATCTCATCACCTTTTCCTTCCTCCTTGGAGATCACAATCTGTTTCTGAAGCTCCTGCATGCCCTCCATCAACTTGAGCATGATCCTCATGGACTGCTTGTCAACGCTCTCCTTTGGCCTGCTTGCTCTTTGCGGCTCCTCAGGAGACGAATCGCTCTCTGACTGTTCTTGCCGGGCTTCTGCCCCATCCTCCTGAGAAGATCTGTCTTGCCGGGCCTCTGCCCCTTCCTCCTTAGAAGGTGTTCCTTGCCGGGCACCTGCCCCTTCCTCCTTGGAAGGTCTTTCTTGCCGGGACTCTGCCCCTTCCTCCTTTTTTAACATGCTGGCTGCTTTGTCATCTGGTGTGGTAAACCTCGACGATCCCTTCTTTTCCAAGGCTTCCAACAACTCTTGACGCTCTTGACGAAGTCTTTGGTTTTCATGCTGTGCCGCACGCAACTGAACCCCTAGATGTTCTATGCCATGCTCAACTTGCATTCTCCACATGTAATCCCTTTGCCTCGCCTCATGTTCACCTTGCTGAGATCCTACTGATTGAAGCAACCCTGTGAACCAACCTGGAACTGCTTGTCGCTCAGCTCCCCCGTGTCCATGTTCTCCAACCGCAGGACCATTCCATGAAGCCGCAGGCGATGCAAAAGGCATCTGGTGGATCTCATGAAGTTTCACCGTCTGCTCTGGTGAAAAAAGTGGCAACATACTTTGGACCTGTCCCTCTGGTGTCACAAAGGAATGGGGACCTAGTGAAACTGGCTGTCCACTGGGTGTTGCCATCTCTTGACACTTCTCTGGTTCTATTTCTTTTGGGGTTCCTTTTTGGCCTCTGACTGAACCCTCCTTTGACTTCTGACCCTGGCTAACTGGTTCTGTGGCTGCCCTTGGTGACCCAGAGCCCTTTGCAGCGTCTGACCCTCGCCCTTTCTCCAACCCATCCGGTGTCCTCAAGGCCAAGGCTTGAGAAGCTGGTACAAGTTCTTGTCCAACCAGTTCCAGGCCTCTCTCAGCTGCATCTCCTCTCGCCCCAAGCGCCTGTGCTGCATCGCCTTCAGCTCCCGAGCCGCCATCTGCCGATCACCAGCTGCCGCCGCTTGCACCGCGCCAGCCGCTGCCATCTGCTCAGCGCCAGCTGCCGCCATCTGCTCAGCGCCAGCTGCCATCATCTGCTCAGCGCCAGATCCATCGACAGCGCCGCCATCCGGTCTACGTCTACGCATCATGTCAGAAGTCTTTGGGGGTTTACACAAGCTCCTTGGGCTCATAACCTGTGTTTCCTGAAGCCTCCCAATGCCAACAAGTGAACCGTCCTGGAACCCTGAACAGCAACTGAGATCTCGACCCCAACCGGAAAAAGAATGTTTCAACCCAAAAAACAAAACCAAGTTTCCCCAAAACTCCAAGCAGCCACCTCGCTGCCAGCTGACGCACCTTTGTGCCACTTGACATCTAAAGGGCTTCGGTTCGGCCCAGATGCAGGTTCTTCAAGATTCCTAGACTACACCCGGAGGGTAGTAGTCTGGACTACACCCGTTGGGTAGTAGTCAAAGCAAAAGTGGAAGTATTTCCATTTGAGAATTGGATAAATAGGGATGCATGAAATTCTCACACGCAATTATTATTACTATTTAAATTATTAATACTATTTAAATTATTTTTATTATTGCTATTATTGTTTTTATTATTATTACTATTATTACTATTATTATTACTATTATTATTATTATATCACCCCCAACTTACACCACTATTCCATAATTCATCAAAACGGGCATTTATTCATGGCAGTGGGGATCAAGTAGGAAGAAAACATAAGAATACACCTTTTTTGATCAAACTTTGAGATATTATATATATATTTCCCAAATCATCCCAGTGTTGCCCCACAAAATCCGGCAATTTCCACGGTGAGACTGCAGTGAAGTCCAAAATAAATTTGCCCGAATATTACTGGCTTTACGATTTGCAACTTACAACTACGAATATACAAATGGTCTATATAAGTATCTTTGGTCAATCTCGTATCATGGTCTTTACAGAGACTATCATAGTCTAGTATTACATAGTAGAATATCGTATCATGGTCTATCTGGATGCTGTTTGACTGTATTTATATATACTTTATATTTTTGTAGCTCCAAATTGGCAGGCTGACTGTGCAATCAAGGCTATGGCAATGGATCATGGCTTGAGATTGCTATGTTCAGTGGGAAAATTATCAATCAGTACCTCTGGTAATTTAACATAGCTATTGAACATGGCCATAAAAATAGTGAGTTTTCCCATTAAAAATGGTGATTTTCCATAGTTATGTAAACTTTTGCCGAGGGTATCTCAAATTCCAAGTTTAGATTGCCGAAAAATGAGTCAAGCAAGTGGATCCGCGAAAAATCGAATCATTTTTTTACTCAAAATGGTAGATTTAAACGAGCTGACCAACCATATGCAACACGTAAGCAAACACGTTTACAATCTCATCATGCCCCATGGACGCATATCGCTGGACATTGGGGTCCGATTTGTTTTCAGGCATTCCTACATTCTTTGTGTGTGTGTCAAAAAGTTAATGTGGTAAAATCAATGCCACAAACCATCCCCAACATGACCATCAAATACCATAATTTATGGGTGTTATAAACCATTCCCCAATGGTAGGTTTATGGCAGCCAGGCTTTACCACACACCATGGCAGTCTCCGAATCTCCCACATGATGTGAAATCTGAACCGCAACGGGGTGATGGTTTACCCACAACGGGACCGAGATGATTCCTGACGATGGATAGAGCGCCAGCTTGGGCCACATCTTGTTTCGCAAGTCGATGGCCAGCGGCTGAAACAGTCGGAAAAGCGGCTGTCGCGAATCAAATCTGTGCTCGGCTGTCAGCAAAGCTTGTCAAAATGCGACTGAAGCCCACAGCAAAGCAGCCATGACAGCCATCTTTCTTCTGCTTCGCTGCAAAAGCCTCAAGCTCAAGGAAAACAAGAAAAAACGAATAGCCTGTCACAGTCCCTCTGACACTTCCCAAACATTCGTGGGCAGGCTCCCACCACACCAGTCTTTGGATACCCATGCACTACGCAATTTGTTCCTCCTGAGATTCAAAGATCTACTGGGACGTTTGACCAATGATTTAGCCGCATTTCATGTTCTTTCATGTTCTTTCCATCTTCGTGTGCTAAATCCTCATCGTCTTGATTCTCTGTTGCTGAAGTCCCCATCGTGCCAGTCAACTCTCCTAGTTTGCCGGCAAAATCCCTTTGTTCTGAAAAGACGCACTCCCCACCTTCCTTCCTTAAAATATCATCAAGACTTCAGCCAGTCAAATCCATGTTTCATCATTTTTCATTGCTACTTTTTTCACACACATTGTTTACCCTCTGGTGCTAAAGAGAAAATGGCCCAGTCGAGATCATTGATTGACCCATTGATAGCATGGTCCGCATGGTGATGTTCCAGTTCGTCATGTAAACGTTTACCACTTGGTGGCTCATCCCACTTAGTAAGTGGGTTATAACCGTTATAACCCCAGTTATAAGTGGATTAACCCTACTTATCCCATTTATAATTGGTTTTTCACCCACTTACGAGCCGTGGGATGAGCCACCAAGTGGTAAACGTTTACCGTCGGACCGTCCCAACGAACTGCTGCGGACGCCTCGCCTGGAGATGAACGCTCCAATCGCCCTCGTAGTCTGTGCGCCGGGCGCAGACCTGGAGACTGGAGAGAATGACCGATCTGCGCAACCAGGAGATACTACTGGGATCTACTGGGGATAATGGGATGATACCCTCTGGTAAACTAACATAACTATGGAAAATCACCATTTTTAATGGGAAAACTCACTATAAATGGCCATTTTCAATAGCTATGTTAAATTACCAAAGGGTAGATGATTAATAATGGTTCATGATAGATAATCATTATTAAATATACTTGGGGATGATATCATCATTAATTATCATTGGGGATTAATTATCTACCTGGAAATATAAAATGATTATATAATAATGGTTAATGATAGATCATCAATGGTGATAATGCAAATTTTTGATGGGGATACTCATTTCCCATTGCTTTTTGTTAAATAACCAGATGGGAATATCATGTAATATCTATAATAATAGTCATGAATATTCTAATGATATGAATGGGAGAATATGAACTATACTACTGGTGATAATGGGATGATATGGAGGTTTCTATAAATGGACGTACCCTTAAATCATCCATTTTAATCCGTCCATTTTGTGATACCCCCATTGATGGAAACCACATTATTTCATGGCTCAAAATTACTCATAATCATGGTTAAGTTGGTTAAGAATGATGAAAATAATGGTGAACTCTGGATGAATAATGGACAATTGGTATCCCTTCTGGTAAAAAAATCCGAAATTACGAGCTGGAAGCTATGGCCCATTGGCCCATGGATACACATGATGATGTGCCCCTCAAACATGGTGAAAAAACCAGTGGCGATGTGACAAATAATCAGAGGCTAATGTTTTTTAGTATCTAAATGTATGCGTACAGGATGGGGCCCCAGTTCGTTAGCTAAGTTGGTGAACATAACTATAATGACAATAGTGTATGATACGCAAATAACTAGACGTGTTTAGATGGGGTTACAAACCAACAAACATAACTGGGGGCGCCCATCCTGTAGAATAATTATGAGTAATAGCAAATATTATTAAAATATATCAAAATTATAACCACTAAGAGTGATACATACAATGCATGTGTGACATGAATAAAGGGTATGCCAAATATGGAGTGCACAGTCAATCTAAGTTAATCTGTTAATTTAACATCATGTATTTGCAATGACTCAGCCACACAAAGCATATGCAATGTAGGAAGCATTCCAGTTATAGTTTGGTTCATGTTGCACCATATCCACTGTCTGAACAAGAAACAGCTACTACCGTACGAACTCGAGATGGATCCCTTGCTGTTGGATCTGTTGGTCCAAAGCCCCCGGAGAACATCCCCAAATTTGAAGTCTGGTTGGTGGTTTTAACCATCTTGAAAAATGATGGAGTTCGTCAATGGGAAGGATGACATCCCGTGTATGAAATGGAAAATAAGCCATTCATGTTCCAGTCACTAGAAGTGATGGATGTTCATGAACCAGTTCATAGGTGGATAACCAACTGGTTCAGAAACAGAAGAGCTTTCAGATGGAGCCATCCCCACATGGGGCCAGAATCACCATTGAAGTTACGCATTCATTTTCTCTACACCACAATCAAACATGGCAATGGAACATTCCCCATAAATGGAGGTTTATAGGTGGCAAAACTATTTATTTTTATGGACTGTTCTTCCATTGCCACGTTTGATTACCGGAGGGTACATATCCCATGAACAATCCCAGCATAATTATCCCACCATTGCATTTTCCCATGTTTGACACAGACATTGGCACCTTGCCGTTCTGTTGGTAGATCTGAAAGGTGTCCGGTTTATTCCCAACATAGGACACGTGTCGAGGACACCTCACAGGACCTCCGCAACGTGGCAACGTGGCAGCAAAAATCGGGGGATTTGGCGGTTTTTTTCTGAAGGAAAACGGGGATTTACCTCCAAGAAGATGGGAAAAAGGTAAGTTGCTACTATTTTTTCGTAGGCTTTGACTTTTGTACAGTATCTTTTTTTGGGGTTGCTGTGAACAAAATCTTTGGGATAGAACATGATATAACATGATATAACATGATAGAACTGATTCAATCAATGGAGGTTGAAAACATGATAAGAATTGGGGATGCATGGGAAGTCAAAAACCCATCCGAAAAGGACAGAAACCCCAGAGAATTGCATCCCAGAGAAAAAGGACAGAAGTCCTTATCATTTTTCTCGACCCAGGAAACAATGGAACCGTTGCCAATGGAACCGTTGCCAATGGAACCATTGATGGAATTGAAATGCCATAGCTCAGTGGCTGGCTACGGCTCATATTGCCATGGCTCGGGTGGCTCAGCTGGCAGTCGAGGCAAGCAGCTCAGCAGCAAGTTCTGCAGCTGTCTCGCCAGCTCCTCTGCACATGTCATAGATGCAATCCGACAAGAAATCCGTGAAGGTGGCCTCCGCGATTGCATGGGAACCCATTGCCCTCAAATGTTTGGAGCAGGTCTTTTCAAACTCCTTCTCCTCTTGGCTGTTGCACTCCTGGAGCTTGCTCATGTCGGCTTGAATCAACATCAACTCATCCACGCGGTGGAGGTAGGCAGCTGCTTCGTCACTTCCTCCGAGGTCCTGCCACTTCTTTGCCGCCTTAAACTCCGAATCTGTGGATGTTGATGTTTGCAAGGTAGACAACGCCTTGCGAGCCATCTTGACCTCCCCCTCGACCTGTTTCATATCGCTCCTCGGGACAATCAATCAGAAAATGACCCATCAATGTGCTCATGTTTCTTGACTCTGGAATTGAAAATGCACATGTGCATTCGATCAAACACTTACATCCAGTCCAAATAAAAACCATAAAACACATTCAAACACCTGATACCTCGCAGTGACAACTCGCGCCTGCGTTCCATGGTGAGATGAAGGTTGAGGTTGTGATTCGGTCTGCAGCTCAACCTCAGCACGGCGATGTCTGTCTTGCCGACTTTTGTCTTCATGTTCATGTGCACCTGATTGTGAAACTTGGCACCGTTTGTCGTGACCAAGTTGAAAGTCGTTACATCATTTCCGGCCGCATCCAGGGAGATGAGTTCAGAGTCGGAACTCTTCACTGCAATCCACTCCTGGTGTCCTTTCCGGGCTCTCCACTCACATTTCTGTGAGGTAATTTCCAGCATTTTGTGGGATCCACCAGATATGTCCACGAGCAACAAGCCTTTGGTAAAAGACTGATGCCCGGAATAATGTGCGTAAATTTGCCATTCCACTGGGGTTTTGACTTCTGATTCTCCCCCAGAGAATGGCAACTCTGTCTCCATGGCAAGATGCCATAACAAAAATGTGCCTTGGCTCAGGAGAGTGTAGCTTCTGCCGTCCAACGTCTTGATGTGTGGGTCCCCGATGGCCTCGGCAGAGATCTGCTTTGTCTGCCTGAACTGGTACATGTTCCACCAGTGGTAATCTCCGGGCATCATTTCCGGTGACAGGGCCGTGTCCTCGCAACAAAAGCACATTGTGCGTCCCGGGAACTTGCCAGAAGCAACCACTGAATAACCCCGACCTTGGCAGTGAGCGATGCACGGGTCAAGAGCTACATCGGGGCCACGTGGGAGAACCCTGCTCTTACAGAAACAACCCTGGCAGAACTCACTCCAACCCACGGGCAGCGAAAGCCCGTCGGAAAGGTTCTGGCGGTTCTGCCCCGCCATCGTCTGCAGCAAGCATGACGAATCAGGCCCTTTGGCTGCTACACTGGAAGTCCACGAAGCAAGCACGGACAGCAAAAGAGCCATGGGTGACATTCTGAATGAAATTTTATTGCGGGAACTTTCTGTACGGGAAAGATTCGATCACAAGTTTTCAATGGCTTTGAGCACAATTGGCTGCTGGGCAAATGAAGCATCCATAGCTATACGTGTCAAGGTCGAAGCTCGTCGCGGGAATCATCCCACCTATATGAATTCTTAGGACATCATGATCCAAACCAGCCGTTTGGATGGACATCCCATCCAAATGCTCAAAAAAACACCATGAATCACATTGTATCTTAAACTGCTCTCGAATCTCGACCACATTTCTGCTGCCTCCCCCATCACAAAAGTGAGCTGCGTGGAACCCCCACCTCTGGTTGCAACGCATTTGGTCTTGTAGCCATAACTGGTTCCAATGTGAACCTCCTGTGGTCGGAGAGTGGGTGGTGAATCATGTAGAGATGGGGCCCTACCTCGATGCTGGATATACATATACATACGTCATGTACTGTATATGTATAATCAATTGTAATCATATCATATACATAATGTATCTTCATGTCTGCTATCACATGTTACATATTACCGGATACCATACGCAATCCGAAAAATACTTCGTATCTAGATAAGGCATCACTTGGCTGGCTATTTTGAGATGGATGAATCTGCATCAGATTTCGCATCTGAAAACGTGCCATTCGTTGCACTGCTTGGTGGTGCAATGTGCACATCTTGAAAAATGATGGAGTTCGTCAGTTGGGAAGGATGACATCCCCATATATTATGGGAAAATAGAAACTGTTTGAAACCACCAACCAGATATTGTGGAATACTAAACTTGGCAATGCTGATTTGTCAGAAGCCAAAAGGATCTAAAAGGGATCTTGGCAACACTGGCTCTCAGTCTGCATAGAAATAGCAGGCCGAATGCAAGCAAATAAGACAACAAGGCACAAGGTACAAGATCACATCTTCACAAGCCTGACATCAAGAAAAAAACATCTTGCAAGCGGCACCACTTTGGATCGCCTGTCATTTGTTGTCTACTCTGGGCCAAAGGTCATCTGGTCGTTGCTTTCAGTCGGAGAAGTTCATCCCAAAAAAAACAAAGAGCTGAAGGATGAATAACAAGGAAGAGTAAGTTCATTCCCAAAAAATTGCTTCATCCCGTCGTTTCTTTTGTGTCTTTTTTTCTAACCATCTCTGGCCTGAAGGGCAGCATCTGTCAAACTCAGCAGGACCGAAACCAGCCAGGCATGAAGCCGCGCCATGGCCCGTGGCGATGGAAAAGATGAAGAAAATGGAGATGGGTCACCGATGCTTTTCGCTGTGGCTCAGCTGTCAAGAGTTGCAAACGTTGCAAACCAGTGAGTTATGTTTCCCAAATTTAGGTACATTGATACAATATAAATTGCACTAAGTATCTTTCCAGTGTGGCAGTTAACACCAATGGCTGCTCCTGTCTTGCTGCAGAAAACTATGATCTAGAGCTGAAGGGAATATCCTGAGGTCCGCCGAAAACATTGGTTTCAAGGTATTTAGAAACGGGCAAGATTTTGGGGGTTCCTAACATGGGGGTACCCCCAAATCATCCATTTATAAATGGATTTTCCATGAAATAACCATCCATTTTGGAGGTACCACAATTTATGGAAACCCTACATTTTGGGAAAAGTTGAAACAAATAGAGACATGTCCTTTTTATGCGGGAATCACACGGCTGGAGAGCATAGTATGCTCGTCAAGTGGAATGTTTCAACACTGACAAATCCAACATAAACCATGCTTACTGTAAATCACCTAAACAAATCGACATGTTGCATCAATGGAAGCAGTCCCATGAAAAGACCTTCACAAATTCTGCTAATTAGATTGAAAAAGTCCAAAGAAGGGAGGCTTCCTCAGGTGCCATCGATTTTGGGTGTTCTGGGGATCCGACCAAAAATCTGAGCACCCATTGTGCATGGACCCCCAACATCGAGGGTGCTAAAATTGGCAAGAAATCCCAATTCCTCCCCATGATTGTCCGCCTTTTTATGACAAACTTAATGTATACCCTCTTGTAAACTAACATAACTATGGAAAATCACCACTTTAATGGTTAAATCAACTATAAGTAGGTCATGCTCAATAGTTATGTTAATTTTCCAGAGGGTAATTCTGAAGTTCCCAACCTGCACATCCCCACATGCCTTTGCAACTTGCTGTGTTGCAATTTGGAGTCACACCAAATCTTCCATCTTGACACAATTTTGGCCACGTTTTAGATATTTCTATAGGATCTCAAACCATCCAATCTGAAGGGCCAGGGGCAAGACTCTTTCTTGATCTTTCCACGACTTCACAATTCACAGTGGGATGATCTTCCGCCATTCGCGCTGCGCCTTTTTGCCACCATCTCTGGGCAAAAACACGAGGTCTTTGCTCAGCCCGATTTCGCCGGAGACCTCATCAAATTGGCCAAATGTCAGCGTGAGCAAAACGGCCGGGAGGCACTTTGGGTCTCGCCAAATGGGGACATCAATGGTAACAGCTGATGGTCAGTATCAACACGATGGGGAGTTCAGTTTGGGTAAATTCGACTGCCAACTCTCAATATAGTGACCCTTGAGCCAAGGTTGACCCCGTGGATACGCTCACCTTTCCAAGATGGCGTGCCAGGCAGCGCCTTGAAATACCCCGGAGCTGCGCCAAGCGGGCTATGGAAAATGCTGATTTAATGCTATTTAATGGGGATTTAACCATCAACAATAGGGATTTCATGGGATGTATATGTATATTATATTATTATCTGTTATATATATATATATATGTAATTTGATATAAATATATATATATATATAAATGGGGCAGAGATACTTCAAAAAAATGTGGAAAACCCATGGGGAACGCCCATCGGAAAATGATCTACAAATGGTGGGTAACCTCCACGGGGCGTCTTCAAGATGTTCAATCCGATGCTGGGAAATGTGGAAAAAATGGAGAGGCATTGGGATAGAATTGCCGGGATACCATTATTATTTTATTATATTTTACTATATATTATATTTTTACATTACATTATATTATATTATATGTGTATATATATATGTGTGTATCTATGTATCTATGTATCTATGTATCCATGTATCTATGTATCTATGTATCTATGTATCTATGTATCCATGTATGCATCTATGTATCTCTGTATCTATGTATCTATGTATGTATGTATGCATGCATGTATGTATGTATGTTTATATATACCATAGAAGTGGAGGTTACAAAATGAGATGAGAAGCCGGGGAAATGTCAAGTCCTTGCCTTGAAAAAGGCATTGTTCCTACTAATCAGCATGCATGGCTTCAACGAGTTGACCAACTGACCCAGCCAGGTTAGGCGGCCACCGGCCACAATCTTGGGACCCGATGAAGTTGAGATCAACTCACATCAGCTACTGGGGGAGCTTCCCAGCTACGTTTTTTGGTATCACCTGGTGATGAAGATCTATCTTTGGTGGATTTTTCATCGATCATGTGAACAATGACTAAAAATACACACCACAAAAAGAACATACCACGAAATGATAGGTTTTTCTGGTTGAAATCCTACGCACTTTGGGAAATCGTATAATAACAGACCACAAACGAAAGGGATACTGTAAGGGGAATCAAGCCGTCATGGCTTCGATTCATGCGTGCATCGGATATCATATCAATCATATCCCCCAAAAAATGATCAATGGCCATTTCAGGAACCGATTGATTGGAGGTACCTACCATATCTACACTTATGGTCTTATATGGTACTAACGTACCTCCATATTAGGATCCTGAAATTCCCATTGAAATGATGGCTTGCCTTACTTTCACCACAACATCCCATAACTAACCATCACATCCCGAATCAATGGTGCTGAAAAACCCACTGTTTCGTGCTGCCGCATAGCCTCGGATTTCCAGTAACCCACGATAACTTCGGACATCTTGGGATAGGTCAAAACCTATTGTAGGTTTATTATAATAGCAATATAATTTAATATTATAATATAGGTTTATTTATTGCTATAAACTATTATTATCATTAGTGCTATTGTTATTGTTATTACTATCATTATTATAATTGTTATTCGTGTTATTATTATTACCATACTTGGGGGAATAATCATCCATTAACCAGCTATTTGAGGCTACCATCCGGATACCAGGTTTTTGACCCATCATCTATCCTCCACGGTGACTCGTCGACCAGCGGCTTGTAAATCAAGATGTTGCACGCGACCTGCCGTTCCAGCGGGTTTTTCCGTCGTCGCGGGTTTTTCCAGCGGGTTTTTCCGTCGACGTTTTTACGTTGCTTGGGAAAATCTACATATAAAATCGACGAGACACCAGAAAATCTATAGGAAATCAATGAACATCAATAACCTATAGGAAAATCAAATAATCAATAAAATATATTAAAATATCATATAGGACAATCTATAGGAAAATCTAGAGGGGTATACTGTTGGAAAATCTATGGAAAAATCAATGAAAATAAATAATCTCGGAAAATTGTAGTGCTTTCTATAAGCACAATTGATCATAATTGTGTTTTTTTCTCGTTCATCCAAGTCTGACAAAAGTTTGCAGGGATTCCAAGATGTGTGTGGGCCTTGAAGCGACCAAGATATCGAATTCGCCGAATTCGCAGCAACAACAAACTGGACTTTTCAAGCGAAAAAAACTGGATTCTACCCTGGAACTTCCATTTAAAATGCTGAGAAATATAATAGAAATATTATATATATATAGAAATACTGGATTCTCATGAGTTCTAGCCAAGAAACTGTACATTAAATCAATAATATGGCTTCAAATATACTTCTATGGTTAAAAAATCACCATGTTTGCTGGTAAAATCACCATGTTTGATGATAAAAAAGGTTAGATCTGCCCCAAAAAATGGCCTAAGCTTCGAAAAACATCCAGGCTGGTGACCTTAAGCTCCACCTGCTCCACCAGCTGCTGTAGTTTCTCCTTAGGATTGTCCAAAAAGATGGGGATTTCCGATTTCACCAAGAGAAACATAGAAAAACATAGGAAAAAAACAGAAAATCTAGGGATTTCCATGGATTTCCATGGATTTCCATGGGATTACGGATGGTCAAATGAGTCAAATGGTGATATGAATGGTGATTGAAATGGGATAAACCAAGCATTTCATGGGATTTGACGAAGAAAAATCGCGATATCATGGGAATGTACTCGGGGTAATCAAGAATCACCAACCGTAAGCAACCCTTTTAAATAGTGGATATAATGGATTTGAACCAAGCATTTCACGGAGATCATGGTGACATGGGGCTGAATGATCAAAAAACAGATTCCAGTCCTTTTCGGGGAACATTCATAACTCCCTGCTGGGATTCACCGAAGGTACCAGGATTTTGACTCACAGCCATATTAGGGGATATAGCCGAATGAACTATACCTCATAAGTCCCCAATGATGACTCTGTTATCAAACATGAGCTGGAAATTTCCCCATTTAGTTCGATGTTGTTCCTCAGTTTTCCCGTTAAACATCCATGAAACTTTGGGGATTTCCCAGCTAGCCGTGCTTTTTGCCGAAGGGTATAATTATGACCGGTCGGAGCCAGCTGGACGTTTGCTTCCTGACTTCGAATTTCCAGTGTGATGACTCAGTGTTCCTCTGGCAGCTCCATGGCTAGCTGGAAAATCCACTAGCCATAATTAGTTCCATGATTGTACTATTTCAATGCACATTCTTGGTGCAAATTGTCCAGCTGCCATGTTTGATTGCTCAGGGTGGATTATTGACTCTAACCCATTGACATCGAGAAATTGTTTAATGTGGTTAAAACACAAATAAACCACCCATTTGGGAATGGCTTATATCACCTACAAAAAGGGTGATTTGGGGGATGGTTTATTATTGTTTTAACCACATTATCAAGGTTTGTATAACTCAGTTGAATGGAGCAATTCTCGACCCATCAATGGATTAAGAATGCCTCTATGGAACTGAGTCCTACGAGCCATTATTTCTATGATCCTATTGATTGTAATAGGAGTGAAGTGAGTTTAACCATTAGTGTTTTGTATAGAATAACTATATATATATATATCTCATTAATAGTGTGTAAATGATTCCCGTATGTTTTCACCCGTAATAGCCACAATGGGGGATTATACATATACCTTGGTGGTCGAAAGCTGAATAATTTTTGGTCTGAACCAAAAACCTGTGAACGACCAAAAACCAGGGATATGGCCAATTTGAAGACAATTTGGGAGTTTGTCACATTGTGACATGCTGCCTCTGCTCAAGCAAAACTGCTGTATGGAGGCAGGATTCCACCATATCTCGATGTTCCTTTAAAGCCAGTATGCAACTCGATTGACTTTGAACATGTATTATCCTACCATTAAGAAAAATGAATGAAATTCCATTTCTAGAGCCATTGAAATAGCAGGATCCCCACATCTGGGCATATATGTTAAATGACCCAGTACCCTCCAGAAGTTCAGAAGCGCCGGATGCAGCAACTCGCTGTGGCTGCGGTGGCTCGGCAATGCCTCCAAGAGACCTCCAGGTGGGCAGCCCGCACCGTTGATGGTCGAGCAGGGACATATTTCCACATGTTTTTGTTTCTATCTCAAAGATCTTGAAGATTCAAACGGTTTGCTGTCAAAATTCCAACTGGCATACCTTTGAACTGCTGTAAAAAAATATCTTAGTTCCAGCTCAGAATCCTACCGAGAGTGATACCGGAATCATCCTTGGAGTCCAACAGACATTTTGATGGAAGAACTTTCGCCTGTGCTTCTGAAGCATTGTTTTGCTAGCCCTTGCGTTGGGAACCACACCCTGCCACAGCAATGCCGTGGCGATCCTTTGCCGATGGCCCTGAGTGTGAAGATCCAAAGCTCATCGCTAGGCGATGGGATGATGTTGAGGAGATCCGTGACCGGGCTAAGGATAAACAAAAGTTAGTCCAACTTGTCAAGGACGAAGATGGGAATGAAGTGGCCTGGCCAACGGGTGGGGGCCGATCCAATAGAAATCATCACAAAAATGGTGTCGGAGCACTACACGCTTCACCGAAATGATTTCCAAGAGTACTTCACTTTTCAGATCAAGGGTTGGATTGCCAATGATGCATGGGCGATCAGAAAGATTGTGAGCAAGTTGCGCAACAAGATCACCAAACATGATACCATGAGGGCTGCTTGGAGCCAAGTTTTAACAACTTTTAGTTTCCTATCTGCCCCCAAACATTCGAGGTCCGAAGGTTGCCTTCCCCCACTGATAACTTGGTTTCTATTCTGTATTTTCAGGTTTCAGCTGGGGTTAGCTATTAAACCCAAGTAGACTGATAAACCTATGGGGCAAAAACAATACCGTTAAGCCAGCGACCCAAACTCCCTTTTGACTCGGGCCGCAATGCTGTAATGCATACTATGATACATGGGTTTTATGGTGGAGTGCAATTACACCCCCCTCAGGTGAGCCGGTCACGGCAAGGCTGCCCATTTACCAGGGCGAGGTCTTTAAGACCTGCCTTACCGCTCCTGGCCCTTTTGCACGACCTGAGGAAAACCCAAACAGCGGCTATGATACAAAAACCGATCGTCGATGCAAGCAGTTTCACAACTTATCCCTCTTCCCACTCAACTCGGCCATGCCTGATAACTTTCTCATACCAGCGCCCGTGCCACTTCTGCCATTCTCCAGTGTAACGGCGATCTTCGTGGGACTGACTTTGCTGAGGGCGGTTGATCCACTGGCTTGCAGACGTTGATGATGAAGCTACCTCTATGGTGGATGTTCGGGCAACCGGTTTGGCGGTGCCTTTCTTGGAGGGACCTTGGCCGTACGCACCAGTCTGCTCAGCTTTGCGCTTGGCCTCGTTCTGTTCGCGAGCCCTGTCAGACTGTTTCTTCTTCTCCGCAGCGTTCTGCTTGTACAGCTCCTCGTTTTGTCCCTTAATCCACCTCAAATGCCGTTCAGCATCATGAACAGCGATGTTGTCAACGCCAGTACAAGACAACAAAAGATTGTGCTGGGGATTCCGGTTCAGGTAGTCGATGTACTCTTCCTCGGAGTAGATTTCCGTCCGGTACATGTAGAACCATGGCTGGTCGATGTACCTGAACGACTTCGGGACGTCAAGACGGCTCGCCAGATCCAAGTAAACCAGCCTCATCGCGTTGTGCTCCAGCTGAGATTGCTCGGAAACACCCATCTTGACCTGAGCCTTGGTACGACCTGGCTTTGGCAGATGTGCAGACTTGAGGAGGTCGTACCGTTCACAATCGTACTCGTTCTCCCCCTCGTTCAGCACGCTCTCTGCGAATGTGGCGTCCTGGGCAAACCTGTCAGCCACAGACACATAGCCCAAGCTCAAGGCACGGTCGAATCGACTCTTCGCCCTTGCCAATAAACTGGCTTCAGGACTAGAGCTTCCTCTTGCCTGGTCGTCCAACAAACCCAAAGATTCAAGCTGACTGTGTGTGATGCTCTGCAGGTACTCGCCACGAAAGTCATAGTACAAGCCCAGCTTGTGAAGGGCGGCCTTCCTTCGTTCTGCAATCTTGGTGCGGTCGGCCTTGTTCACCCCTTCGAGCATCAATCCACACACATCGCATTCAATCTGTCCCTTGAAAGTCTGTGCAAAACATCTTGAACATTGCGTGACTTCAATCTTGACTGGCACCGGCTTCTTGTCCTCCTTCTTTTCCTCTTTCTTCGAAGGTTGGTCATCGCCTTTAGGGCGAGACTTCTGCTTTGGCACCAGTGACTTGGATGTTGATGCCGGCGTCTTTGTGGGTGACCCTGCAACTGGAGCTTTTGGATCTTTCTGTACTGCCTTTGGCGGTGCAACTTTTGATACAGGCTCCAAGAAGGCCGCAGCTGATGATGCCGCAGGCACAGCTGCGGGCACGCTTGTCAGGGCTGCCTTCTTCTTTGCAGGTTCTTCCTTTGCTGCTGCATCAACTTCTGAGGTCACAGCTTTTGGAACTTCTGGTGCATGAGGTGCAGAAGTCCCTTCCTTCGGTGATGGTTTTGGAGGTACTTTCGGCGGTGTCTTTGGGCTTTCAACCTTTGCTGCAGGAGGCTTCGGAGCTTCGCCTTTCGGAGGAGGGGGCAACAATCTGCTGCTTGCATATCCAGGCATACCGGCAAGTTGGGCCACATTTGGTGGCGGAGGCTTCACCTTTCCTGGGAAAAATGCTGTTGCAGTGGGCGCGCCAGTTGAGGCGGCCGGAGACTTGGAACCAGCCCGTTTTGATGCCTTGGCCTCAAAGGTCTCGACAAGCTGTTGAACTCCAACTTCTCCCCCACTGCTTGCTGCAGACTGTGCGACCTCCTGCTGGCGACGATACAAATTCACCTTCTTGGCAGTGTCATCGACAGAAATAATGTATTGCGGCGGCACGACGTCACTTGTAAGAATGCCGTCGGAGGCTGTCCTGAAAAACACAATTCCAGCTTTGACAGCTTCAGCCATTGCGACCCTGATTTCAATGGGTCGTTCAGCACGCAAGCCGCTGACATACTCTTTCTCGTCGACACGCACTTCGCTGAAATAGGAGTGTGCTCTGCCTGATGAATTTCGTTCTCCTCCTCCAGCCACGAAACCATTCTCAATGATCCCCTTCCAATTGCCTTTTGTAGTCCTGTGATAGACTACGCCAGGGCACATCTGCGGTGTGGTAATCTTTTTACCTTTGGCGTTCATCTTCTGGATGGCTGCTGCTCCAGACAGAGCATAGATTTCCACCGCATTGAACGTGTCCTCGGCCGAGGCGGCATCCATGGCACGTTTCGTGTGCCCCTGCACTGCACGGATCCTGATGGGCCAGTAGGCTAACCCTTTACGGGTTGCCTTCTGGTATCCGGCAATGCACTGGAACTCAAAACGGCACTTGCTGTCCCAGTAGAGAAGGGAAATGAGCTCTTCAACCGTCATTCGGGGTAACTTGGCTGGCAGCATTTGATTGAACATTCGAAAGAAGTCATCAAGGTCAAGCCACATGTTTTCATCAAATCCAGAGGTGTCCTGACCTGGCTGTCCACGCGTCACAGCATTGACCTTGGTCTTGTGTCGGTCCATGCGATCTGGGTACCTCAGCTCCTTCGCCCCATCCATCTCCCAACAGGTTTTGATGATCAGTTCGTAAGGATGGGCATCAACGACACAATGTTCAACTACTTCTGCATTGATGTTTTCGTCCAACGTGATGCGATATTTGTCAAGGTGTCCAAGTGCATGTTTCGGGATGATCGTACCCTTGACCTCGTTTTCTTGCAGTGGCTCACCAGTTGAGGTGGCCTGAGTTGAATCCTCCTGTGTCGCTGGAGCTTTCGCCTTGGGGTCAGGTGGAGCTGCATGACTGGCCTTTGCCTTTCCCACCGATGGGCCCTCATACTCATTGGGATCCAGAGCATCCCATGGGTCGCCTTCCTCATCATCATCTTCAGCGACACCAGCGTCAGTCGGGCGATCTCTCAACTCCTCTGCTGTGAAGCTTTCTGGGGTCGAGACGCTCGGTGCAGACTTGTTCGTCTTCTCCCGGAGAGCGGTGAGGACCTGCACAAACCTGACTGGGAGGTGCTCCATCTTTGGCGGGACGTCACGCATCGTAGCCTCTCCTGCAGGACGCCTGCGCTTGTACAAAGACAGGTTGTACTGGGGCACCAAAATGTCTGTCATGTGCAACATGTGGAGAGTTGCCATGACATATCCGATCATCTCACTTCGGTTGAGCTCGGTCTCGAATGCGTGAAAGTAGTCCCTGAGCTCAAGCCTCGGTGGAAGCTTATCATTCTGAATCCACCTGATCCGATCGTTGTCACTGGCAATCTCTTTGAAGAACCATTCCTTCAGTCGCTCCACAAAGGTGGTAAAGATGAGACTCAATCCATAAGTGAGCGGGTCGGGCTCGCCGATTAGGGCGGCCTGATCCACTCCCAATTCCTTGAGCTGATTGTTCCACCACACAATGTTGCCCTTGACCCTGTCCATGATGGCATTCCAGTCGCCCTGTGGTTCCCTCTGCCCCCAAATGGGAAGGGGTTCAACACCATATTCCCCACAAATTTCATTCCCAGACCAAAAGATTACCGAAATAACCCTGATGGCTGATCCATGAGAAGAATATTTCGCCATCAGCTCCTTGATCATGGAAATATTTGCTTTGCAGAGCTGTTGCAAATCCTTACCCCAGAGCATGTCATGACCGATTTCGAGAACCATGTCCGACTTTCGCAATCCCAGATCCTCCTTCAAGGTGTACTTCTTCAAAGTCTTACCCTTTCCAGTGATCAGAGCCAAAGTTGAATCGGAAGTCACCACATAGATGGTGGGCACGACGTCTACCGCCGGCCTTGATGTCCCAGGGACGTACTCCGTAGGCAAGTTCAGATCCCACAGCGAGTCATGTTCAAGCTCGGACAGATGGCGGATCTCCTTTGCCCACGGCACATTTGTCAGGGCGTCAGTTGCCATGGATTGCGCAGTGAAGCATTGCATTAATCCTGCGGCAATCTCAAGGTCTTCTGTCCTGTTTCCTTGCGCCAGGATCGTTGACGAAGCGAGGACCGTTGAAAAGATGTCCTCCCACCCTGCGTGCCTATCCCCCTGAACATCAAGGCACTTCCGAAAAGCAAGCCACTCCGACATGTTGCTTTGTTGGGGCACGGTCTTTAAACCGGCCGACTTGAGAGCCCGCACGTTCATCTTTTCAGTGATCGACAAATTTGAATCATCAGAACGGCGGCTCATGGCGGGCAGAGCTAACCTTTTCCTGTTCTTGGCGGTTTGTGCCTGGTTAGCTCTGGAACGAAAACAATCATGGATGAAGTCAGTCAACTTGAATGTGTAGTTCTCTGCAAGTTTCAATGCAGTACCCCGGCTTTGACCATGAGTGTGAGAACCGTCACAAACGTATTCTGAAAGACTTGACAACTCTTCCATGTTTGTTGCAATCATCCAACCCTTTTTCATGGGATTCCCGTCCAAGTCAATAACCCCAAACTGGCAACCGTGGAATGGATACAATTTCAACTCTTGTCTCTTCAAAAACGATTGGACCATTGGCCATTTCCAATACTTGCAGTTCTTTGAGAGTTCAAATGCAATTGAAAAATGTGGCCCATCGATTTCACTGATAACTTTTTGAAGTGATTTGAAAAGTTTTGTGAATTCCTTCTGTTGCTGTTCGATTCGTTCGGCCCCAGTAACAGTCAAACTGTTGATGTAACCCCATGGGCTGCCGCCGACACATGGCAATGATGCGTAAAGCAAAATTTCTCCCTCTGGGTTACTTTCCCTGAATGACTGAACTTCTTGGGCTAGCCATTTGCGGCAGCCTTGGGTGGTGCCATCTTCAGTTTCGGTAACTCTGATCAATCTGCACCCCTTGCTGGCTTCCCGCGGTGTACATAGCTTCGAATCACTTGAACAGCAAAACTCAATCAACATCCTTTGGAAAGAATTTGAACCATCACGTCCCCCCTGATCGTTGGCATTAGCTGGACACGCAGGCTTGGAGTCTACTTGGCGCACCTTCGGCTTGTCGGCGTCGATCCAAGTCTTCCCAATGGCCATCAACCTCAAAGCATGTTCCCATTTAGTTGGGGAAGTAAAAGGTTTTGTAAGAATGTCAGCCGTTTGCCAATTGGTGCCAACATTAATGAGGTCAAATTGTTCCTCCTCAAACTGCTGTTTCATCCATTTAAAACAGATGTTCTGAGTTTTGTTGGCGTACCGCATGGTGGAGGAATTACCGGTGCTCATCACAGTTATAGAAGCCTGATTATCTTCCATGAACTTCACTTGATAGAACTCCGGAAAATGGGCCTTCAATCCATTGATATTTGCCGCAGAAAGGCCCCCCTCAACATTGCCATACCTGATTTCATCGATCTCTTTGTCGATACGAGTAAAAACAGGATCACTTTGTTCGGGGATGTTTGGCTTGGGGTTTGACCCAGCCTTCTGCGACAATTTCTTGAAAATGCCCAATTGCTCCAACAACGCTAACATTGGAATCCCTTCTGCTCTGAGTGCGTGATTGGCTGACACGACTTCGGCTTCAGTGGACGAGTTTGCTACAACTGTCTGCTTCTTGCTGAATGCGTTCAAAGGGAAATAGGTGTTTGGCCCCACAAGAAACATGGCACAACCTGAAGTTGATTTTGAATCATGTTCCCCCGCATGATCAGCGTCTGCAAATAGCCACAGTTGACAATCCTCAAACGAGTCTCCCACAAAACCCTCCATGAAAACATCTGTAGTTGACTTGATGTAGGATACCAATCGGTGCAATGCAATATCACACTCAATGGACCATTTCCTCACCCTAGATGCCAAGCTCTGAGTAGCTCTTAAGAGATCTGGGCGTGCGATACGGGCCGCAAAGAGAATCTTCATCAGAACCTTCGATGCAATCGGCTGCAAGCTCCCTGGCTTCTCCTTCTCGTCGAGAGTTGGCCGGGCTATTCCCGCTTCTGTGAACGGCGTTGCCACCACTGGCAAATCATCTTTCTGAACCTTTGCCAGCTCACAGTATGCATCTACACATGATTCCATGAAAGAAGACATGTCGTACCTTACCAGGTTTACAGGTTTGTTCATGCAACCGGACTTGTCTGTGACGACATTCTCAATGCTTTTGAACCGTTGAGATTTCTTCTCATTCTTGGCTTCCCTTTTGTCTCTGTGCGGACCGGGTCTGTTCTTTGATGGGAGGGCAAACTGGTTAGTGTTGCCATACTCGTCACCGTATCTGAAGATTGTTCTTCCTGTCCAGAAGTCCTTTGTCTGAATCTTTTGATCCACTGTCATGTCATCTTCAACAATAGCTGAACTTTCATCTGACATATGCATGTTGAGAACTGGGAGACCTTTAAATTCAACATTTTTGTCGAACATTGTAACCCGTTCTGAATGTAAAGACTTGACAAACTCCCCCCCCTCATCGCCAGGCTCGAACAACTTCTTCCGTGGCTGGAGATGATACCTTGTCCAAGTTTTGTTGAAGGGGTCATGTTGCCAAAAATCATTTGTTCGATGTTGTGTACGTGACGCAGCGGCCGCTTGAGAATCAAAAACATGTGCAAAAGGATGAGCTTTTCGTGGTAGTGTAACGTTGTTAAACTCCACATGTTGACAACCGAAATATCGATCATAGGGTTCGGGGTCACCAATGTTGACTGCTCGTTTGATACTTGCCCATGCTTTGTCCATGTTCTCAGTGGGACCTGCGAGTTTGAAATCATCCACGTAAACAACCAACATGCAATTGTACTCAGCATGATAGAAAATACTTTGCCATACATCAGGGAGAATTTGTTTCCAACCTTCTTTTCCGATTCTGCTGTTGAGATGGTTTTCCCAAATACCGCCACTGTCTGGATGCCCGTACAAAGCTAATACCAATGGAACCATGGGTTGCCAGAATTGCTTTTCCCAGTGTTCTGGCCATCTGTTCCGTGGCAATGATAGCCATGTGGGCACCCCAGTGAAGAGGGCCTGGATGTAAGCTTGAATGGCGTCGGCGTCTGCCTGAGCTTTTGAAAATCCGGGCTGAGAACCAAACGCGTCAAGAAGCTTTGCAGCTTCCATCGAAGCAGGACTGCTACCTAACTCGGCAAACAACGCGTGGTCAGAATCCTGGTCGCGGACATTGTTACCCTGGAAAACTGTACGGCCCTTGAACTTCCTACGAGGATCATCAGCTGGAAGTTCCGACCCCTTTTCGTAGCAGGCTTCAAAAATACGACCAAGATGTACAGTTTCCCCTTTCTTGCGGGCTTCATCAACAATGCTTTTACATTCCTTGACTCTGGATTCGTCCCATACTCCTTTTGTCCTGAGGTTCTCCCACTCCTTATCTAAGGCAGCTTTTGCTTTGGGGTTTTTCCTAACCTCATCTTTGGGAACCAAACGTGCAACAGCAGAAAACAATTCAAGAGCCACTTTGAATTCCAACTCTGCGATCTTGTTCTTGATCATCTCTCTCAATTCCGGGCGATGCAGTTCAGCTTTTGCTGGAACCGCTTTCGGCATTGCAGGGACGCAAAACTTCGGTCTATCCTTTGGAATGACCTCCCATCTTGAAACAGTAGGCTCACCTGAGGGGCTAGGGTTTACCCGAAGCTTTCTTGCAGTTGCAACCGCACCTTTCTTCTTCTTCGGACCCTTTGATGCTGAGCTTGATGCAGCACCGCCGCTGCCAACAGCCATCTTTTCAGCCTCCTCCTCAACGAGCTTTTGCCTATCCTTCGGACTAAGCATTTTCCAAAAATCCGATGGGATCGACTCAGGGCGTTTTGACCCTTTGTACGTTTTCACAAGGCGTGTACCGTCCCAATGATAACCATCCGGGATTGGTGTTCCAGTTGGAGTGTACTTGATATCAGGAAAAACTGTTTCCTCAGCCGGCCTTTCATCACTGGCAAGTGCGTCAAGCACTGCCTCCGTTGACTTGTCAATTGCTTCTTCACTTGCTTCTGCATGTTCCTCTGTTTGCAGTTCAGATTGAAACGGAATCGGACGAGGATCAGCAATGACATTGTCAGCAAGACGGTCCGGCTTGGGCTCTTTGGCCTCTTTCAATGCACGGAGTGGGAAGACAAAACCTCCCGCGATGAGCTCAACACGTCGTGCTCGCTGCACTGTGATGCTGCCCGTTTCTGCATGATAGTCCAATGCTTCTAACTTGGCAACAAGATACTCACCCTTCCATGCAAAACCAGGTTGACTATGGTATCCCAAAAAGATTCCATCATTTGCAGTTGGTGATGTCTTTCCAGATGTGTTGTCAACCCTTTTTGGATTGTTCTAAAACAGTATCTTTGCACCGAAAGGAATCAACTGACCTGGAAAATCTTCTTCGAATCTGAGTTTCCATGGGGCATCATCACCGTTGAGCTGTGGCGTGGCATTCACTGCCATGGAGAAATGCTGCATAGCCATTGGCCAATACTGCAATGGAAGACCTGACTGCACAAGGTTTGTGCGTGTGCCTTCAAGCATGTGCCTGATCTCCCTCTCCACACACGACTTTGAACTGTCCACATACTCTGTTGACGTTTGATGTCTGTACCCCAACACTGAAATTGTAGCAATAAGTTCTCGTGAATTGTCAGTGTAAACTGCCCCAACTTCATCCTTGTGAGATAAGAAGTGGTTGAAAGCGTTGACACATGACTCACTCGATTTGGTCTGACTTGGATAAACGTGCCTGAACTGAGTGTGGATGTCCTTCATCACCAATGCCACTGTTTCACCTTTGACGCCTTCTTCCACGTTGGATTTGATTACAGTATGGTCAGCGACAATGTGATCCCCAAAACTTTTGGTTTCCAATCTTTTCTGTCCCCCTTTCTTCTTTGCGGGTGGCGCCATCATGCGCGTCTTCTGACAGATCTTGCAAAATGGATTCTTGGGGTAATGGCAAAACTGGTGAGATTTGCTACATGCCTCTTGCTCAAGGTCGGATGCCTTTCTAGACCTGATGTACTCGGTTTCGCTATCATGAGCTACTCCCTCATCCACGCCTTCTTCATCGGCACCTTCTGCTTTTGCAGCAACCATTGCAAAAAGACGTAACAAATCACAATCTTTCTTGAACTGTCCACTGTTCAAAACACGACAAGAGCTATCAATAACCGGCACACGGCCGTCTACATTGAGCTCGATGACTCCCATATCCGGACGAATGAAGTAAGGCCTACCATCAGCCGGCCAAACAAAGCTGTATCCCTGTTCCATACATCTTACCCCGACCGAAAGAACAGCGGGAGTTTCCTCCAGAATGTATGGTGAGAACGGCTGGTGCAGGGCATCGACTTTTACGTCGGCCACCTCATCCGCACGTGTCGAACCGTTGGCTGTTGCAAGACTAATTGGAGTGTCACTGACACGGCGATTTGTTGCCTTTGCAGTCTTCAGCATGCCTTCGCTGATCAGGTCCTGTTCACTACCGGTATCAACCAACCAAACACATCCGTCTTTTGAAGCAGGAGTGGCAACAGTTGGCAAATGAGTGTTACTGAGTTTGTTCTTTGGACCGATCAGGGCTCTGCAGTGGTTACATGAGACTCCACCTTCGGGGTCGTTGCATCGAAAACGGCACTTGGGCTGCACGTCGTTGCCGAAGAGCTTCACGAGTTCCTGCAACTGTCTGGCCGAAACCTGAGCACGGTGAGCAGTGAGCTTTTCCGGCTTTGGCACTGACTCTGAATCGGGGAACGTCTTCTCATAGATTCGGGGTTTGTGCACTACCTTTCTCTGTTCACCTGTTGCTGGTACCTTGATGTATTCCACTTTTGATGAAAACACAACAGCTCTATGGCATTGTTCTTTCATGGCCTTTGTAGCCTTTGGCAACCCTTTTCCCTTTGCTATGCATGCATACCTTTGAGTAATGCATGGCGCAGCTTTTGCACTGGCCTTCTTCTTTGGTGCAGGGCTATTGGTGCGCTTTGGATCCTTTGTTGGTGCAGCTGCAACTTCATGTTTGTAGAAACATTTGTCACCACGACGACATTTGCCCTGTTGGAAGTAAGTGCATGGGATTTTGGCCATCTCTTCCCTTGACTTTCTGTTAGGGGAACCACTTCTGCTACCGCCTTTGCCCTTACCCTTCTTCTTGGGAGTGCCAGATCTTGAGGAATCCTTGACATGCTTGTAGGGACAGTCTTTACCCTTTTCGCACTTGCCATCCCTGAACTTGTAACATATCTTATCCCCTTTTCCACTCTGGCTTCGACCACGGGATCGACCTCGATCACCTTTTCCTTTGCCGCGATCTTTGCCCCCCTGAGCGGGTGCAGCGGGCTGAGGCTTTTCGGTCTGTTTGTTCTTTTCAACGATTCTGTTTCTGTTTGAACGGAGTCTTTCTCTATCCAAAAGATCACGAATGTTTCTCAATAAGAATGCATAAGACTTCTGTTCCGACTTTTCAGGAGCTCTGTCAAATGCTTCAATGTCATACTTCATCAATTGGCATTTTCGGATTTGTCTGAGTAAGATGTCTCTGAGAACCAAGTCATCTGGCGGGGTTTCCATGCCGGCAATTGTGGCGTCCCATCGGTTAAGAAACCTTCTAAGGTCCTCCACAGATTCTCCAGTGCGAACGACTCCAAGTAGGTCCTCGACGCGATAGAGACTGCCAGCTTCCTCAGACGTCCTGAAGTAGTCTTCAAACATCAAAAGGACTCTCCTACCTCTAACTTGGATCCCTTTCTTTGACTTCTCATCTTTGAAGTTGTGGATCTTCGTTGCTAAATCACCTTTGGCCGAGCGAGTTAACGCTGCCGACAATTTGGTGTCAAGTGTGATGAACTTCCCAGGTTCCTGCAGCTTTTCCTCCAACTTTTCCCTAGGAGTTTTGTTGTCAAAGACTTCATTGAGCCAAAGCCAAGCCTCATCGGGTTTGTCGGAGCACGACTTGACTTCGTCCCTGACATGATTACGCCAGTGACGGTAAGCTTCTGGGGCAGGCATGTCGTTCAGTTTGATAGTCTCTGCCTCTTTGGTTCGGGGCTTTTCACCATCTGAATCCTTTGAAGTCAGTCTAGTGATGAGATCTAGCAATTGTTGACCTGAAAGACCTAAGCCTGCATCAGCAGCTTTCTTGCCGGTGTCGCTTGCTATTGCTGTAGGACTGGGCACACTATGTTCTTGATTTGCATCATCATCGTTTTGTCTTTGAACTGGCAATGGTGGCAGTTTTGGAGGTGCTGCTGATCCGGCAGGGGTTGTTGAGAATAAGTTGCTCAACCTTTCTTTGGCGTCCATGGCTAAGCTGCTCATACCAGTGTTTGGCATGGGTTCTGCTCCAGCCTTAGTACCGACCGCTGATTTTGGGGTCAGGTACAAATCGACATTGTTCCCGCCTTGTGCATCATCAACTTCGACGGCTCTGTCGACCTTGATTTCAGGGGCGCTGTACTTGTTGAGCTTCTCCATCAAATCCTCCACTTGTCCCTGCAGTTGATAGTTGAGTTCAGCAGCTTGGTTTTCCTGCCTACTGCATTCCTCTCTAATCTCCTGGATTACAGCTTGTTCCTCCTTCTTGAAACCTTCCATGCCGTTCTTTGCATACTCTACTGTTTCATCCACGATTCGTTTACAGTCTGCCTCGAGGCTGCCTCTGAGTTCAGAAAACCTTTGTTCATACTGGGCTGTAACATGGGCTACCTTTTGGCTTGCTCTTTGCTCAGCTTCCAGCGCAACTGCATTTGCAGCGTTCTTCAGCTTTGCGTTTGCATCGCTAAGTTCCTGTCTCAGTTTTGCTACCTCATGCTCAGTTGCCGTTTGGGACATTGAATACTCTGACACTAGGTGTTCATGTCTACGATCAGCTTCTGCACGTTGATGGGCGATTTCACTAAGACAAATTCCCTCAAACTCTTGGTACAGTTGCTGGACCTTTTGTTCCATGAGATGGGTGTGTCTCTCCTCTGCCTCTTGCCTGAAAGCGTCAATGTTACCTTCATTGATGTAGGTAAGATTGTTCTGCACGAACTGAAAATATGCCTGGACGGGCTGTGTGAAGAAACCTTCATCTACCGACATGGGCGTGGGAGTTGTCCCAGCCGTCACAGGCTGAGATCCAGTTGCTGCAGTCGCCATTGTTCCTGTTGAGGGCACGAGGGCACCGCCACCTGTAGCGTCATGTGTTTTGTCCATGGCTTTAGAGACTACGGCTGATAACCTGTATTTTCAGGTTTCAGCTGGGGTTAGCTATTAAACCCAAGTAGACTGATAAACCTATGGGGCAAAAACAATACCGTTAAGCCAGCGACCCAAACTCCCTTTTGACTCGGGCCGCAATGCTGTAATGCATACTATGATACATGGGTTTTATGGTGGAGTGCAATTACATATTCCCCATCAGTTCTAATTACAAATCTGCGTGCCATAAACCATAGTTACCTAGGTTCTGCACCAACTTAGCTAAACGAGGGGGGGCACTCTTGTAAATTTTAGTGTTCATTCTCTTCTCTCAATTTCGGGCGCTCAGGATCCTGACCTTGCCCGCATCTTTGGCATGCTTCGGGAATCCTACAGGAAGAGAATGGAGGCCACCATTTAATTATAAAACGCACCAGTTCGTATCTTATTTCATACCTCCCTTTCTTTTGTTTACACAAAAGGTTTGGGCAGCTTATGGTTGAATGATGGGCCCCGTCCCTCTCACCACCCTTTCCCTTTAGGTGCTTGGGCTTGCTGTGCAGCCGATCCGTGATGGCCCAATCCCAGACCCAGCTGGTGGTGATTGGCCACCTGCTGCCAATCCAAATCATGGTGCCGCTGCGGCAAATATCGCTGAGCCTGCTGAGGCTGCTGAGCCTGCTCCTCATGACCCTCCTGCACCGGCTGGTGAAGCTGGCGAACCAGAAGTTGGTCTTGAAGATGTTTTGGTCAATGGGGGTGACCCTACCATGCTGGCCAATGACCTGAACATTCCAGAGTTTTCCACTGAGGAGAGCCAGCTCTTGGAAGGCATGCTGTGGGGATACAGCTCTGACCCTCCATCTTGCACACTGTGGGGGGCTTCAGTCCCGGCAGCCGGCGATGGAATTGAGTCTCCACCGCCGCCAATGCCCGAGGCTGTCGAGAATGGATCTTCATCTCCGGTTCCTTGCATCAGCCTGTTGGACGATAGCCCTGGGCTTTCTGCAGAGAAGGCTGCAATGCCATCCACCTTCAGCCATGACATGAAGCGTGCGGAGTTCAATGACTACAAGAAGTTCCTTGCCTTGGCTAAGGAGAAGCTGGCTGAAATGAAGCGCCGTGATTCGCACCTTGGGGCTGAAGTTTTTACTTCTTTACTTTTCAGCCCCCCTGGCCAAGAATTGGTTTTTCCTCCGCAGATGATGGCTTCATGTCCAGGGTTAGCAGCACCAGCACGACTGCCTGTGACTCCTCTGCTGGATCCTCTACTGACAGAGTTGCCGAGCCCTTGACCGCAGCCTCGCTGGCATTGGACGTTGACAAGTCCAGTCAAGGACAGAATTGGCCAAAGTGTGCTAATTTTGAACATCCTTGGCCCTACAAGTAGTTGCTAGAGTAACGTCATCTGTTGTATAGTACACGCTGCCATTCATCACATCAGGAGATATTGGGCAAGCTGGACCAGCAGCTGCTGTGAAAAAGAACGTGGACCAGATGGAAACGCAGCTGTTGCCTCAATCCTTGGATTTCACCAACATCCCGGATTCATTGCCCTTGGACCAGTATGTGCTGCCACCACTGCATCGGACCAGTGCTCCGCCTGATCGCAGTGCCGGGCCCGATACTGAGAAGGTTGCTGCCAAAATGGATCAGCAGGGCATGGTGATGGATGTTGAGAATCGGGATCATGGAGAGCTGGCAGAGCCGGGTGTGGGGAAGGGTGACGCCACTCCACCTCACATGGTTTCAAGTCCGCTGGAAGCTGAGAAGGGTGACGAGGTCCCATGTGGTCAGGCGAACATTGCCGTGTCCCCTGAGAAGGAACCGGGGTTCAAGAATAAATTTTTAAAGTGTGTGGATGTTTAAGATGACAAAGTCTGTTGTTCCTTTGTGCGGATTAATTTCTGTTTGTTCTTTTTCGCAAACACCTGGTCTTGTACTGCAGGAACCTGTGACCAAGAATGATCAGATGTGTCTCACTGCGGCTGCCGGAGCCAAAGCCAAAGCTAAGGCGAAGGCCAAAGCAAAGGCGGCGGCTGGGGGCAAACCTGGCAGGAAATCCAGAGCAAAGGCAAAGGCAAAAGCCTCTGCGGCCAAGGCGAAAGCCTCTCCAAAGGCGAAAGCTTCTGCAAAGAGCCGGGGCATGAAGCGTCCAGCTTGCCGTGGCGACTTGGAAGCTGAGGGTGTGGGGGAGGGCGCCGTTCTTCCTGCACCTGAAAGCTTGCCAGATGCTGCTGCTCCTGATGGTCTCCCTGGTGGTGATCGCCGCCGAGCGCCGCGAGCACCAAAGGCCCAGAAGATTTCTGGCTTGAGCGATGAGTGCCGTGCGATGGATCGCACTGGCCAGGTGCCTCCCACCTTCGGTGGAAGGGCTCGGCCAGCTGGTGGATCGCATTGGGCGTTGGAGAAGTACATCCGGACTGCTTCTGCTTTCAAGAATTCCATCGAGGATACCTTGGCCCCTGGCACTAAGCACAAAGCTCAGGCAGGGTGTGGTATCCTATTTTTTTTGAAAATTTTGGCCAAGAGAATTCATGGGTGGCTGGTTGTGTCAACCTCTGGTGAAAGTAGCTGCCAGCTGATTTTCCAATAAGTATTGGACAACATGCCCTGCTTTGCAGATGACCTTCTGCAGCCTCATCCAGAAGCACAAGAAAGAGGGCAACCATCGTGATCCGTCGGATTTCTCTTACATCGATCATGCTGTTGCGGAGTTCAAGCAGCATCTTTCGATGCATCCAGTCCCCCACCCCCAAATTATTCCCGTTTACTTTACTAGTAGCACAACCTCTGGGTAGCAGTCTCTAACTTGTTTCCCCTTTATCGTGCCCATTGCGCCCGCGCCAGAGGCAACACGAAGCCCATGCTCTTGGCGAAGATGATCCGGACAAGGAGGAAAAGAACGCACCTGCGCTGGGTGGAGTCGATGTCAACTGACTTCATGGAAGCTAGCCCCTTTTGTCGGTGAGCCCTGTGTTGATGTGTCGTAGTATGGTAGTAATTTGCACTTGGGGCGCCAAAAAGCTGCATACCTGACGGATCCTACACAGCATAGCCTCGCCTCTAGTTTTGGAAAGACGGCGATAGAAAATCTGTGGCCAGTCTGTGGCACATGCCACCTGTGTCCAAATTCCAGCATGGCCCGGACATAGATATGACCCTTAGTTCGACCGCTCTTGGTGATCAGTTTGCCGTGGCTTAAACATTGAAATATGAGATATAAACGCTGTTCAACACAGGTTTGTTTAAGACAGGTTGTTTGTTTTGGTCGATGGGTCAAAGAAAGGGTCGTGTGCTGGTTTGGGACCTCTCTTAGAGTTGAGCGACACAAGCAACGTGCGAAGGAAAATGGCATTAAACCTCAAATTGAAAAGAAATTCACCGGCTAGTAGTGGCCAAAAAAAACATATTCCATTGGTCTCCCATCTTCCGCAGGTCAGACTGCGGGGCAACATCCGGGAAGCCAAGCGTGGCCTCTTCAACAATTTTGCACCGCAAGCCAAACGCAGCCACCACTGGCCTGTTTGCAGATTTGCGCTGACTGGCTGGGACACCCCAGGGAAAGTTTGTCAGGGAAAGTTTGTCAGGGATAGTGCCGCCCATTCATCATGTCATAGTTATACTATGTTCATATCTTTTGAATTTTTCAAGTGGACAAGATAACATGGGAATTATGACGCAATTTACTGAAGCCATTTCACATCTCAGAAAACCAAACCGTGCGACTTAATCCCATCAGATTCGTTGTTGGGTTATTGGCCCCATGGCCAGATTATCAGAGACTGCAGTGCTGCAGCGACTGCGGGCTCTCAAAGCGCCAAAGGCGCCTAGTTCTGCAATTGATACCAACCATTTAGTTGAGCAAGATTCACCCAGTACCATATATTTGGCTCCAAACTGCGCTCTGACTGTTACTAATAATTGTATAGGACGTTTGTCGGCCAATGATTGAGGTGCTGGCCTTCGCATGCTTGCTCCTACTGTGGAATCCGGGGGTGGACCTTCAACAGGCTGGGGGATGGGATTCTTAAGAAACCAAAATCAAGATCAAAATATATGAAATATTGTTGGTCCTAAAGGTTCCCGAAACTAACCTTCAAAAACATGCATTCACCTTGTCAGGGGACCATTTTTGTCGAGTCCTTTGCGGGGCAAGGGGAAGCTTCAAAAGCAGTCAAATCACTTTTCTCGCAGCACGATGTTTCAGCCCTGGACCTCAAATATTCCAAGTCTATGGATATCAATTCGTGTTCTGGCTTTGGGATTCTTGGCTGGCAGATGACGTTTTGTTTTTGGGGAGGTCCCGTCAATAGATCCCATATGATATACTATGTGGGACAATAAATGTTCACCAGCAAAAACAACTAACTATAGGAGTAGCTTATGCAGCCGAACCCTTATCTTAATTTACCCATGTGTCTATATTAACTAAAAAAATATGGGTACGTATGTTTTGGGGCGGTTCAAAGCTTTAAACGGCACAGAAGTAGAGGCACCTCGAATCATACCCCCGAATCATACCCCGAGTCATACCCCCGCATCAAATCCCCCAGTTAAAGGATTTTTCTTAGTAAGTAGAAAACATATTATATATATAATATGTAATATTATATATATATATATGTATACAATAAACAATATATATATATATATATATTATCACATATATATATATTATCATATATATATATTATCATATATATATATATTATCATATATATATATATTATCATATATATATATAAATACATATTTGGGTGCTGGGTGGTGCTGGGTCCTGCAGGGTGCTGCTGGCGGGGTGTGGGGTGCGTGCGCTGCAATCCACGCTCTGTCCCATGTGGGGCAGGACGCGTGCGATGCATGCCACGTCCCACGCCCCTGGGTGCTGCTTGCTGGGTGCTGCTGGGTGCTGCTGGGTGGTGCTGGATGCTGCTGGATGCTGCTGGGTGCTGCTGGGTGCTGGCTGGGGTGTGGGGTGCGTGCGCTGCAATCCACGCTCTGTCCCAATCTTGGGCAGGACGCGTGCGATGCATGCCACGTCCCATTCCCCTGGGTGCTGCTGGCTGGGTGCTGGGTGCTGTTGGGTGCTGCTGGCTAGGGTGTGGGGTGCGTGCGCTGCAATCCACGCTCTGTCCCATGTGGGGCAGGACGCGTGCGATGCATGCCACGTCCCATGCCCTGGGTGCTGCTTGCTGGGTGCTGCTGGGTGCAGCTGCTGGGTGGTGCTGGGTGCTGCGGGTGGTGCTGGGTGCTGCTGGCTGGGGGCAAGACTGCTGGCTGGGTGCTGGGTGCTGCTGGTGCTGCTGGGACCACTGCGATCTAGAGGTTGCAGTTGAGGAGGCAGAGCTGACATAAAATCTAACAACCCTCACCTGACATTGGTGATTTTTTCTGTGGTTTGTCCCACATACCCTCCGAATCTTACCCCCGAATCATACTCCCGAATCATACGCTACTACTTCCGGGTTTGGGCGCTTCAAAAAAATACAAGCCCACATTTTGCATGTTAACATGATGTTATACCCTATTCTTTTCACATGCATGTGTATCAATCCATTCGCCTAAGGGCCACTTTGGCGGCTGTGTTGCGTGGACGCCCGGATGGCTGGGTCCATTGGATGGGGGTGAAATGTTCTACATGGGTGACAACTTCTAGGGGCTCTACAGGACGTAGCCCATGCAACCCACATGGGCTGGAGGATGAAGTGTCTTGCGTGGCTGATGCCAACCTGCAAGTGGCAAGGACTGCCCACTGTTATCCCAAATAAATTCTTTTTTGAAAATCACCTGAACATACATTACTATATTTGGGAGCCCTTGGCCATAGTTTTCCGTTTTCCACCACCAAAGCAACAACATATATTGAACCTTGTCTTCATTCTGTAACGGATTCCTTTCAGATTGGTCCATGCCCCAATCCCTGCAGGGTGGCTCTTTTGGCATTGGCAACGGTGGCATTCCATGGCACTTTTATCATTGAACAGCACGGTCTTCCTTGCTCATTTTGCATGACAGAATGCAAAGGGTCGTCGAACAAATACAGGCTGGGGTTGTATTTGGATGTTTTGAAGGCAGTAATCCCACCAAACACATCCCATATAATTACCTGGCTCCAACAAAGGGATAGACTGGTTATGATACTGCTACTATAGTGGGCCCAAATGGTCAGACCTGGGATATCCCCCCATTAGGTGTATCGATCAACGTTTTGGATGTGGCACTTCGGAAGTGGTTCACCTAAGAGAACAATCTTATGGTCAAGTTCGCGCTCTATTGGGTTGTTTTGGACCCGCCGCTTGTGCAAAAAACGTGTGAAGGAAACCAAGGCCAAACGGGAGCACAACCCACAGCCTTGCATCCAATACCATGATGCCGAAGGCCGTTCTCGTTTCCATGGAACCTCAGACTTGTCAGCAACTGAGACCCACCCTCAGTTGTTGAGGGAGCACAGACCAGGGTATGATTGGGCGGGGGTTTTCTAGCTTTCCCATTTTAAAACATGTAAAAAAAAATATATTCAGCCATCGATATTTTTTTGGGATTAGCCCCTAGACATCTGTTGTATACCCTTCTTTGAGGCACTACACCCCCGAATTCGGCAACAAGATTGCTCTGATCCTGGAGTATCTGCTACCTCAATGTGATTACGTTACCCACGATCCCTCAATCGACCCAATTGAATTTTGGCAGAGCTGGGAATGGGAAGAAGATTGCTGGGATGATGCGCAGCTGCGCTCCTTTGTAAAATATCTATATGGGGCCAAGCGCCTCCAAATCCCAGGTCCCTGGAGGAAGATTCTTCCTCGGGTCATCTAAGGCCCTTTGACTGGATGCGACCATGCTTCTGTGGGGGCTGGAAAGCAAAAGAGTGTATATAGGTTCTGGCTGTAGACATGATTGTGGGAACACATTTTCCAAAAACATAATCTAATCGAAGCGCACTCATATCCCCATAATTCGGGCACTTACCCAGAAAGATTACCGTGAAGCAGCATTGGTAATAGGCTTCGGCAGTTCACACCCCATTCAGTACTATTGACCAATGGTTTTTACTTTATGTTCAATCATTTTGATCAATTTTGGGGATTTGGGAAACAAAACGACCAAAAATACAACGCGAACGATGAAAAACAAGACGCGCAAGACCAGTTTTCAGACGCGAACGACGAAAAATCAAGAAAGATTGAAAATTGCGCGCCCAAAAACACAACGCAGAAAAGACGCTAAACAGACGCGAAAGACCAACTTTTCTGCACCAAAACCGTGTCATCTGTAGGCTTTTTTCCAAGCTGATTTGGTTACTGTTTTTGGAAGGAACATGTAAGGGATTCACCACCATGATGGCTGTAGCATTTGCTTATGTTCAAAGTCGTCCCATAAAGATTGGTAACTTGTTGGCCCCCCCATGGACCTTCAGAGTCGTATGTGGAGTTGTGCTTCGATGGAAAGCGCTTTAGCCGCCATGAATTTGCCAGACTCTAAAGAGGAGCTGGAGAAGTGTATCAAGGAGACATTCTAAGCTTCTTCAACTTCCAAAAACTGCAAATGGGACATGATTTCTACTTAATTACACTGACATCAACGAATGATTTTGGGGGATGCCCACTCTTTTGTGTATTGCTGTTTCCCTGGTAGGAAATGTCTTCGAAGATCGAATTGGCTGAAGCCAAGGCAACAGCCATCGCTGAAGCTGAAACCCAGCCAGGTGATTTGCACGCTGACCCCATGGATACCCATATTAAGATGGAAATCGACCAAGATCCATACCAGCTGGATGACAAGGACCCATACCAGTTGGATGGTGAATTTGACGACCCTCCCCTCAATCAGCATGATGTCTTATTTAACTTACCATTGTTTATGATTTCGTGGTGCGGTACAATTTTCCAACGACAATCCCCCAAATCCGTGAATGAGTATAAGGTGGGCTCCCCCTAGAGAAGGATAACTTTTTTATGCCATAGGTTGATTCTATGGTTTATAGAAAGATTTAGATATATAGTTATGTATAGAAGTTATATATACTGGTTTGATAAACACACTTAGACCTGGGGACCAGTCGCACGTCGTGCCCAGGTTTTGCCTGAGCCTGATGAGGACAATCCGGAGTTGTATTTCTATCAGCGCATGGCTCTTGCACATATGGCAATGGGTTCTGATTCAGAGGATGGGGAACCAGTGGTTGTGGATCCGTATGGTTGCAGTACTCCTCCACACAAGACTGGTCACCATGCCCGTTCACCTTTGGGGGTGCCACATGCTTTGCACGATGCTGATGTGACTTTATGTCATTTAAACCAATAGTTGTCAGTTTTTGTTTTTCTCCCAACATGGCTCTTGTTGGCCCTCCGAAAGCCGTTCCTGTCATGACCATATGCCGCTTCAAGGCAAGCAGCTCGTCCACACCTTCGACAGTGACACCAAGCTCGATCAGCCCGCCAACCTCGCAGCAGACGGAGGCAATATGTTTTCTGGAACCGTGGTTGATCTTCTCTGGGCACCAAAGGAAACCCAACCAAATATGTTCAAAGAATGTCTTCCATATTATCTAGGGTTATCATGGGATATCTATTCGAAATAATAGACACTTCCAATCATGGTATGGGGGTATGGCAGGCGGCGCAGCCCGCTGCATCGAAGGGGGTGAAGAGGGTTGGATCCATAGTGCTCAGCCAGAAAGACTTCGATTGCTATCAAGGCAAATTCAGGCGTCAATGTGAACCTGCCCGTGCCTCGGGGAAAATCAATGTCCCCAATGACATCTTCAAGCAGTACAATGAGAAGGGTGCATCTCGAGAAAAGCTGTTTGAGGCTTTCATCAGCACTGGTGGTGAAAAGGATTGGGTCCAAGACTTGGGCTTTTTAAACACACATGTTTGAAATATCTGGATTGTAGCAGTATAAGTGTTTGGGGACTTTTGTCAGGGAATTAGCCAAACATAATATCCATCATGCGTACGTGCATACTTGGTAAATCCTGACCCCTTTAGGATGCTTTCATCAAGAAGGTTCGACTTGAGTTTGAATCAGAGAAGATCCATGAGCTTGACCGTGAAGGTGGTTTCTATACTCCCGGGGAGATGAAAACCATTTTGAATTTCCCGCAGTCAACCAGCTAAACCAGACAATGTTTTGATTTTTCTCCTTCTGTATATGTACTCTGTGCTACTTTTGGGGCTCACCTTTGTGTTATGTTTCTCTTAAACCAAAACTGGGGTGCCCAGGTCCAAGATCGACAAGACGATTGAACGCGGAGACAATGATCCGTCGTACATGTTGCCTCTTGGGCTTCTGTGGGGAGCCATTGAATATATGAACCATTGCATCATGCAAAGATTTCCATTTATTCCTAGAGGCATCATTCGCATATTTTCTAAGCAGAACTATTAGAATTATCATTCTGTTTCATTTTTTGACAAGAAGATCAAACATCTGGGCCTAATACCTTGTAATTGTTCACGGGCTGGAACAGTATGAGCCACACCGGCCCGAATTCCTAGGAAAGATGAAGTTGATGATTCAATCGTCTACTACTGGTGCAATATCCGGGTCAAGGGCAAAGAAATGAACCGTCAGCGGGAAGGGTTGAAGCAATCAGTGGAAGCTGAAGGGCACACCGATTCCTTTAGCATGCTTAAACTCAAGGATGGGATTGACCTTCGCTCTTTGGGATGTCATGGCCCAGCGGAAAAGGTAGAGAAGCCTACCCAGGCAGTGCATTGTTTAAACGGGTTTTGTTTCAATTTCCACCAAAAACACACTGTATTACAAGCCAGGGGGCGTGCATTCCACCAGCTTTTGCCACTGCAATCCTGCAAGGCGCACCAGGTAGAGATGCACATGAAGGAGCTTTTGCAGGTAAGCTAGAGCTCGGAGAAGCTGTCCAAATCCGTGGTTAGTGGTGCAGACAGGACTGGAACCCTGTTGCCAGGGGGAAGTTAGAATTTCAACCAATACTCTTTTTTCCCATGTGTCCAAACGACACTACATGTTTGACCCAGGGTCAAGCAAGAAGTCGATGACATGAACTCGAAAATCCTTGGCCTTTATGACCAGCTTGCCAAGCTTTCAGCGGAATTGAAAATGGGAGAAACTACTGAAGAGCCACTTGGTAAAACCAACTTGAAAAATTGCATCTCCGATCAACCAGAAAATGGTTTCAATATGTTTCAATTACTCCATCCAAGGAAGTGCCAGTTGTCCACCAAGCTTGTCGAGAGCAAGAAATTGCCTAGCCCTCAGCCATTTGCCCGCCTTCCACCCCAATCCTCCACATTGCTCCTGTGGCGGTTGAGGCTCGCCATGTGGGCATCTTTGGAGCGGAAGACCAGGCAGTGGCCTCAGCACCAGAGGGTGTCAGCAAAGAAAGGTTTGTAACTACTTACTTGTTTCAAGATGTTTTGTGTACTGGGTAGAGGCAGAGAGGGGGCTGATAATCTTGACTTTTGCAATTCTGTGGATCTTTATTTCCAACTTTCGGTGACCACCCAAACGTTATTTTTCCAAACTGCCGCCTAGGCCAATGATGCGGAAGCCAAAGAAGATTGCTGATGCTGAGAGAAAGGACGACTGAACCGCAACAGGTTGATGGGGTGCCTCCCTCGCTGTAGCGGCTATATAGGTACATGTTGAAAACACTTGGTGCAATGCTCTGCTTGGAAACGGCTCCACACCTTGGTGAAATTCACCATGTTGCTCGTCGATCAATCTGGTTCGACTAATTCTTTTCAGCGTTACTGAACGCTTGTTGGGGTATGGACAGGCCAGCCTTGCAATGCAGGGAGTGCCTGTAGATATCTACGTTGGCTCGATGCTTTGAAAAAGTTTCAAACCTGTGCGTCATTGACTAGCATTGATCGCAAGTAACTGTCTTATTGTTGACAAGGAGGCATTCCCAAGTTGAACCTGTCAAAGTTTAGGCATTTACTTTTCCACCATCCCTTCAAGCATTTTCCCACCATCCCTTCAGCCAATGTGTTGGAGGGTTGCCTGACATGCCGACATGCCAGGTGCAAAGATCAGTGAGACTGCAAAACACCTTGCTGAGCTTGTGGGCACTGGTGTGCCGAACTTAGCAAGTATGCCCAACACATCTCAACACCATTGATACCCTGTGTAAAGCGAACCACCAGTCAGAGTTTGGCCCGACATGGAAGAGGAGTCTCAATGGCTAGAGGAACTGCTAGGTTTTAGCATTAGACCGAAGCATATTAGCAAGCCATGGTCTAGTTCTTTGCATGGCCTGCAACCATGCACCTTGGATGCAACCCAAATTTCTCTTACACCACTCGTACATATAGTTTGACTTGTGGTTCTGACCTTTGTTTGTCGTCAGTTTTCACCTGACACATACCTTCATGTATCTCAGGTTCCCGGGCAACTGCTGTTGAAAACTCTCACAGCCACAGCCCACTTCCCTGCAGACCTGAGAAGATCCGCAAATGCGGGATCAGCAGTCCCATCTCTTTTCGGCTTCAAGACCCCGATGAAAACCAAAAGTGTTCGGTGCCCGATTTTCACATTTGAACACAATAGCAGCACTTTATGTTTCCTTGAAAATTCCGATGTTAGCTTGCACTGGGGTTTGTAGTCGATGGAGCTGCTAGCTACTTTAAGGTCAAGAGGCTTTGGAGCTTTTCAAGCCATCTCTGAGAAATCTTCCAGCCCTACGGAAACTACTTCTGAGCGGCCTCGGTAGGGATGCGTTGGTTTGGTTGAAATTGCCACCGGTTTCAGCAAACACTGGCCAAGCATTGGCCTGCTGCAGAAAAGTAATTAAACATGTTTTGGAACAGGGGCCTACAGTGTACAAGATTGGCATCACGGCTGATCCCCTGCTACGATTTTACAAGAAACCATGTTCTGGTTCACCATCTCCAGGCTACTACCAAAGCCATGAGAAATTCAAATGCATGTATGTACTATATGCTGGATCTACCTGGGAAGAAGCAGCTTTGATGGAAGCTGTCCTAATTGAGCCCCATCTCAACAAACCCGGATGCAGAAACATCAGGCCGGGTGGTGAAGGAAGGCGGATGGAACATGGCCCCTTCTTCACTTATATTGTATTTAAATCCGCGTGCGCCTAGATGAAGAAAGGTCCGACGCCACCAAGATTGTGGTTGCCATTGCTGTTGAACTTGGTGCAGTAGGATACATTTGGACATTTGGAATATGTTGATCACCCTTTCTATAGGTAGGCCACCTTCGGCAAACAAACTGTTTTCCACCGGCCCCTGAGGTGCCTTGCGAACGCGTTGTCTCCTATGCGAAGTCGGCCTGGGCAGACGCACAGGGATCTCAAAGTGCAGTAGCACGCTGCAGTGTTGTGAAGCGGGTAGCTACAATCAATCAGCATGCGGAAGAACATATTCATCCAATTATGGCTGAGTTTGGGTTATCGTTGCCAATTCCGATCACAATCATTAGTGGCAATCTCTTTGCTGAGGGAATTCCACGGTTGAAGCCCATAGACTTTCTGCATTACATGAGCGAGACTGGGAACTTGTACCGCTTGCTGGGTGGGACCTCCTTGGACAAATCTGCTGCCAAGTTTACCAAATTTTGGGGCAATTTCCAGAAGATTCACCCAGACTTTGAGCTCTTCTCAGCGGACACCCCCAAAGAAGTGCAGTGGTCTGATTGTATCCCAATATACTGCCATGCTGATGGTGGTCGGGGCTTTAAAAAGTCCGAGTATATGGTGTTCAATTGGTCTTCAGCTTTGGGGAACGGCACTGGTAGAGCAAATCGCAAAGATCCAGACATCAGAAGATTTCGAAAACCATCATCCAAGATGCAGGTGAACTTGCTGGGCCACTCCTACGCTACACATTTCCTTTGGGGTACCCTCTCCCAAAAACTGCACAAAGACAATGAGGATTGCTTTCAAGAAATGCTTCTTCAATTTGGTGCTGATTTGAGGGAGTGCTTCGATACTGGAATAGTTGTCAATGGTCGCCGGTTGCGATTGGTATGTCTTGGGATGAAAGGGGATTTGAAGCTACAGGCCCGGGCTGGCAAAATGACGAGGTGGTATTCAACTACAAGGAAGGGTCCGATCAATGAGAAAAACACCAAACAAACCAAAGGTTTGTGCTGCTGGTTGTGCCCAGCAGGTGATGTTAAGTACCCGTTTGAGGAACTGCATACTGAGGAGCCGGCCTGGAAAAAGGCCATGGAAACCTTCACCGAGCCACCTTGGAACACGGATGATGAGCCTCCTATAGTGTCATTTTGCCACCGGTATCTGGACAGACCAGGGCGGTTTTTCTTACCTGACCTCTTCCACATCTACTTAGCTGGCTTTGGTCAAGATTTTGCTGGGTCATGCTTAGTCTACATGCTTCCTGTCACATTCAAGTCTCCTCTTGGGGATGGTGTGGAGGCGCAGCTGGACACCTTGAATCGGTCCTTTAAGCTTTGGAGAAAAATGTTCAAAGTGTACACTCACACTGGCTCGTTCAACCGAAATTTGCTGGGATTTCCTGACGCTACAAAGGTATTTCCTACCGGAACTTGGAGCAAAGCATCGGATACATCGAAAATCATTGCATTTATTCAATACATTGCCGAACTTTTTCTTGAGGACAATGGTGCTGCGAGTGACAAGATTCTACACTACATTCATGTGGCTAGCACTGCCATTGGAGTGTGCATGAAAACACTCTACGAAGCAGATTTATGGATCGATTCTTGGTTTCCAATCATATTTCAAAATTTGGGTTTGGCTTTTTCCATGGGCGGACAGTCGCTTACACCTCCAAACGTTTATCACTTACAACTCGACATGGTTGTCGCTTGTAACTCCAAATAGGGACCTTTGCGCATTGCGACATCGATTTTCTTTTGCCGTTTCAAGTTCTGTGAAACACAGAGCAACTTGAAACCATTGCATTGATGTTTGTGTAACTGTATTATTTATTTTTGAAATATTCGATTTGATGATCACCTGGGGTTGCGGGGAAATAACTACATGGAACGCTGACATCACCCCACCCCACCCCTGGTTCAACGTGTGTGTGTGTGCTAGTGTTTGTGTGCCATTCGTGGTTGGCAAGCGCCAGGAAACATTAACATCCCACCCCATCCCACCCCTGGTTCAATGCGTATGTATGCTGGTGTTTGTGCGCCATTCTTGGTTAAGTGCCGGGGAACGTTAACATCCCATCCCACCCCACCCCTGGTTCAACATGTGCTAGTGTTTGTGTGCCATTCTTGGTTTCCAGGGAACGTTAACATCCCATGCGCCCACCCCGCCCCACCCCACTCGTGGGTCAACTTGTATTTGTGCTAATTAGTGTTTGTGTGCCATTCTTGCTTTGCAAGTGCCAGGGAACGTTAACATCCCACCCCACCCAATTGTGGTTGCTAGTGTTTGTGTGCCATTCTTGCTTTGCAAGTGCCAGGGAACGTTAACATCCCATGCACAGGTATGTGTGCTAGTGTTTGTGTGCTATTCTTGGTGTGCAAGTGCCATGGAGCGTTAACATCCTAGCCCGCTCGTTTTTCTTGTCTGGATCGAAAAAGGGCCCGAGTCGCAAGTGATTGATTTTTCGAGCCACAAGTGACATATGAGATGTAAGCGGCGCGGAGTCGCAAGAGACAAATTTTCGGAGTTGCAAGTGACAGCCGCGCCCTTTCCAAATTCACAGTTACAGGTTTCATAAAGTATTCATGGGGCTCTTTCTTTGGGGATGTGTCCTCCTGCTGTAGGAACTAGACATGGCGAAAAAGATCGTGGATGCCGGCCTCACCTTTTTGAAAGCATATTCCAAATTAGCTACTGCAGCTCATGCACTGCTGCGCCTACTTTGGGTGTTCAAACCTAAAATTCATTACTTTCACCATCTGATGCTGGATATGAAATCCAACATCATCAATGGGAACAAACCCATTAACTGTTTGGCATTTTCTTGTAGTCAAGCTGAGGATTTTATTGGCAGAACTTCTTTACTTAGTAGAAGGGTCAGCGCCATGACAACCGAAACTAGAGTTTTACAGCGGTATTTAATCGCTGCATTTGTTGCTTGGGGGAATTCCACCCAGCTCTAAGCCTGGCACCTCACCATCAGCAGTGCCGCTGCGATCGCCAAAGCGATGAGCCAGGGATACTTGGGGATTGGAAGGGTTATAGGATGATTTGGGAGAAACCTTGTTGGAACGAGGCTTAAAGGCAAAAGGCAGTTTTTGGGCTCAGGACTAAAAATCACCAAAGATTGAAAATTATACGTCTCTCCTACCCTCCAGGTACATATTTATATATATATATATATACATGTGGATTGATTCTTGGCAAAATAGTAACCTCAAATCATGTTTAGTAAATCCTATATGTAAAGGAAATCATCCCTGACCGAAATGGTGTGATGGCCCATTTGAGATTCAATCTGTTCTGCCGAGATTCAATGGTGGTTTTGACAAATTGGTATTTGTTAAACCAACAACAATGTGCAGATTCAGGATACATCCGAAATTTACGTATTATTACTCACAGGATTTTTTGGGTAAGATTCTGGACACAAAAACACACAATGTCATCTCCCTTCCCAAATTGTGTGACATATCTGGCTACAAAACAGGGTTCTATCTACATACAGCTACGGAAAACAAAAAAGGGGTGTCTTGTACCCAGACGTGTTGCTCCCATGTGATACAGAACACAAAACATGTTTTGTTGTACCCAATACTCTGCATGGTCTTCGTTGACTACTCAACATCATTATATATATATATGTCATTGTTGTGTTTCCAAAACCACAAAAGAGCTAATTACCCTTTACATCGAAAAACAAATAAACCAATAAACAATACTAAAAACACTAGTCAAGGGCTCAAAGTATGTTAATTCTCCCCCTAGCATAATCCTTAAATGCCAAAACCCACCAAAGATGTACCCTCCCAAAAAAGAAAACTCCAAAAATTATCTTTCAAAAAAATGTTTCTCAAAAGCATATTAGTTCTCACCAACCCATCATCAATAATATGGGTTTCTCTGAAAACATGCTTAATTATACCCATTCTTCCAAGAAAGACTGGTGAATCATCGTGTTCTTATCATGTCCTTCTAAAAACCTGGAATTCAGCGACAATCAATGGATGATGTGTTATAAACTTTGGATAAAGGATTGCCATACCATCAACTACTTGGGTGGGGGCCTGACATATACTACTAGTTCAGACCCTAGGAAATTCACTCCCCCACCCCCCAGTACTGACCTTGAGTAGTTGAGGGTATGGCAATCCCCTCAATCCATTCTATGCCAGGCATCGCCCTCCACGCGAAAACAGACGAAGGCATCCACCGACAGCAGCTGCCCCGACGCGTCCGCGCGATGCACCGCGTAGCCTCGTGGCGCCAAGGGCGTTGAACGGTGCTGTGGGAGCCACGAGGGGTTGGAAAAGATGGACCAAAGAAGTAAAAAATGGGGAACATATGCTGAATTGATGTTGATTTATGGAAAGATCTTACCAAAGAACAAAAACTTGGGATTTTAATGGGAATGAATTTGAATCAAAATTGGGGACATGGACTTGAATGTACTGTATGATGTATGTCTATGGGAAGATAAAATCGGATGATCTCAGGCTCTTGACCTTCAAACCCATGAAAAATCAGATTGTCTATAGAATTAAGGTGAAAGTCCCATGTTAAAAAAATCTTTATCCACGTAAGATTCTTTGGATGCATATCCAAGTAGAAAAGATGCAGGTAGATAGTTGAAAGATTTTGTTGTGTAACCAAATGTCCAAGAAGTATGAGGAAGAAACCATTACAAGAACATAAATACCCTCTGGTAAACTAACATAACTACGTATGGAAAATCACCATTTATAGTGAATTTTCCCATGAAAAATTGTGATTTTCCATAGATATGTTAGTTTGCCAGAGGGTGATGAATGCGTGTGGGTTGTATAACACTGGAACCCTGAGAGATTCTCACTTCAGAAATTTGGACCAAACATTCTGGTTCAACCATCCAACATCGAGGTCATAGTGGTTTCCTTGGAGGTGTCGTTTTGAATCTTTGGTTATCATATTATTGGAATACTATTGGAAGATATACTGTTAATAATGGTTAATATGTGGATTTTTTTTGGTTAGTGATGGTTAATAATGATCTGGTTGGTGGTGCAATAACCATCTTGAAAAATATGAGTTCGTCAATGGGAAGGATTATCCCATATATGAAATGGAAAATAAAAGATGTTTGAAACCACCAACCAGTTATATCATGTCCTAGGTTTCAATCGTACATAACTTCAACTATTTAGAATACTTACACCCCCTGAACTTAGGGAACCCAATTTGATGGGATCAAACGGCTACATCATCTTATAAAACCTATTGAAAATCCATTGAATCATCTGAATTTCCCCAATTTTCGCTGATGAAATCGCCATCAACCCATCCCCCAGCACCGAAAGCCGCGCCACGCGTGTGCGCACGTCCCAAGGCCATGCCGCCCACGATGGACAGCTCCAGCGGCCGCGCGGAGGCGCTTTCGGGGGAGATGACCACGACGTCCGCCTCCAGGAGCCTAGGCCAGGAGCGGAAGTCGAAAATCAGGGGATTGCCAGGCTGAAAATAGGTTGGTGGTGCAATAACCATCTTGAAAAATGTTAATAATGGTTAATATGCGGTTATTATATGGTTAATGATGGTTAATGATGGTTAATGATGGTTAATAATAATCTGGTTGGTGGTGCAATAACCATCTGGAAAAATGATGGAGTTCGTCAGTTGGGATGATGACATTCCATACATTCCCAACTGAATGGAAAGTCATAAAACATGTTCCAAAGCACCAACCAGAAAAAAAATATGTTGGTTGCCGTTGAACCGCAGCAATCTGATGGGTCTGGATGGGCAATATGAATGTGGGTCAATGATACCAATTCACAGCAATCTGAGCCTTGGTTTTCCAATGTATCTGGATCCCCCTTGACGGGTAAACATAGAACCATGGGGTTTCCAAAACATACAGCCTGAATTTTCAGCTCATAGAGGGATTCCAGTGAGGTCATCAACAAGCCAAGCCGCCAAGCCTTTTCGCTGTGTCCGAATTGGATCCCCGAGTACAGTACCATTGGATTTTTTTTCGCGGAATGAGGGTTTCCTGATAAATGGTGATACCCCTAGTTCTCATCCATTGATGGATTTTCCTTTAACCATCCAGCTATTGGGTACCCCCACGACTTGGGAAACCACCAAGTCATGATGCTTTTTAGGAGCCAAGGAGCTTCAAAACCTCTTCAAAGGCCATGAAACCACTGGTGGTGCCTATGGCCAGCAATGGGGGGAATGAACTGAAAAAAATGCTGCTTCAACAAATCAAACGATGGTTTAAACATGGTTCAATCATCTGAAAATGTGGTTTTAACTATTTAAGGCATAGAACAAGACAGAGGGTATTGCAGGTTATTGCGGGGTCTTGGCCAAGAAGAAGGAAAAGAGTTGACGCATGTTTCAAGGGCTGAGACGAGGTAGTTCACCAAACAGAAACCACAAAAAAATGTTCCCAACAACAGTACCATTCACCAAGATTGTCAGGGAGCATCTCAAGTTGTCAAGTCAATACAAGTGCATGCACAAATCCGATCTAACTACAGCTACAATCACCATAAACTTTAGAACTAACCCTAGGAAATCCCGGGTCCGGGAAATCCCTAGGAAATCGCCAAGTAAGGAACTACCCAGTTCTGTAGCGTTGACCTTGCCCTACTGCTTGGTAGTTTCAACGAGTACCATCCCAAACATCTGTTCGTCATCTCTCATCCCCAGTTCCACAGTGATAAATTACCCAAAATGTCTCAAGATGTCTCACTTACTGGTGCGTTTTACGTAGGGAATGGATGGGTTGCTGGGGGTTGCTTGGATGATGAAATTACTTGTGAGATGGATCATTCCCGAAAATTCCCTGCGTAAAACGCACCAGATTCAGCTCAAGTCAAGCCACGATTCAGGACGCTCAGCAACATTTGCGCCGCGCTGCATCCGAATCCGCGTCCATGGTCTAAGACCTCCGCGATCGCGCGCACGGCCGCGTGGTAACCGCCCTGGCGCTGCAAATCTCAAGGGATTTCCATGGGAGGTGGAGGAAAAATCATGGAACACAGCTGTAAGAAACCCAACGGTTTTTTAAAAAACTTGAAATAGATACTCAATGATACTCATAACTTTGAAATTTGAAATTCCATGATTAGTGGGGTCTGTTTTTTGTGTGCCTGGTGTTTGGGGCTCATCTCGCCCATTTGCTGCTTTGTGCTTCCACGTTCATAGACGAGTTATACATCGTTATACCCCCCAGGCCAGTGATGCTTTGAAACTGGCAACTCCGACAATAACTTTGGGCATGTACATAAATCCAACCAAATGAGGGTACAACCAATTGGGATAAAACCAGAAAACCAACAAACACCTCTGACAAGACAATCGAAATGATCATGTAGTTAACAACGATTGGGATGTAAACAATCAGAATCGCCACATCACCCAAACCATTTCGGCATGTGAGAATGGCGGTCTTTCTCATCCCCCTAGTCCCTGGCGCCCTCTGGTAATGCAAAGCCATGGTCCATATTTAGTTCGAGAAGTCACCTAATTATTAAGAAATGGACCATGGCTTAATAATTAAGAAGTTCGATAAGTCACCTATAGCAATTCTCTGTAAAAATGATGTCCTCATGATGTCCCCATTCTTCACTTCCCATTCTTCCCCAGTTCCCATGTTTCCATTCCGTTATAAACCGTCCATTTTGTGATATCCCCATTGATGGAAACCACATTATTTCATGGCTCATAATTACTCATAATCATGGTTAAGTTGGTTAAGGATGATGAAAATAATGGTGAACTCTGGATGAATAATGGACAATTGGTATCCCTTCTGGTAAAAAAACAGAAATTGCGAGCTGGAAGTCATGGCCCATTGGCCCATGAATGACATGATGATTTGCCCTTGAAAAATGGTGAAAAAAACCAGTGGCGATGTGACAAATAACCAGAGGTTTTTTTTTAAATAAATGTATGCGTACAGGATGGGGCCCGAGTTCGTTAGCTAAGTTGGTGAACATAACTATAATAACAATAGTGTATGATACGCAAATAACTACGTATATTTAGATGGGGTTATAAACCAACTTGTAACTGGGGGGCCCCATCCTGTAGAGTAATTATGAATATATAATAGCAAATAATATTAAAATTATGACTACTAAGAGTGATACATACAATGCATGTGTGACATGAATAATGGGTATGTCAAATATGGAGTGTACAGTCAATCTAAGTTAATCGGTTAATTTAACATCATGTATTTGCAATGACTCAGCCACACAAAGCATATGCAATGTAGGAAGCACCCCAGTTATAAAGTTTGGTTCATGTTGCACCATATCCACTGCCTGAACAAGAAAGAGCTACTACCGTACGAACTCGAGGATGTTTCGCGGCAATTCTCCCCATTCAGTGGATCCTTGCTGTTGGATCTGTTGGTCCAAAGCCCCCAGAGAACATCCCCAAAATAAACTGATGGATGTTCATGAACCAGTTCATAGGTTATGGATAACTCAATGGGAAAAAAAAAGGATCCTAAAATGGAGGTACGTTAGTACCATATAAGGCCAGATTTTCTAGGGATATTCCTGAAATTTAGGCCAAAAATATATATATATATATGGAATCGGTACCTCCAATCAATCGGTTCCTGTTGCATGGCCAGTGAGTAACCAACTGGTTTTTTCATAAACAGAAGAGCTTTCAGATGGATGGAGACATCCCCACATGGGTTTGCCAGAATCCCGGCCCTACCATTGAAGTTACGCTAATTTTCCAGAGAACGAGCAAATGTGGTGGATTTTGATTTTGCCACTTCATGCCACTTCAAGTGGCGTATGCCACTTCGAGTGGCGTATGCCACTTCGAGTGGCGTATGCCACTTCGAGTGGCGTATGCCACTTCGAGTGGCGTATGCCACTTCAAGTGGCATATGCCACTTCGAGTGGCGTATGCCACTTCGAGTGGCGTGTGCCACTTCGAGTGGCGTGTGCCACTTCGAGTGGCGTGTGCCACTTCGAGTGGCGTGTGCCACTTCGAGTGGCGTGTGCCACTTCGAGTGGCGTGTGCCACTTCGAGTGGCGTGTGCCACTTCGAGTGGCGTGCTGACTGTGTAGCCTTCTCGTTCCGAGTGGCGTATGCCACTTAAAGTGCAAGGTTTGTAGTACAAAGTAGTACTGCCGGTCCATTGTGCAACTTTTGTAGTACAAAGTAGTACTGGGAAGTAGTAATTGTAAGCTTTGTAGTACAAAGTAGTACTGCGGAGTGCTTTGTGCAACTTTTGTAGTACAAAGTAGTACTGCGGAGTTCTTTGTTCAAGCTTTGTAGTACAAAGTAGTACTGGGAAGTGGTTTGTGCAAGCTTTGTAGTACAAAGTAGTACTGGGAGTTGTTTTGTGCAACTTTTGTAGTACAAAGTAGTACTGGGGAGTGTTTTGTGCAAGATTTGTAGTACAAAGTAGTACTGGGAGTTGGTTTGTGCAACTTTTGTAGTACAAAGTAGTACTGCGGAGTGCTTTGTGCAAGCTTTTGTGGTACAAAGTACTGGGAAATGTTTTGTGCGAGTCTGGTAGTACAAAGTAGTACTGGGAATTGTTTTGTGCAAGCTTTGTAGTACACAGTAGTACTGCGGAGTGCTTTGTGCAACTTTTGTAATACAAAGTAGTACTGGGGGGTGTTCTGTGCAAGCTTTGTAGTACAAAGTAGTACTGGGAGCTGTTTTGTGCAACTTTTGTGGTACAAAGTAGTACTGGGGAGTGCTTTGTGCAAGCTTTGTAGTACAAAGTAGTACTGGGAAGTAGTTTGTGCAAGCTTTGCAGTACAAAGTAGTGCTGGGAGCTGTTTTGTGCAACTTTTGTAGTACAAAGTAGTACTGGGGAGTGCTTTGTGCAAGCTTTGCAGTACAAAGTAGTACCGGGGAGTGCTTTGTGCAAGCTTTGTAGTACAAAGTAGTACTGGGAGTTGTTTTGCGCAACTTTCGCAATACAAAGTAGTACTGGGGAGTGCTTTGTGCAAGCTTTGTAGTACAAAGTAGTACTGGGAAGTAGTTTGCGCAATCTTTGTAGTACCAAGTAGTACTGGGAGTTGTTCTGCGCAACTTTTGCAGTACAAAGTAGTACTGGGGAGTGCTTTGTGCGAGCTTTGTAGTACAAAGTAGTACTGGGGAGTGCTTTGCGCAAGCTTTGGAGTACAAAGTAGTACTGGGAAGTGTTTTGTGCAAGTCTTGTAGTACAAAGTAGTACTGCGGAGTGCTTTGTGCAAGCTTTGTAGTACAAAGTAGTACTGGGAAGTAGTTTGTGCAAGCTTTGTAGTACAAAGTAGTACTGGGAGTTGTTTTGTGCAACTTTTGTAGTACAAAGTAGTACTGCGGAGTGCTTCGCGCAAGCTTTGTAGTACAAAGTAGTATTGGGAAGTGTTTTCTGCAAGCGTTGTAGTACAAAGCAATATTGGTAAGTGTTTTGTGCAAGCCTTGTAGTACAAAGTAGTACTGCGGAGTGCTTTGTGCAAGCTTTGTAGTACAAAGTAGTACTGGGAAGTACTTCGAGTGGCGTATGCCACTTGAAGTGCAAGCTTTGTAGTACAAAGTAGTACTGCGGAGTGCTTCGTGCAACTTTTGTAGTACAAAGTAGTGCTGCGGAGTGCTTTGTGCAAGCTTTGTAGTACAAAGTAGTACTGGGAGTTGTTTTGTGCAACTTTTGTAGTACAAAGTAGTACTGCGGAGTGCTTTGTGGTACAAAGTAGTACTGGGAAGTGGTTTGTGCAAGCTTTGTAGTACAAAGTAGTACTGGGAAGTGTTTTGTGCAAGCCTTGTAGTACAAAGTAGTACTGCGGAGTGCTTTGTGCAAGCTTTGTAATACAAAGTAGTACTGGAAAGTAGTTTGTGCAAGCTTTGTAGTACAAAGTAATACTGGGAGTTGTTTTGTGCAACTTTTGTAGTACAAAGTAGTACTGGGGAGTGTTTTATGCAACTTTTGTAGTTTACTGCGGAGTGCTTTGTGCAACTTTTGTAGTACAAAGTAGTACTGGGGGGTGTTTTGTGCAAGCTTTGTAGTACAAAGTAGTACTGGGAGCTGTTTTGTGCAACTTTTTTTGTACAAAGTAGTACTGCGGAGTGCTTTGTGCAAGCTTTGTAGTACAAAGTAGTACTGGGAAGTAGTTTGTGCAAGCTTGGTAGTACAAAGTAGTACTGGGAGTTGGTTTGTGCAACTTTTGCAGTACAAAGTAGTACTGCGGAGTGCTTTGTGCAAGCTTTTGTGGTACAAAGTACTGGGAAATGTTTTGTGCGAGTCTGGTAGTACAAAGTAGTACTGGGAAGTGGTTTGTGCAAGCTTTGTAGTACAAAGTAGTACTGGGAGCTGTTTTGTGCAATTTTTGTAGTACAAAGTAGTACTGGGGAGTGCTTTGCGCAAGCTTTGTAGTACAAAGTAGTACTGGGAAGTGGTTTGTGCAAGCTGTGTAGTACAAAGTAGTACTGGGAGTTGTTCTGCGCAACTTTCGCAGTACAAAGTAGTACTGGGGACTGCTTTGTGCAAGCTTTGTACTACAAAGTAATACTGGGAAGTGGTTTGCGCAAGCTTTGTAGTACAAAGTAGTACTGGGAATTGTTCTGCGCAACTTTTGCAGTACAAAGTAGTACTGGGGAGTGCTTTGTGCAAGCTTTGTAGTACAAAGTAGTACTGGGGAGTGCTTTGTGCAAGCTTTGTAGTACAAAGTAGTACTGGGAAGTAGTTTGTGCAAGCTTGGTAGTACAAAGTAGTACTGGGAGTTGGTTTGTGCAACTTTTGTAGTACAAAGTAGTACTGCGGAGTGCTTTGTGCAAGCTTTTGTGGTACAAAGTACTGGGAAATGTTTTGTGCGAGTCTGGTAGTACAAAGTAGTACTGGGACGTAGTTTGTGCAAGCTTTGTAGTACAAAGTAGTACTGGGAGCTGTTTTGTGCAATTTTTGTAGTACAAAGTAGTACTGGGGAGTGCTTTGCGCAAGCTTTGTAGTACAAAGTAGTACTGGGAAGTGGTTTGTGCAAGCTGTGTAGTACAAAGTAGTACTGGGAGTTGTTCTGCGCAACTTTCGCAGTACAAAGTAGTACTGGGGACTGCTTTGTGCAAGCTTTGTAGTACAAAGTAATACTGGGAAGTGGTTTGCGCAAGCTTTGTAGTACAAAGTAGTACTGGGAATTGTTCTGCGCAACTTTTGCAGTACAAAGTAGTACTGGGGAGTGCTTTGTGCAAGCTTTGTAGTACAAAGTAGTACTGGGGAGTGCTTTGTGCAAGCTTTGTAGTACAAAGTAGTACTGGGAAGTAGTTTGTGCAAGCTTTGTAGTACAAAGTAGTACTGGGAGCTGTTTTGTGCAACTTTTGTACTACAAAGTAGTACTGGGGAGTGCTTTGTGCAAGCTTTGTAGTACAAAGTAGTACTGGGAAGTGGTTTGTGCAAGCTTTGTAGTACCAAGTAGTACTGGGAGTTGTTTTGTGCAACTTTTGTAGTACAAAGTAGTACTGCGGAGTGCTTTGTGCAAGCTTTGTGGTACAAGGTAGTACTGGGAAGTGGTTTGTGCAAGCTTTGTAGTACAAAGTAGTACTGGGAAGTGTTTTGTGCAAGCCTTGTAGTACAAAGTAGTACTGCGGAGTGCTTTGTGCAAGCTTTGTAGGACAAAGTAGTACTGGGAAGTAGTTTGTGCAAGCTTTGTAGTACAAAGTAGTGCTGGGAGTTGTTCTGCGCAACTTTCGCAGTACAACGTAGTACTGGGGAGTGCTTTGTGCAAGCTTTGTAGTACAAAGTAATACTGGCAAGTGGTTTGTGCAAGCTTTGTAGTACAAAGTAGTACTGGGAGTTGTTCTGCGCAACTTTTGCAGTACAAAGTAGTACTGGGGAGTGCTTTGTGCAAGCTTTGTAGTACAAAGTAGTACTGCGGAGTGCTTTGTGCAAGCTTTGTAGTACAAAGTAGTACTGGGAAGTAGTTTGTACAAGCTTTGTAGTACAAAGTAGTACTGGGAGTTGTTCTGCGCAACTTTTGCAGTACAAAGTAGTACTGGGGAGTGCTTTGTGCAAGCTTTGTAGTACAAAGTAGTACTGCGGAGTGCTTCGCGCAAGCTTTGTAGTACAAAGAGTATTGGGAAGTGTTTTGTGCAAGCGTTGTAGTACAAAGTAATATTGGGAAGTGTTTTGTGCAAGCCTTGTCGTACAAAGTAGTACTGCGGAGTGGTTTGTGCAAGCTTTGTAGTACAAAGTAGTACTGGGAATTGTTTTGTGCAACTTTTGTAGTACAAAGTAGTACTGCGGAGTGCTTTGTGCAACTTTTGTAGTACAAAGTAATACTGGGAAGTACTTCGAGTGGCGTATGCCACTTCCAGTGGCGTATGCCACTTCGAGTGGCGTAGGCCACTTCGAGTGTCGTGCTGACTGTGTAGCCTTCGCGTTCCGAGTGGCGTATGCCACTTGAAGAGCAAGTTTTGTAGTACAAAGTAGTACTGCGGAGTGCTTTGTGCAACTTTTGTAGTACAAAGTAGTACTGCGGAGTGCTTTGTGCAAGCTTTGTAGTACAAAGTAGTACTTGGAAGTAGTTTGTGCAAGCTTTGTAGTACCAAGTAGTACTGGGAGTTGTTTTGTGCAACTTTTGTAGTACAAAGTAGTACTGCGGAGTGCTTTGTGCAAGCTTTGTGGTACAAGGTAGTACTGGGAAGTGGTTTGTGCAAGCTTTGTTGTAGTACAAAGTAGTACTGGGAAGTGTTTTGTGCAAGCCTTGTAGTACAAAGTAGTACTGCGGAGTGCTTTGTGCAAGCTTTGTAGGACAAAGTAGTACTGGGAAGTAGTTTGTGCAAGCTTTGTAGTACAAAGTAGTGCTGGGAGTTGTTTTGTGCAACTTTTGTAGTACAACGTAGTACAAGTAGTACTAGGAGTAGTCGTAGCCGTAGTCACATTAGTAGTAGGAGTAGTAGTAGTAGTAGTAGTAGCAGTAGTAGAAGTAGTCGTAGCCGTAGCCGTAGCCGTACAAGTGGTAGTAGTAGCAGTAGTAGAAGTAGTCGTAGCCGTAGTCGTAGTAGCACAAGTGGTAGTAGTAGCAGTAGTAGAAGTAGTCCTAGCCGTAGTCGTAGTAGTAGAAGTAGAAGTAGTAGTAGTGTCGCACCGTGAGCATGCCACTTCATGCCACTTCAAGTGGCGTGTCGCACCGTGAGCATGCCACTTCATGCCACTTCATGCCACTTCAAGTTCAAGTGGCGGTCGCACCGTGAGCATGCCACTTCATGCCACTTCATGCCACTTCAAGTGGCGGTCGCACCGTGACCATGCCACTTCATGCCACTTCATGCCACTTCAAGTGGCGTGAAGTCGCGTGAAGTGGCGAAATCGGTTTACGCACCTCCTGCGTGCTCAATGCTATTCAGATGGATGGAGACATCCCCACATGGGTTTGCCAGAATCCCGGCCCTACCATTAAAGTTACGCTAATTTTCTCTACGCCACAATCAAAATGGCAATGGAACATCCCCATAAATGGAGGTTTATAGCTGGCAAAAATATCTATGTTTATGGAATGTTCTTCCATTGCCACGTTTGATTACCGGAGGGTACATATCCCATGAACAATCCCAGCATAATTATCCCACCATTGCATTTTCCCATGTTTGACACAGACATTGGCACCTTGCCGTTCTGTTGGTAGATCTGAAAGGTTCCCAACATAGGACACGTGTCGAGGACATCTCACAGGACCTCCGCGGCTCGTGGCAACGTGGCAACGTGGCAGCAAAAATCGGGGGATTTGTTGTTTTTTTTCCGAAGGAAAACGGGGATTTACCTCCAAGAAGATGGGAAAAAGGTAAGTTGCTACTATTTTTTCGTAGGCTTTGACTTTTGTACAGTATCTTTTTTGGGGGTTGCTGTGAACAAAATCTTTGGGATAGAACATGATATAACATGATAGAACTGATTCAATCAATGGAGGTTGAAAACATGATAAGAATGGGGGACGCATGGGAAGTCAAAAACCCATCCGAAAAGGACAGAAACCCCAGAGAATTGCATCCCAGAGAAAAAGGACAGAAGTCCTTATCATTTTTGGACTTGGGGAGAGGTCTCGACCCAGGAAACAATGGAACCGTTGCCAATGGAACCATTGATGGAATTGAAATGCCATAGCTCAGTGGCTGGCTACGGCTCATATTGCCATGGCTCAGGTGGCTCAGCTGGCAGTAGAGGCAAGCAGCTCAGCGGCAAGTTCTGCAGCTGTCTCGCCAGCTCCTCTGCACATGTCATAGATGCAATCCAACAAGAAATCCGTGAAGGTGGCCTCCGCGATTGCATGGGAACCCATTGCCCTCAAATGTTTGGAGCAGGTCTTTTCAAATTCCTTCTCCTCTTGGCTGTTGCACTCCTGGAGCTTGCTCATGTTGGCGTCAATCAACATCAACTCATCCACGCTGTGGAGGTAGGCAGCTGCTTCGTCACTTCCTCCGAGGTCCTGCCACTTCTTTGCCGCCTTAAACTCCGAATCTGTGGATGTTGATGTTTGCAAGGTAGACAACGCCTTGCGAGCCATCTTGACCTCCCCCTCGACCTGTTTCATATCGCTCCTCGGGACAATCAATCAGAAAATGACCCATCAATGTGCTCATGTTTCTTGACTCTGGAATTGAAAATGCACATGTGCATTCGATCAAACACTTACATCCAGTCCAAATAAAAACAATAAAACACATTCAAACACCTGATACCTGGCAGTGACAACTCGCGCCTGCGTTCCATGGTGAGATGAAGGTTGAGGTTGTGATTCGGTCTGCAGCTCAACCTCAGCACGGCGATGTCTGTCTTGCCGACTTTTGTCTTCATGTTCATGTGCACCTGATTGTGAAACTTGGCACCGTTTGTCGTGACCAAGTTGAAAGTCGTTACATCATTTCCGGCCGCATCCAGGGAGATGAGTTCAGAGTCGGAACTCTTCACTGCAATCCACTCCTGGTGTCCTTTCCGGGCTCTCCACTCACATTTCTGTGATGTAATTTCCAGCATTTTGTGGGATCCACCAGACATGTCCATGAGTAGTAAGCCTTTGGTAAAGGACTGGCGGCCGGAATAATGTGCGTAAATTTGCCATTCCACTGGTGCTCTTTTGAATTCTGATTCTCCCCCAGACTGGAATGGCCACTCTGTCTCCATGGCAAGATGCCATAGTAAAAATGTGCCTTGGCTCACGAGAGTGTAGCTCCTGCCGTCCAACGTCTTGATATGTGGGTCCCCGATGGCCTCGGCAGAGCTCTGCTGGATGTTGTACCCGGTGCTCGTAGATGTTGTACTCGTAGATGTTGTACTCGTAGATGTTGTACTCGTAGATGTTGTACTCGTAGATGTTGTTTCCTGGAACTGGTACATGTTGATCCCGCTGTAAGCGGAGTTCTGTGGGAGTTGGTTCGTGTCCCCGCAACAAAGGCAGGTCGCGCTTGCCTCCTGGAAAGCAACCACTGGATAACCCCCAGCTTGGCAGTGAGCGATGCACGGGTCAAGAGAATTCTCAGACAGGAAAGTCACCTGGTTTGCACATTGACAATCCTGGCAGAACACAGTCCAACCATCAGGCAGCGAAAGCCCGTCGGAAAGGTTCTGGCGGTTCTGGCCCGCCATCGTCTGCAGCAAGCATGAGGAATCAAGCCCTTTGGCTGCTACACTGGAAGTCCACGAAGCAAGCACGGACAGCACAAGAGCCATGGGTGACATATTCGGAATGAAATTCACAAATTTTCAATGGCTTTGAGCACAATTGGCTGCTGGGCAAATGAAGCATCCATAGCTATACGTGTCAAGGTCGAAGCTCGTCGCGGGAATCATCCCACCTATATGAATTCTTAGGACATCATGATGCAAACCAGCCATTTGGATGGACATCCCGTCCAAATGCTCAAAAAACACCATGAATCACATTGTATCTGAAACTGCTCTCGAATCTCGACCACATTTCTGCTGCCTCCCCCATCACAAAAGTGAGCTGCGTAGAACCCCCACCTCTGGTTGCAACGCATTTGGTCTTGTAGCCATAACTGGTTCCAATGTGAACCTCCTGTGGTCGGAGAGTGGGTGGTGAATCATGTAGAGATGGGGCCCTACCTCGATGCTGGATATACATATACATACGTCATGTATATGTATAATCAATTGTAATCATATCATATACATAATGTATCTTCATGTCTGCTATCACATGTTACATATTACCGGATACCATACGCAATCCGAAAAATACTTCGTATCTAGATAAGGCATCACTTGGCTGGCTATTTTTAGAGGGATGAATCTGCATCAGATTTCGCATCTGAAAACGTGCCATTCGTTGCACTGCTTGGTGGTGCAATGTGCACATCTTGAAAAATGATGGAGTTCGTCAGTTGGGAAGGATGACATCCCCATATATTATGGGAAAATAGAAACTGTTTGAAACCACCAACCAGATATTGTGGAATACTAAACTTGGCAATGCTGATTTGTCAGAAGCCAAAAGGATCTAAAAGGGATCTTGGCAACACTGGCTCTCAGTCTGCATAGAAATAGCAGGCCGAATGCAAGCAAATAAGACAACAAGGCACAAGGTACAAGATCACATCTTCACAAGCCTGACATCAAGAAAAAAACATCTTGCAAGCGGCACCACTTTGGATCGCCTGTCATTTGTTGTCTACTCTGGGCCAAAGGTCATCTGGTCGTTGCTTTCAGTCGGAGCTGAAAAATGAATTCACCAAATATTCCTATGAAGTTCATCCCAAAAAAAACAAAGAGCTGAAGGATGAATAACAAGGAAGAGTAAGTTCATTCCCAAAAAATTGCTTCATCCCGTCGTTTCTTTTGTGTCTTTTTTTCTAACCATCTCTGGCCTGAAGGGCAGCATCTGTCAAACTCAGCAGGACCGAAACCAGCCAGGCATGAAGCCGCGCCATGGCCCGTGGCGATGGAAAAGATGAAGAAAATGGAGATGGGTCACCGATGCTTTTCGCTGTGGCTCAGCTGTCAAGAGTTGCAAACGTTGCAAACCAGTGAGTTATGTTTCCCAAATTTAGGTACATTGATACAATATAAATTGCACTAAGTATCTTTCCAGTGTGGCAGTTAACACCAATGGCTGCTCCTGTCTTGCTGCAGAAAACTATGATCTAGAGCTGAAGGGAATATCCTGAGGTCCGCCGAAAACATTGGTTTCAAGGTATTTAGAAACGGGCAAGATTTTGGGGGTTCCTAACATGGGGGTACCCCCAAATCATCCATTTATAAATGGATTTTCCATGAAATAATAATCCATTTTGGAGGTACCACAATTTATGGAAACCCTACATTTTGGGAAAAGTTGAAACAAATAGAGACATGTCCTTTTTATGCGGGAATCACACGGCTGGAGAGCATAGTATGCTCGTCAAGTGGAATGTTTCAACACTGACAACTCCAACATAAACCATGCTTACTGTAAATCACCTAAACAAATCGACATGTTGCATCAATGGAAGCGGTCCCATGAAAAGACCTTCACAAATTCTGCTAATTAGATTGAAAAAGTCCAAAGAAGGGAGGCTGGCTTCCTCAGGTGCCATCGATTTTGGGTGTTCTGGGGATCCGACCAAAAATCTGAGCACCCATTGTGCATGGACCCCCAACATCGAGGGTGCTAAAATTTGCAAGAAATCCCAATTCCTCCCCATGATTGTCCGCCTTTTTATGACAAACTTAATGTATAACATCTTGTAAACTAACATAACTATGGAAAATCACCACTTTAATGGTTAAATCAACTATAAGTAGGTCATGCTCAATAGCTATGTTAATTTACCAGAGGGTAATTCTGAAGTTCCCAACCCGCACATCCCCACATGCCTTTGCAACTTGCTGTGTTGCAATTTGGAGTCACACCAAATCTTCCATCTTGACACAATTTTGGCCACGTTTTAGATATTTCTATAGGATCTCAAACCATCCAATCTGAAGGGCCAGAGGCAAGACTCTTTCTTGATCTTTCCACGACTTTGGTCACAATTCACAGTGGGATGATCTTCCGCCATTCGCGCTGCGCCTTTTTGCCACCATCTCTGGGCAAAAACACGAGGTCTTTGCTCAGCCCGATTTCGCCGGAGACCTCATCGAATTGGCCAAATGTCAGCGTGAGCAAAACGGCCGGGAGGCACTTTGGGTCTCGCCAAATGGGGACATCAATAGTAACAGCTGATGGTCAGTATCAACACGATGGGGGGTTCAGTTTGGGTAAATTCGACTGCCAACTCTCAATATAGTGACCCTTGAGCCAAGGTTGACCCCGTGGATACGCTCACCTTTCCAAGATGGCATGCCAGGCAGCGCCTTGAAATAGCCCGGAGCTGCCCCAAGCGGGCTATGGAAAATGCTGATTTAATGCTATTTAATGGGGATTTAACCATCAACAATAGGGATTTCATGGGATGTATATGTATATTATATTATCTGTTATATATATATATATATGTAATTTGATATACATATATATATATATGTGTAAATGGGGCAGAGATACTTCAAAAAAACGTGGAAAACCCATGGGGAACGCCCATCGGAAAATGATCTACAAATGGTGGGTAACCTCCACGGGGCGTCTTCAAGATGTTCAATCCGATGCTGGGAAATGTGGAAAAAATGGAGAGGCATTGGGATAGAATTGCCGGGATACCATTATTATTTTATTATATTTTATTATATATTATATTTTTACATTACATTATATTATACTATATTATATTATAGTATATTATAGTATATTATAGTATATTATAGTATAGTATAGTATAGTATAAAATATTATATTATAGTATATTGTATTATATTGTATTACATTATATTATATGAGTATGTACCATAGAAGTGGAGGTTACAAAATGAGATGAGAAGCCGGGGAAATGTCAAGTCCTTGCCTTGAAAAAGGCATTGTTCCTACTAACCAGCATGCATGGCTTCAACGAGTTGACCAACTGACCCAGCCAGGTTAGGTTCTTTGGATTCCTCAGAATGTCAAAATCCTAGGCGGCCACTGGCCACAATCTTGGGACCCGATGAAGTTGAGTTGATCACATCAGCTACTGGGGGAGCTTCCCAGCTACGTTTTTTGGCATCACCTGGTGATGAAGATCTACACACCGCAAAAAGAACATACCACGAAATGATAGGTTTTTCTGGTTGAAATCCTATGCACTTTGGGAAATCGTATTATAACAGACCACTAGAAAGGGATAAGGGAGTCAAGCCGTCATGGCTTCTACATGCATATTACTATATAGTCTGTTGCATTGTATTGATTCATGCGTGCATCGGATATCATATCAATCATATCCCCCAAAAAATGATCAATGGCCATTTCAGGAACCGATTGATTGGAGGTACCTACCATATCTACACTTATGGTCTTATATGGTACTAATGTACCTCCATATTAGGATCCTGAAATTCCCATTGAAATGATGGCTTGCCTTACTTTCACCACAACATCCCATAACCATCACATCAAGAATCAACGGTGCTGAAAAACCCCTGAAAATCGTGCTGCCGCATAGCCTCGGATTTCCAGTAACCCACGATAACTTGGGACATCTTGGGATAGGTCAAAACCTATTATAGGTTTATTAAAATAACAATATAATATTATAATATAGGTTTATTTATTGCTATAAACTATTATTATCATTATTGCTATTGTTATTGTTATTATTATCAATATTATAATTGTTATTAGTGTTATTAGTGTTATCATTATTATTACCATTTTGGGGGGAAGAATCATCCAGCTATACCAGCTATTTGAGGCATCCGGATACCAGGTTTTTGACCCATCATCTATCCTCCACGGTGACTCGTCGACCAGCGGCTTGTAAATCAAGATGTTGCACGCGACCTGCCGTTCCAGCGGGTCTTTCCGTCGACGTCGTCCGTGACGAGTGTCGAGTCACGGTTACGGTGCTTGGGAAAATCTACATATAAAATCGACGAGACACCAGAAAATCTATAGGAAATCAATGAACATCAATAATCTATAGGAAAATCCATAATCAATAAAATATATTAACATATCATATCAGACAACCTATAGGAAAATCTAGAGGGGTATAGTGTTGGAAAATCTATGGAAATTTAAAGAAAATAAATAATCTCGGAAAATTGTAGTGCTTTCTATAAGCACAATTGATCATAATTGTGTTTTTTTCTCGTTCATCCAAGTCTGACAAAAGTTTGCAGGGATTCCAAGATGTGTGTGGGCCTTGAAGCGACCAAGATATCGAATTCGCAGCAACAACAAACTGGACTTTTCGAGCGAAAAAAAACTGGATTCTACCCTGGAACTTCCATTTAAAATGCTGAGAAATATATATTATATATATATATACAGAAATACTGGATTCTCATGAGTTCTAGCCAAGAAACTGTACATTAAATCATTAATATGGCTTCAAATATACTATGGTTAAAAAATCACCATTTTTGCTGGTAAAATCACCATGTTTGATGATAAAAAAGGTTAGATTTGCCCAAAAAAATTGCCTAAGCTTCGAAATACATCCAGGCTGGACCTTAAGCTCCACCTGCTCCACCAGCTGCTGTAGTTTCTCCTTAGGATTCTCCAAAAAGATGGGGATTTCCGATTTCACCAAGAGAGAAACATAGAAAAACATAGGAAAAAAACAGAAAAATCTGGGGATTTCCATGGATTTCCATGGAACCCATGGGACTACGGATGGTCATGGGATTTGACGAAGAAAAACTGCGATATCATGGGAATGTCCTCGGGGTAATCAAGAATCACCAAGCGTAAGCAACCCTTTTAAATAGTGGATTTTTCATGGATTTGAACCAAGCATTTCACGGAGATCATGGTGACATGGGGCTGAATGATCAAAAAACAGATTCCAGTCCTTTTCGGGGAACATTCATAACTCCCTGCTGGGATTCACCGACGGTACCAGGATTTTGACTCACAGCCATATTAGGGGATATAGCCGAATGAACTATACCCCCATAAGTCCCCAATGATGACTCTGTTATCAAACATGAGCTGGAAATTTCCCCATTTAGTTCGATGTTGCTCCTCAGTTTTCCGGTTAAAAATCCATGAAACTTTGGGGATTTCCCAGCTAGCCGTGCTTTTTGCCGAAGGGTATAATTATGACCGGTCGGAGCCAGCTGGACGTTTGCTTCCTGACTTCGAATTTCCAGTGTGATGACTCAGTGTTCCTCTGGCAGCTCCATGGCTAGCTGGAAAATCCACTAGCCATAATTAGTTCCATGATTGTACTATTTCAATGCACATTCTTGGTGCAAATTGTCCAGCTGCCATGTTTGATTACTCAGGGTGGATTATTGACTCTAACCCATTGACATCGAGAAATTGTTTAATGTGGTTAAAACAATGATAAACCACCCATTTGGGAATGGCTTATATCACCTACAAAAAGGGTGATTTTGGGGATGGTTTATTATTGTTTTAACCACATTATCAAGGTTTGTATAACTCAGTTGAATGGAGCAATTCTCGACCCATCAATGGATTAAGAATGCCTCTATGGAACTGAGTCCTACGAGCCATTGTTTCTATGATCCTATTGATTGTAATAGGAGTGAAGTGAGTTTAACCATTAGTGTTTTGTATAGAATAACTATATATATATAACTCATTAATAGTGTGTAAATGATTCCTTTATGTTTTCACCCGTAATAGCCACAATGGGGGATTATACATATATATATATATATATATGTGGATTGATTCTTGGCAAAATACTGACCTCAAATCATGTTTAGTAAATCCTATATGTAAAGGAAATCATCCCTGACCGAAATGGTGTGATGGCCCATTTGAGATTCAATCTGTTCTGCCGAGATTCAATGGTGGTTTTGACAAATTGGTATTTTTTTAACCAACAACAATGTGCAGATTCAGGATACATCCGAAATTTACGTATTATTACTCACAGGATTTTTTGGGTAAGATTCTGGATACAAAAACACACAATGTCATCTCCCTTCCCAAATTGAGTGACATATCTGGCTACAAAACAGGGTTCTATCTACATACAGCTACGGAAAACAAAAAAGGGGTGTCTTGTACCCAGACGCGTTGCTCCCATGTGATACAGAACACAAAACATGTTTTGTTGTACCTATATAATACTCTGCATGGTCTTCGTTGACTATTCAACATTATTATATGTCATTATTGTGTTTCCAAAACCACAAAAGAGCTAATTACCCTTTACATCGGGAAAAAAAACTAAACCAATAAACAATACTAAAAACACTAGTCAAGGGCTCAAAGTATGTTAATTCTCCCCCTAGCATAATCCTTAAATACCAAAACCCACCAAAGATGTACCCTCCCAAAAAAGAAAACTCCAAAAATTATCTTTCAAAAAAATGTTTCTCAAAAGCATATTAGTTCTCACCAACCCATCATCAATAATATGGGTTTCTCTGAAAACATGCTTAATTATACCCATTCTTCCAAGAAAGACTGGTGAATCATCGTGTTCTTATCATGTCCTTCTAAAAACCTGGAATTCAGCGACAATCAATGGATGATGTGTTATAAACTTTGGATAAAGGATTGCCATACCATCAACTACTTGGGTGGGGGGCCTGTATAGTAGTTCAGACGCTAGGAAATTCACTCCCCCACCCCCCAGTGACCTTGAGTAGTTGAGGGTATGGCAATCCCCTCAATCCATTCTATGCCAGGCATCGCCCTCCACGCGAAAACAGACGAAGGCATCCACCGACAGCAGCTGCCCCGACGCGTCCGCGCGATGCACCGCGTAGCCTCGTGGCGCCAAGGGCGTTGAACGGTGCTGTGGGAGCCACGAGGGGTTGGAAAAAATGGACCAAAGAAGCAAAAAATGGGGAACATATGCTGAATTGATGTTGATTTATGGAAAGATCTTACCAAAGAACAAAAACTTGGGATTTTAATGGGAATGAATTTGAATGAAAATTGGGGACATGGACTTGAATGTACTGTATTATGTATGTCTATGGGAAGATAAAATCGGATGATCCCAGGCTCTTGACCTTCAAACCCATGAAAAATCGGATTGTCTATAGAATTAAGGTGAAAATCCAATGTTAAAAAATTATTTATCCACGTAAGATTCTTTGGATGCATATCCAAGTAGAAAAGATGCAGGTAGATAGTTGTCCAAGAAGTATGATGAAGAAACCATTACAAGAACATAAACACCCTCTGGTAAACTAACATAACTATGGAAAATCACCATTTATAGTGAAATTTCCCATGAAAAATTGTGATGTTCCATAGTTATGTAAACGTTTACCAGAGGGTAATGAATGTGTGTGTGTGGGTTGTAACACACACTGGAAGCCTGGTCGAGATTCTCACCAAACAGAAATTTAAGGACCAAACACCAAACATGACGTGGTTCAACCATCCAACATCGAGGTCACAGTGGTTTCCTTGGAGGTGTCGTATTGAATCGTTGGTTATTGGAATATATGCTGTTAATAATGGTTAATATGTGGATTTTTTTTGTTAATGATGGTTAATAATAATCTGGTTTGTTGTTTTAACCATCTTGAAAAATATTAGTTTATGGGAAGGATTATCCCATATATTATGAAAATAAAAATGTTCGAAACCACCAACCAGTTATATCATGTCCTAGGTTTCAATCGTACATAACTTCAACTATTTAGAATACTTACACCCCCTGAACTTAGGGAACCCAATTTGATGGGAGCAGCTGTTACATCATGTTATAAACACCATTAAAACCCATTGAATCATCTGAACCCCCCAATTTTCGCTGATGAAATCGCCATCAACCCATCCCCCAGCACCGCCGCGCCACGCGTGTGTGCACGTCCCAAGGCCATGCCGCCCACGATCGACAGCTCCAGCGGCCGTGCGGAGGCGCTTTCAGGGGAGATGACCACGACGTCCGCCTCCAGGAGCCTAGGCCAGGAGCGGAAGTCGAAAATCAGGGGATTGCCAGGCTGAAAATAGGTTGGTGGTGCAATAACCATCTTGAAAAATGTTAATAATGGTTAATATGTGGTTATTATATGGTTAATGATGGTTAATGATGGTTAATGATGGTTAATGATGGTTAATGATGGTTAATGATGGTTAATGATGGTTAATAATAATCTGGTTGGTGGTGCAATAACCATCTGGAAAAATGATGGAGTTCGTCAGTTGGGATGATGACATTCCATACATTCCCAACTGAATGGAAAGTCATAAAACATGTTCCAAAGCACCAACCAGAAAAAAATATGTTGGTTGCCGTTGAACCGCAGCAATCTGATGGGTCTGGATGGGTAATATGAATGTGGGTCAATGATACCAATTCACAGCAATCTGAGCTTTGGTTTTCCAATGTATCTGGATCCCCCTTGACGGGTAAACATAGAACCATGGGATTTCCAAAACATACAGCCTGAATTTTCAGCTCATAGAGGGATTCCAGTGAAGTCATCAACAAGCCAAGCCGCCAAGCCTTTTCGCTGTGTCCGAATTGGATCCCCGAGCACAGTACCATTGGATTTTTTTTCGCGGAATGAGGGTTTCCTGATAAATGGTGATACCCCTAGTTCTCATCCATTGATGGATTTTCCTTTAACCATCCAGCTATTGGGTACCCCCATTTTAGGAAACCACCAAATGAAGCTTCTTAGGAGCCAAGGAGCTTCAAAACCTCTTCAAAGGCCATGAAACCACTGGTGGTGCCTTTGGCCAGCAATGGGGGGAATGAACTGAAAAAAATGCTGCTTCAACAAATCAAACGATGGTTAAACATCCCGACGGATCTTTCACCGTCCCATGATTTCTCAAAAACGTCGTTCTCGTGCTAGCCAAACGCACATTCTGGGTCCAAAAAAGTTTCTTAAAAAAAGTTCATCGCAAGATGCTTTCGTCAAACCTTCCAGCATTTTGTGGTCAAAAACGTGCCGAGTTCGGTTTTCCTTTTTTCAGCTCACAGCTTTGCCAGGTAGAGGCCCGTTTTGGCCAGCAGGTATCATATCTATATATTTACAAATGTATCATATCTATATATGTGTCCATATGTATGATCGCAATATCGGTGTATGTATACATATGTAGATGCGAATACTCTACAGGTAAGAATCTATATATGCCTCTACGTATCTGTAGTGCAAGCGAACGTTAACATGGCCCACCCCACCCCACCCAACCCCAACCCCATGCGTGACGTAGCATCAACTTCATGACGCAAGTGCAAGCGAACGTTAACATGCCCCACCCCACCCAACCCCAACCCAATGCGTGACGTAGCATCAACTTCATGACGGAAGTGCAAGCGAACGTTAACATGCCCCACCCCACCCCACCCAACCCCAACCCCATGCCTGACATAGCATCAACTTCATGACGCAAGTGCAAACGAACGTTGACATGCCCCACCCCACACCACCCAGCCCCATGCGTGACGTAGCATCAACTTCAAGTGCAAACGAACGTTGACATGCCCCACCCCACCCCGCCCAACCCCCACCCCAAGAGGTTTAAGATGACATGTAACAAAAATGTCGAATTTGTGGGCCGGTAAAAGATCCGACTGCTTAAACATGGTTCAATCATCTGAAAATGTGGTTTTAACTATTTAAGGCATAGGACAAGACAGAGGGTATTGCAGGTTATTGCGGGGTCTTGGCCAAGAAGAAGGAAAAGAGTTGACGCATTTTTCAAGGGCTGAGACGAGGTAGTTCACCAAACAGAAACCACCAAAAAATGTTCCCAACAACAGTACCATTCACCAAGATTGTCAGGGAGCATCTCAAGTTGTCAAGTCAATACAAGTGCATGCACAAATCCGATCTAACTGCAGCTACAATCACCGTAAACTTTAGAACTAACCCTAGGAAATCCCGGGTCCGAGATCCAGCTGCATCGCCAAGCAGGGAACTACCCAGTTCTGTAGCGTTGACCTTGCCCTACTGCTTGGTAGTTTCAACGAGTACCATCCCAAACATCTGTTCGTCATCTCTCATCCCCAGTTCCACAGTGATAAACCACCCGAAATGTCTCAAGATGTCTCACTTACTGGTGCTAAACGTAGGGAATGGATGGGACTGGGGTAGCTGGGATGATTATTACTAGTTATGAAATGGATCATTCCCGAAAATTCCCTGCGTTTAGCACCAATAAGCTCAAGTCAAGCCACGATTCAGGACGCTCAGCAACATTTGCGCCGCTGCGCTGCATCCGAATCCGCGTCCATGGTCTAAGACCTCCGCGATCGCGCGCACGGCCGCGTGGTAACCGCCCTGGCGCTGCAAATCTCAAGGGATTTCCATGGGAGGTGGAGGAAAAATCATGGAACATAGCTGTAAGAAACCCACTGGTTTTTTAAAGAACTTGAAATAGATCCTCAATGATACTCATAACTCTGAAATTTGAAATTCCATGATTAGTGGGGTCTGTTTTTTGTGTGCCTGGTGTTTGGGGTTCATCTCGCCCATTTGCTGCTTTGTGCTTCCACGTTCATAGACGAGTTATACATCGTTATACCCCCCAGACCAGTGATGCTTTGAAACTGGCAACTCCGACAATAACTTTGGGCATGTACATAAATCCAACCAAATGACATTAATGAGGATACAACCAATTGGGATAAAACCAGAAAACCAATAAACACCTCTGACAAGACAATCGAAATGATCATGTAGTTAACAACGATTGGGATATAAACAATCAGAATCGCCACATCACCCAAACCATTTGGGCATGTGAGAATGGCGGTCTTTCTCATCCCCCTAGTCCCTGGCGCCCTCTGGTAATACAGCAAAGCCATGGTCCATATTTAGTTCGAGAAGTCACCTAATTATTAAGAAATGGACCATGGCTTAATAATTAAGAAGTTCGATAAGTCACCTATAGCAAGTCTCTGTAAAAATGATATCCTCATGATGTCCCCATTCTTCACTTCCCATTCGTCCCCAGTTCCCATTTGTCTCCCCCACCTCTGCTCCCTTCACTTCCAGGCCGTTCACTTCCAACGTGTCGCGATTGATGTCTTTCCTCGGGGCAAAGGAGCGAATGAAGAACTGGCCGGCCTGGATTTCATGGAATTTACATGGGATTTGAATGGTTTTTCATGAGACTTCATGAGATTTGAATGGTTTTTCAATGGGATTTCATGGGATTTCACAATCAACAATGCGTGGCTGGCCGCTGGAAAATTCCTGAACTAAATGGATGTCTTTCAGCGAAAATCAACTATAAATGGTGAACGTTCCAGCGTTCGCCATGTTTGATTACCGGAGGGTAAGCATAAAAAAAGGGGCCCAACCATGGACAATGGGAACCAGCTGGAAAGTCCCCAATGAAGGTTTCTAACTGGGAAAATCATAGAACTTTTTTCATGGCGGACTGTCCAGCTTGCCATGTTTGATTACCGGAGGGTCATGGTTTCACGCCAAAATGATTTTTTGTCTTTCTTGGTAAACCATTTTGCGTGGGCTATACTCAATTCTTTTGCAGAATTGATTGGTGATGGCAACCCATCCTCAAACATCTTAAACCTACCATGTCACTTGGAATCATCATCTCATTTTCGGGATATCAAATGAGATAAAATGATATCACAAAAACTACCAATAACAATACCCCTATCCCTATGTCCCTATGTTCATTTTAGTGTGTTTTTTAAACCTCAGGTGGCCTCTTATAATCAAACATGCCAATTAAACAGCCACCATTTATAGATGGTCATGGTTTACACCGAAGGCTGGAGAAACATGGAGCACCTCATCCGCCCAGGGGCTCATCTTGCCGACAATCCAACTTCGACAGCGACAACTGCAAGTCCCCTCAGCGCGAGCCGAAGTTGGTGAACGCCAGGTATTTCAATGTTCAATTCCCCTTGGAAAAATGGGATATGATGTTAAGGAATTTCTCTGGTTCCTGTCCCAGGTGGTAGGGCTTATATACCCATGATGGGAATATTCTGGCAATACGGTGGATGGTTGCGAAATCCGATCAACTACCAAAAGGATGGTTTTTCAACCCATCCAAAATAATGGGATGTTTACCACCTATCAACTGCCCAAGAATATGGTGACATTTGTGGCTTCCCCATTCTTGATGAACCCTAGAAAATGAGTAAAGGGAGCGGGACCGAAAAAACAGGACAAGACATACTCGAACCGAAAACATCACAACAATATATCCAAGAAACAAAGGAATATATCTATCTATCGATCGATCTATCTCATCTCATCTCATCTCATCTCATCTCATCTCATCTATCTATCTATCTATCTATCTATCTATCTAATTATATATATATATATCATTATATCATTATATCATTATATCATTATATCATTATATCATTATATCATTATATCATTATATCAGTATATCATTATATCATTATATCATTATATCATTATATCATTATGCATACATATATAATTTATAAACATCAGAACAACACAAAAAAAGGATCCCGTTCTCCATTAAAAAGCTTTGAAACTCACTGGGCCTGGGCCTGGGCATCGCCTGTTGGTTGATAATATTCTAACTTATTCAGAAAATCATCCCATCCTAATGGAAATATAATGGATATATAATGATAAAAATAATATGGCTAATATATATATATATATATTAATGGAATATAGTATAATGGAATAAAAATCGTATAAATTATCCATCCTGATGTAATATAGTATAATGATAAGAATAATATATATATATGAATAATACCTGAACAAGAATACATTACTAATTATATAATCATATGAAATGAATAATCATTCCATAGCTCATAGAATACATAGTCAATATGAATGCATGATTTGGCTTCCCCGAATGGAAAAAAATAAGAATTCATTAGTTCATTGGCTATGAATAGAATTCCCATGTCGTAATGAATTAGAATAATGAGGAATTATCATAATCCCAATTTATATTATACAATATATATATAAATATAGCCTATAGCTGATATAGTACACTAATTATCATAATCCAAGTAGAATATATATATAATAATAATAATACTAATAATAATAACATCGAATACATATATATATATATAGCTAATATAGTATATTCATATTATATATATATATATGTATTATATATATATACTAATTATATATATAATAATCCCATCCCATCCTCCAGCTCCAGGTTTCCCCGACTTTTAATGGCCACAGACTCGGGCATCGCCGCCAGGCGTTCTTCGTAGTCTTCGAGGCTTTGGGCGCCGCTCGGCCATCGAAACCCCAGTGTTGGAGGCATGGCCTGGCGTTGGAACACCGGGTGGATGGGAAACATATGGAAAAATGCTAGGTTTCATAGGTTTCATGGGAATTTCAGGATCCTAAATTCGAGGTACTTTCAGGGAATATCCCCACAAAATATGGCCTTATATGGTACAGTACCTCTATTTTAGGATCCTGAAATTCCCATTGACATAGGTTTCATGGGATTCTGATAGGGGTTATGATAGGGATTATGGTGGGAGTATAGTTTCTAACTAGCAAAAATGCTGGTTCAATGGGATTACAATAGGGATTGTACAATAGTCCAACCATGATTATAATAGGGATAAATTGGATAGCAAGGACTAATCATCTATAAATGGAATTATAGTAGAATTATAGTTTCTTAAGTTTTTACTACTAAAAATCGGAACCTTTAGGATTGAAATTTTGGATTCAATACCAAGTGGTGGTCAATGGGATCTTAATGCGATACCATGAACTGCGTAGGTTTCACTTGGTTTGCTGGGTTAGCTAGAACTTATGGTATATCATGGTATATCTATAGTTAGAGATGGGGGTCTAAAGCCACCTACAACTCCAGGGCCCTTTTCTGTACCATTCATCAGAACGTTAATCTAAAACTACATCTACATATTTACATTTCTGAATATTCTATCGCTAATTTAACTCTGACGATCTCATTACTTTGAAAAATGCCAAGAACATCTCCTGGATGTCTGGGTAGCTCCCACGGTCAAGGCACTGGTTGAATCCCAGTCGGGTCGCTCCGCAACACTGGGCTTGGAAACACATTTTAGCCGTCGCAGCTTTCAGGGTTGAAGAAATATGCAACCAAACATACACTCATATAGTATATATATATCCAAATATTGCATTATTTCAATATATTTCAATATATTTCATAGGTTGTGATCCATCCAAAAGGGTTTCGCTAATGTGTTGGTTAAAAAAAAAAAACGTACACATCACACATCATACCCCTTGGATCCAAACACTTCCTGAGAAGGCACTTCATCCCCTAAACCATACCCCAAATAATTACTTCAAGAAGGTACTTAAGTGGATCCATAGGGATATAATATGTTATATATATATAATGTACATATAATATAATATAATATATTATATATTAAATATATAAATAGTTATGTGTATATATATATGTGTGATGGCTTAAACATGCTTAAACGTCGCTAATTCTCAACCCAGAAATTCTCTCCCCATCAGTTAGTCTCGCCTGCACATCCCACCCCGAGGTTGTTTCGACCGCCGATACCGCCGTTGCTCGCGGCGCCAAGGGGCCCGGCGGAGTGATCTTGGCCACCTCAACGCGTCGCTTCCGTCGCCGAGCGATGGAAAGGGTGATTGAACCACTCAAAATACCCTCAGTCACTGGATTGGTTTACGGGAAAATCTACAGGAAACCATGGTTTTTACCATCAAATGTAGGGGTTTCCTGTAAATTTTCCCATCATCCAATTCTATGACTCAGGTCAACTAACATTTGATGCCAACCTATGATTTAGGTTAACCATGGTTAACCAATGATGGACATTAATGATGGCTATTCCATCCCAATGATGGTTTTCAAGGATATTCGCCTCCGGTAAAGTAGCAGTTTGCGAAGTGGAAAATGGCCACAGAAATCACGTTGTGATTTGATGGGATTTCACCACTTTACCCAAGAGGCAATTTGATCCCTGGCCAAAGGTAAAACGATCTATTTTTAAAATGTAAACAGCTAGTGAGTTGTGTGATTGCAGGACCAGTCTATATAAAACTGGACACATATGTAAATCCAAGAGTTTGATTTTTGATTCGATCCACCCAAAAGAAAAATCTTGGAATAAATATAAAAGAAGATGACCCCTGCATCAGAAGTTGTGTGCAACATTCTATGCCAATACCTTTCGAAGGTCTCATCTTTCACACATCGTCACCAATTCGGAGTGAAGCTTTTTGAGACAGCATTCCAACAGATAGCTGAGCCACCTCAAAAAGATGCTCATCATCCCAAATAGACTTGAAAATTATCTACTAGTATGTGGTTGGGAAGCTCGTGGTAGCTCCTTAGCTCCCCATTTAATAGGGAATATGAATACCCATAGCTCCTCCTTAGCTCCCTCCTAACCACTGGATAGTCTAGAAAATATTTTTCACACCACCAAGCAATTCTTCCGATTTCTCCAAGTTCTTTGGTCCCATGCTTTCCTTTTTTTGCCCAAATAGACCCGCGGTTTTCAGTCACTGGTAGTCCGGGCCAAAGACTTCCGCCAAGTGGCCATAGAGGCAAGGTTGAACTGCATCTGTTCTGCTTCAGCACACAGCCTTTGCAAACCTCAGACAACTTTGAACTGGTCGTTGGTCGTTGGATCTCCCCGTGGGATCGTTTCTAGGAAACATGGCAGGCAGGAAAATCATCGAAATAATGGAGGTTTCTAGCTGGGAAAATCCGGGAGGATTTGCAGTGACAAGTTCGATTGCCGGAGAGTGTTTCTGGATAACAGGTTTATTGATAGTTGAATAATGAATAGTGTCTCTGGATAGTTTCAGCTTTATTCAATATTGCTCAAACATTGCTAGAAATCTTCGTACTCTTTCGTACTCAGCTCTCGTTTGGTGTCGTCTTGGCGTCGCAAAGGGTAACCGAAACATGGATTTTCATGTCGGGATGATGTGGTGATCTGACAAACAAGTTGTGGCGTCAAATGTTGACCTATAGACCCTGGTAAACTAACATAGCTATGGAAAATCACTATTTTTTAATGGGAAAATCCACTATAAATGGCAATTTTCAATAGCTATGTTAAATTACCAGAGGGTAGACCCTATAGACTGTATCAATCTTGTCTGCACGAATTCTGCCATATCCTGCAGGGCATATAAAACCAACCTGAAATTGGTGCGTTTGGAGACCTTTTCCAATTCAACAAAGAGCATAGGCACTGATAAAAGTTGAGGATTTGACCAAACCTGAGATGCGCGCCAATGAGACTCACGTGCAGTTTGTTCTCCATATCCACGTCAAGAGGTACAATGTGCAGTGGCCAAATCCCATTTTTAAAGCTATATATTTAGATTGATTCCTGGGCGATCTGATCCATCTGATCCAAAAAAATCGTGGCAAATATCATCTGAGAAGCTAAAAAACCACAGCTCATTTGTGGATGGAGGCACCACGGGACCCACAAATTATGTGATTTGTTTTGGGTTCCTTGGGTGAAAAAAAGGCTGACCTAATCTAATCAACCAGATTCTGAGGAAAGATTGAACGAATGATTCGGCGAACAATATCCCAAAGATGTTTATCTCTGTGTTGTGGGAAAAATTAGGCATTGTACGGTCGTGTAAACGCGTTGTATATCAATATCCCTAGTATATATATATGTGTATATGTATATATGTATATGTATATATGTATATGTACAATACATATATATATATATGTAAATACATATCAATAGACACATGCGACACATGACGAGCAAAAATCCACTCAGATTATGACAAAAACAATTGCCGAGAGACTTGAAGCAATCTTTTGATCCGACTCATTGGAAATCACCGCCTCAGAGAGCCGACAAAATCCTGTGCCGCAAATGGAGACAGAATGACTGACCCTGCCATAATCAAACATGGCAGTGGAAAAAATCAGCCATTTATACCATTTATATCTGGTTGGTGGCTTAAACCATCTTAAAAATATTAGTCAATGGGAAGGATTATCGCATATATTATGGAAAATAAAAAATGTTTGAAACCACCAACCAGATATTGTTTTTCTCATTCAAACCCAATTAAAAATTGGATGCTCAATTGCTACATTTGATTACCAGAGGGTATCTCATCTTAGCCCTACATTACATGTATAATGCAATATTGCTGTTCAATGCATGCTCACGTTACGTGTCTATTGTCTAAAGAATTACCATCTGGTTATTTAACATAGCCATGGAAAATCCCTCATAAATGGAGGTTTTAATGGGAAATCATCTATAAATGGGCCATTTTCCATGGCTATGTCAAATAACCAGAGGGTATCAAAAATATCAAAACTGTCAGCCGGAAAAGGTGATGCTTGTCGTTTTCATGTTGGGTTTACACCTAAACCTTCGTGGTTCGAGGATCCTGCCAGCGGTGACTCCCAAGCAAATCTGCGGTTATGGGATGTCATGCGTATGGGGTACTGGATGGATATCTAGCTGCAGGGCCAAGAATACAGGTGTATACAAGTATTAGCAAGATGCATATATATATACATATCATTTTATCCCATAATGATCATGTTGGTATTTATCAACTAGTAATCATCCCTATACATCGCGAAGACTTATCCATGGATGGATCAGCCCTCTATTAGTAGTAATCCATTTATCCACTGGGGGATAATCGACCCATGTATGCATTGGTTGGTTTATAAATAACTCGTGATATTTGGTTATGAACAAACTTGCCTAACTAATGATGCATAAAAAGTAGCAAATGTTGATCCCCATTGTATACTAGGTATTATCTTCCATTATTACTCAGACTACAGTGGATATATATATATAGGTATAATAATGGCCATTCCCAATTACCATTATTGTATTCCTATGTAATCGTCATAGTCATAGAAATGGGTAAATATGCTATGACAACTTTCCATTGCTCAGGGATATTGTGGTTGCCAAAAGGTTGCCATTACCATAATTTGGACAGTTGGGATAAATCTATAGTAACCATATATGTTTTTACCAATTATATCATACCAATTATCATAATTACCAATGATACCCTCTGGTAAACTAACGTAGCTATGGAAAATCACCATGCGTTTTTCATGGGAAAACTCACTATTTCAATGGTCATGTTCAATCGCTTTTTGTATGTTTACCAGGCCGGGTACATCATGGTTTCCTAAAGGTTTCCGGTGGTTCCGCCCAAATCATCCCAGTCATTTTTCCATGACTTGTTGGAAATAGGTTAACCCAGGGTGACGACGAATAATGGGGGTCCCCCAATGACTTGAGAAACCCCCATATATAGATACAATCCATTAGTAATAATCCATTAGGAATAATCCATTAGCAATATAATATCTGTAATAATGGGGGTCCGTAATAATTATCCATGAGTAATCATCCGTATAGTATAGCTATATATCCTAATATATCCTATTGGGATAATTCTCCTAATCACATATTTTTTGCCTATTCTTCAAATTATCCTGATATTATAAATAGTGTAATTAGATGTAATTAGCATATAAACAAAAATTGGGATTTCATGGGATAATATACATTTAATTGCCAATGTAGATTATCCTAATATTATCCCTGGTTGGTGGTTGACCAACCACCTCGAAAAATATGAGTTCGTCAATGGGAAGGATTATCGCATATCTGAAATGGAAAATAGAATTCATGTTCCAAACCACCAACCAGATAATGTGGTTAAAACAATAAGAAACCATCCCTAAGTTTGACATAAATGGATGGTAGATCCTAATATGATCCTCATCACATTTGCCCAGGCACCGCCTCGCCCAGCAGCCGCTGGACCTCCGCCTCCGCGCCGTCGGCGTGACCCGCGCCACTAGCGAGGTCCGCGAGGTCCGCGGCCAGGTCGGCAGAGGTCAAACAGGCCCAGACCTGGCGTGGCCGCCACGGGTGGCCACGGTGGTGACCAAAAAAAGGGGAAGTTTCACCAGCCCAAAATGGTGATTTTCGATGGATTGATCGAGGAAAATGGAGATTTGAAAATTAAAAAATTGGGATTTCATGGGATTTCACTGGCCAAACTTGGGATTTCAGAATCACGAACTGGATTTTGATGGGACTTCACCAGCCAAGAAATGATGAGGATTTGACCATCGTACGACGGATTTAAGGAAGGAGCAACAAAATATAATGGGAATTAACCTTCAAAATGGGTCCTACCAACGGAAACGCATGGTAAATTTGGGACAAATCCAAGTTTTTTGCGTTGAATGAACGCCTAATTTTTATGGAAGGGAATTCCAGCCTTTCATGAACCTTCATATATAAAAACTAGCCCGATATCTGGAGCATCAGAGAATCTTTGGGATGGGGAGAAAACACACAGCCTGGGTGACTTGCCGACAGGGACGATCCTCGAGGCAAAAAAGTATACCCCTTTGGTAAACAAACATGGTCTGCTGGACAATCCCCTGGTTCAATGATTTTCCCATCGTCCATTCAGTTCGGGAATTTCCCAGCTAGGCTAGCCATGGTTGAATCGATTGCCTCCTCATCATTGGGCACGGACTCTGCTTCATCAGCCATGGCTCAACAGTAAATCAACCTCAAGTGTTAAGTGCGTTTGCAAAGGGATTCTTGAGAACAGGATTCCCCTACTGGATTGTGATATTCCCCACTACATTGGTTGTGATTAAATCCCCGAAGTAATTATCGAACTGACCCCGGGGTTTGGGTCATAGTGCTCAAAGATAGACATCAGAAATCATCACTGGTTGGTGGTTTACCTACCCCTCTGAAAAATATGAAAGTCAGTTGGGATGATTATTCCCATATATTATGGAAAAATAAAATTCATGTTCCAAACCACCAACCAGTCATCAGAATAATCTTCCCTTGGCCTTGACTTTCGGCCAAAACCTAGCCAGCCACATACGGCTCACTGAGATCCAACTGCTGAGATGTTGCTCAATGAAATGGACAAATGTGGTAAACCCAATGCCATAAACCTCCAGTTCCGGAGGCTTTCTAGCCATTTTATAGTGAATTTGGGGGTTGTTACCCATCATGACCCCATCACCGGGCTGGAGCCAGAAGTTCTTCCAAATGATTTCTGGCAGCCCGGCAGCCCCCCAGGGGACGAACCAAGGGTATACCCTTGAAGCAACCAAGAAAAACCTCTGCATAGCTCGGGCCTTGATGGTCGATTTGATCATCCCTGTAGTTTGTATCAGTTGGTGTTTCGACTCCTTGGGTCTTTGGTTGAGATACACTCTACCCACATATTGACATATTGGTGGTTTCAACCCCCCGGTGAAGGCTGTAGAATCAGCATCAGGGACGATTTTCCCATTTTTTTGAGATAGAAAATCGACAATCTCAACCCTGCCCCGGAAGGATTTTTTCACCAGATCTTTCCGCTCAAACGGCTGGCGCTAAAGCAATGCAGAGTGATTTTGGGTCTTTTTATTGACAAAGAACAATGATGTGTAACAAATCCCTTCACCCCAGAGACTCGATTTTCTGGGGATGATACTGTTTACAAGGTGACACCATGGGTTTTGGGGAAATCCCAACGTCTTAAAAAATCCATGTCAACTGTCATCCGGTAGTAGTGGCTGCACCAATCCAGCATAAATGCTGGAGGCCACGTGCGATAGCAGCAAAATCCTCCGACTAGCCGTTCCATGTAAAGTTCTGGCAGCCTGTTCGAACACATTCTGCTCCTGCAAGGGGCGGCCAGTGCTCAGCGTTCTTCGCCGTTGGCCCTTCCATCGCCGTTCCGCTGCGTTTTCAGCAGCCGCCGTTCACGTAGACCAACGGTATACCCCCCACAAGGGTACCCCCTAAAAAAATAAGGACATATAGGATTTGCGAATCCTCATTAAGAACATAATTTGGGTACCATGATAGGCCACGAATAAGGAATTTTTGGCCAGTTTCAGGTTTGAAGCGCATGATGAGCACCTGTCATCTGTTTCAAAAATTGTGTGGATGAGAGTCGCTAAATATTTCTTGTTTTGGTGCTATTTTTGGTGCCAAAGTGATCCCGCAAATTTAGGCAGAAAATAATCGCATATGCCCTTATTCTGAGCCAATTTGGAAACCCAGTGTGTCGGCATGGAGATAAAATCAAATAGCAACATCTGTTCTTATTCTGGTGATCATAACCAAAAAATAAAAACAGAATTGCTATAGGTGACTGTGAAACCCATTTGCTGCATATTGTCCGAAATAAGGACACATTGTTTCCTTGTTCTGAGCTGATTTTCGCAAATTGATTTCAGCCAAATCACACACAAAAAAATAAGGTCAGAATAGCTTATTCTGGTGCTATTCTTTCTCCTTCTGGTGCAGTGGTGAAGACATGGTATATGGTTTATATTAAATAGATATTATATATAAATATATATGAAGTTATATTATATATATAATAGTATATATATATATTACTATTATATTGTAATATCTATATATATATATGGGTGGACCCTTTGGGGGGGTACCCTTGGTCTATGTGACGGCAATTCCTTCACCTTTCATGCTGTCCCCAGGTAGCTCTGGATGACATGCCCAACCTCTGTGCGTGATGGTCCACTATCGGCAAGGAAACGGTGGAACATGGGGGGTTGCATGATGATTCTCGGGAAATTCCCAGTTCAGGGAGACCTCCAAAAGTAGGAACCCAGGAACCCAGGAACCCATCATCTTCAATCAGAAACATGTTCAGTGAAAAGATACATATATTCAAAAAATCAGGTTCCTAGTTAAATGTCATGCGGATAGAAAGACAGAACTTGTGACAAAATGATATCTGGTTTGTTTCAAGGAAACATGAGTTGGTGAGGCTTGTGAGCATCACAAGGCAACATCCATGGATGAATCCTTGTTCTCCACACACCCAAAGGCAGGAAATCCAGCATTTGATCCACTTCTTCTCAAATCAAGTTAAATCCCCATATTTGTTCATGCAAGAACTGGCAAAAGCTGCAATTGCCAATCACCTTTGACCCCTGGATCTATGCTCAGCTAGGCCCCCAAACCCCAACAGCGTGGACAGCTTCTGACGCTCAGCGTTCGCGCACACGGCGCCCTCGAGGGGAATGGTGGTGCGCTGGCCGTGAGGAGAACTACTGTTGCTTTGATGTCAAGATTTAGCCTCTGTCACTGGATTGGATTAAGGGAAAATCTACAGGAAACCATGGTTTTTACCATCAAATATAGGGTTTTCCTGTAATTTTTCCCATAATATTCTATGACTCTGGCAATTTCACGGTTTTCTATGGAGGTAAATCATCATTTTATCATGTACTTCTATGGGCCATGGTTTCATATGGTTTCCATGGCGATGTCAAACAGGTAAGAGCCAGAGGGTAAGTATTTAAGGCCTCCCACCTTTTTGAGTATTGACCATGAAATTTGCAGGTTCCGCGTATGGAGCCGTATTTATCTATCTATCTATCTATCTGTCTGTCTGTCTGTCTGTCTGTCTGTCTGTCTGTCTGGTTGTCTATCCATCCATCCATCCATCCATCTACAGTATCCATTAATGCAGTCAATTTATATATGTGTGGCTAAAACCGGTGGTCAAAATTGGCAATGGATTGGTTTAATGATAGAAATGCCACTCATTTGTGGGTGCGTTGAAGTACCCCATGTTTGACTCATACCGATATAGTCATTAAGTATGAGCCCATACATGATGCTTATACTGCTTATCTCCAAATACCCAATTCCTTGTAGCAACCGCAAGATAGACAAGTTGGACACCTAAAAACTCAGCTGTAAAAACAATCCTTAACGTCCTGCAAATACCTTTCTATCTTCTTGCAGACTCCCAGTAGTCCCAACACAGATTTACTTGATATATATTTACTTAGATATATCACCTAAGAGATTTTGTTAACAAAAAAACTCAAATTCACTCTACTAAAAGTAGTTCATCACTATTTTAGTATATGCATACATGTATGTATGTGTTTATCCAAAAAGTCGGCATCCAACCTTTTTATGTACATGGTCATTTTGGGTATACGCCAAACGGCACAAAATTGTACCGACGGACAAACCCCAATCCCGCATGTTTGGTTGTATATCCCATTATATCCCATTGTATTCCAAGCGTCTTTACATAAACCAATATACTTCGAATGTTCAAATTTTCAACAACAATGAAAACAAAAATAATGTGATATCATGGGATAAGAAACATTTCCAACAAATAATCGAATAATTTCCAACAAATAATCGAATAATTTCCAACAAAAAATGGAATAATGTCCAAAAACTAATGGAATCATGTCCAACACATAATGGAATCATTTCCAACAAATAATAGAATAATCTCCGACAAATAATGGAATAATCTCCGACAAATAATGAAATCATTTCCAACAAATATGGAATAGTCTCCAACAAAAAATGGAATAATCTCCGACAAATAATGGAATCATGTCCAACAAATAATGGAATAATTTCCAACAAATAATGGAATAATCTCCGACAAATAATGGAATAATCTCCGACAAATAATGGAATCATTTTCAACAAATATGGAATAGTCTCCGACAAATATGGAATAATCTCCGACAAACAATGGAATAATCTCCAACAAATAACGGAACCATGTACAACAAATATGGAATAATCTCCGACAAATAATGGAATAATCTCCAACAAATAATGGAACCATGTACAACAAATATGGAATAGTCTCCAACAAATAATGGAATAATCTCCAACAAATAATGGAACCATGTACAACAAATATGGAATAGTCTCCAACAAATAATGGAATAATCTCCAACAAATAATGGAACCATGTACAGCAAATATGGAATAGTCTCCAACAAACAATGGAATAATCTCCGACAAATGAAATCATGTCCAACAAATAATGGAATCATTTCCAACAAATAATGGAATAATCTCCGACAAATAATGGAATCATGTCCAACAAATAATGGAATCATTTCCAACAAATAATGGAACAATTTCCAACAAATAATGGAACAATATCCAACAAATAATGGAACAATTTCCAACAAATAATGGAACAATCTCCAACAAATAATGGAACAATTTCCAACAAATAACGGAACCATGTACAACAAATATGGAATAGTGTCCAACAAATAATGGAATAATCTCCAACAAATAATGGAACCATGTACAACAAATATGGAATAGTCTCCAACAAATAATGGAATAATCTCCAACAAATAATGGAACCATGTAAAACAAATATGGAATAGTCTCCAACAATAATGGAATAATCTCCGACAAATAATGGAATCATGTCCAACAAATAATGGAATAATCTCCGACAAATAATGGAATAATCTCCAACAAATAATGGAACCATGTACAACAAAGAATGGAACCATGTAAAACAAATATGGAATAGTCTCCAACAAATAATGGAACCATGTACAACAAAGAATGGAACCATGTACAACAAATATGGAATAGTCTCCAACAAATAATGGAATAATCTCCAACAAATAATGGAACCATGTACAACAAATATGGAATATAGTCTGCAACAAATAATGGAATAATCTCCGACAAATAATGGAATCATGTCCAACAAATAATGGAATCATTTCCAACAAATAATGGAACAATTTCCAACAAATAATGGAACAATATCCAACAAATAATGGAACAATTTCCAACAAATAATGGAACAATCTCCAACAAATAATGGAACAATTTCCAACAAATAATGAAATCATGTCCAACAACTAATGGAATCATTTCCAACAAATAACCGAATAATGTTTCCAACAAATAATTGAATAATCTCCGACAAATAATGGAATCATGTCCAACAAATAATGGAATCATTTCCAACAAATAATGGAACAATTTCCAACAAATAATGGAACAATATCCAACAAATAATGGAACAATTTCCAACAAATAATGGAACAATCTCCAACAAATAATGGAACAATTTCCAACAAATAATGAAATCATGTCCAACAACTAATGGAATCATTTCCAACAAATAACCGAATAATGTTTCCAACAAATAATTGAATAATCTCCGACAAATAATGGAATCATGTCCAACAAATAATGGAATCATTTCCAACAAATAATGGAACAATTTCCAACAAATAATGGAACAATATCCAACAAATAATGGAACAATTTCCAACAAATAATGGAACAATCTCCAACAAATAATGGAACAATTTCCAACAAATAATGGAATCATGTCCAACAACTTAATGGAATCATTTCCAACAAATATAATCGAGTAATGTTTCCAACAAATATGGAATAATCTCCGACAAATAATGGAATAATCTCCAACAAATAATGGTCCAGGTCTCCCATCCATTGCCCACGGCACCTCAGCCAAGGTCGTCTGGTGGCTTTGATTTTCCAGCTTCGCCCAACTCGGTGGAAAGTCGACCCCGTTGCTAGCAGAATCTAGAATCCCGCATGGTCGTGAAGAAATGAGTGTTCTTTCTTTTCCGGGGCTGCTATGTATATATATATATATGTATATGTATATGTGTATATGTATATATTTATATATATATGTATATTATATATATATGTATATATATGTATATATATGTATATATATGTGATATTATATGATACACAAATATTTATATATATATAATTACATTTACAGTAAAAAGTAAGAATATACCCTCTGGTTAATAGCTATGGAAGCCATGGCCCAGAAATCCAGATTGCAATCTGCGCATCCACACTCCGCCCAGCATTCACCGCATTTGGGGCAGCCAGTCCTCGCACAGCAACGAAACGCAACGTGGGGGCTGGGCACTGGGACGTTGAGAATATCATGGAAATCTACTATTCCCCATGATATATATATATATAAATCTACTGGATTCTATATTATATATATTCTCAACATGATATATCATGGAATATATTTATATATATATAATCCCATCCCATCCCCCTACTCCTGAACACCCTCACTGGAAACCAGGGGATTTGGATTTCCATATGCTATTTGGGACCATACAATGGGGGTGTTTAAAATTGGGGGGAAGGTAAATCCAAAGCCAAAAACCCTTGCGAATTGTGCCACTTGGTGGACTTTGCAACGCTTGAAATGTTGGGGGTAATTGTGGATGCTCATTCCCAAAAAGTATGGTAATATTACAAGAAGGGTCCTGTCTAGAAGTTAGTTTTCAAGCCAACTGTAGATAAATTTCTATCATACATCCAACAAGTTCTGGCGATATTTCAATACCGACAGAAACTTTTGGTACCCCAATATTCCTTTCTAGAATTCATCTCCCATTTTCAAATGATACCATCTGGTTATTTAACATAGCCATGGAAAATCCCAACCATAAATGGAGGTTTCTAGCTGGGAACATCATCTATTTCTATGGGCCATCTATACCATGGCGAACTGTTAGTCATAACCAGAGGGTATCAAAATCACATAGCTATGGAAAATCACCATGCTATCAATGGGTAAATCCACTATAAGAATCACCATCTTTGCCATGGCGAAGTGTTAGTCATAACCAGAGGGTAAATCACCATTAATTCACTATTAGCCATTAATAACCACCATTAACCACCATTAAATCACCATTAAATCACCATTAATCACCATTAAATCACCATTAAATCACCCATATCAATGGCCATTTTCAGGGGATACCACATTTTCAGAGCCCATTCAGAGCCCTCCTGGGAACTCCCGGGAAGCGGTTGGACGCGCTCATCAACGCCTCGGAACCCAGCAGCGGGAGATGCGTAGATCTATGGTATATCTATGGTATGCTAATATCATATAATATGTATATATATATATAGATACAGATACACCTGAACATGACTTAAAGTATATACATATACATATGTATGTATATATATATATAAGTATATATATATATATAAGTATATGAATTGTTGGCAATGACTCAGTTATATGATGTCCTATGTGAGATATACCTTGTTGTAAGGAATTGTATTGTGCTACTCAGTGGGATACACGTCCATTTAAATCGCTTTGCGCCCTACACATGTTTTGTGGAAAATTGTCTGTCAACCAGAGATTGTCCATTGTCACCATGGAGTATCAACAGTGAAGAAAATGTTCTAAGATGTTCTAGTTGCTGGATTTCTTTAATATGTTCTAAGTACGCCCGAATGCCACGGGGGATAGGTCCACCTTCACTGGAGGGATTTTGACCGGAAAACTCGACGGAACCAACGACACCATCAGTTTTCACTATCCCAAAACATTCCAAACAGGTCCAAATGATTCAATCGCTTTATTTTTTAAATATTCCAACTATGTCCAAATGGTTCTAGCTTTACAGATATCTATATATATATATATACATGTAACATATATATATATTTGACATATATTTACATACCCAACATATATATTGTGTATATATATATGTGATTATATATATATATTATTATAAATATGAATATATATATATATATATGATTATATGTATATATATGATTATATATATGATTACATATATATATATATGATTATATATATAGGGTTATATGTGTATATATGATTATATATATATATGTTATTATATATATGTGATTATATATATATTATTTTATATATATATGATTATATATATATGATTATATTTATATATATATACGCGCAGGCCGCCTGGTTCGCCGTCGGCGGGAAAGCCAAGTTTCTCAGGGCAGCCAGGTACTTTGGTCTCATCGTAACATTCGGCTGGAGTTGTTCGGACTGATCCTGTTGAACATGGCAGGCCTGCCGATACTGTTGAAAACAAAGCGATAACGTAGCATTTCCACCCTGAAAACAAAGCGATAACGTAGCATTTCCACCCTGAAAACAAAGCGATAACGTAGCATCTCCACCCTGAAAACAATACGATAACGTAGCATTTCCACCCTGAAAACAAACCGATAACGTAGCATTTCCACCCTGAAAACAAAGCGATAACGTACCATCTCCACCCTGAAAACAAAGCGATAACGTAGCATCTCCACCCTGAAAACAATACGATAACGTAGCATTTCCACCCTGAAAACAAAACGATAACGTAGCATCTCCACCCTGAAAACAAAGCGATAACGTAGCATCTCCACCCTGAAAACAAAGCGATAACGTGGCATTTCCACCCTGAAAACAAAGCGATAACGTATAGCATTTCCACCCTGAAAACAAAGCGATAACGTAGCATTTCCACCCCGAAAACAATACGATAACGTAGCATTTCCACCCTGAAAACAAAGCCATAACGTAGCATTTCCACCCTGAAAACAAAGCGATAACGTGGCATTTCCACCCTGAAAACAAAGCGATAACGTATAGCATCTCCACCCTGAAAACAAAGCGATAACGTAACATTTACAGCCAAAAAAAAGCGCGCGACAGGACGTTATTACACCCCCCCCCCCACCCCACCCCCTCCGCCCAAACCCCCGCCCCCCCCACCCCCCCAAAGATGCATGTCAAGCGACGGCGAACCAGGCGGCCAGCGGGTATATATATATGTGATTATATATATATATATATGTGATTATATATATATATATATGATTATATATATATATTTATGATTATATATATATAATTATATATCATTTTATATCATTATATATATATGTTCCAATATGTTCCATATATTCCAACATTTCCCCAGTTCCACGGTTTTCTCCAGTGTCCTGACGAAAAAACGCCAAGCAACGTTAAAGCACTCCCCATGCAAGGCATGCCCGCAGGAGCGAAGCCTCTGGTTTTCCACAATGGCCGGGGGTGTAGATCTATATATATATATTATATATATATATTGTTTTTTTGTATCTATATAAATATATATAATATGCATACTATATATGTATATATATATTGATCTTTGTATGTATAAATATATATATATATATATTGATCTTTGTATGTATAAATATATATATATATATTATGTATGTATGGATATATGATCGTATATATCTGGGTAAATTATAATCATCCACCAGCCTGTAATCTTGGGCTATTCTTTGGCTAACAGGATAGAACATGCCCCAAGACATCCATGTATAACATCCCTAGACATCCTTTGCTTGATGATATAAAACGACATGTTTGATGGATTTATATGTCATTTTATATCCATCAAACAAAGGATATTTTCATTGATTTAGTGTGTCATTAGAGTAAAAGTCAATTTGTGGTGCTTAAATCCCAATGTATCTTCATATTTTGTTGTTAGATTCACTGATTCGGGGGCCGTCAAAAATCCATGTTAATATTCACAGCGATTTTTTTTGTCGCAACTGCTGGATTGCCCTCCTGTAGACTAAGATTTCGATCTGCAAAAAGCAGATCATTTGTAGATCATTTTCACAGGCTTTCCCCATAGGTTTTCCAAACTCATGGCACATCACCGCTGCGCCCTCGTCGCCCTCCTGCGCCCTCCTCGCCTGATGCAGCCCGTCTCCTTTTGCCTGGACGCCCCCAACTCATGGCAGGGTCTTTCTGTGAATTTGGGGGGATTCTGGCCACAAAATATCAGGATGGAAGCATCAAACATGGCGAAAAAAATGAAAAAAAACTGGCGATTTGGTTGATCTACTCGGCAAATTGAATAGAACCTCGGCATATTGAATAGAACATCTCTTCAATATGCGGCTTGTGTTTCCCTTCAAAACATAAGCACCCTAATGGCAATATATGGCCCTTGTGTTTCCCTTCAAAGATATGCTTTTCCTTCTCAAACCAAACTCATCTTCGATCTGCGATCCAAGATATGCATCCGAATGGCCAATCTTACCCCCAAAAAAAGAGTTACTAAAGATTGTAGCCCATATATAATCCAAATATATTATATAAATAGATTTACTACATAAATAGATTACTAACCCATAATATAGGTTATTATGATTTACTAACCCATAATATAGCCCATATTATAAATGCTGATTTACTAAATATTGATAACAGTAATCCATTATACAATATTTACTAAATCCAAATATATTATGGCGATATATGGCTGTAGCACCCCATTATAATCCAAATATATTATATAAATATTGATTTACTAAATAGATTACTAACCCATAATATTCCCGTTTTATAGCCAAATATGAAAGTATCTGTTGCTTTTTGGGGGTGCTATGTTTTGTGAGAGTATATGGGCATGGGTCAAAATTAGGTACCCCAATAATTAGATGGTTTATACTAAACAAAAAAACTGACATGTGTGGTCCCATAAGCCTTAAATTTTGCCATTTACAGCCTTGTCCTGACGATCTCCCAATGCCTCAAGTGCCGTTTGCACAAAGGACACGCGTCTTGCGGCACCTGGCTGTTTCTCCCGGGTGGCCAATGATGTCAGGAAATTTGATTTAGTGGGATTTAAGAATGGGAACCTTGGTTATCCGCTGGTAAACTAACATAACTATGGAAAATCACCATGTTTAATGGGAAACATGATACCATAAACCACCCATGTGGGAATGATTTATACATTTTATACTATGAAAATGGTGAAATTGGGCATGGTTCATGACATTGTCTTACCCACTCAATGTGGGATTGAAATGGGAACCATTCTGGTGCCCAAAGCGCCCAGCCACAACTTTGCCGCAGACCTCCGCGGGCAACTTTGTTCCCATTCCGATTCGGTGAATCTATGGATTCGCTAGAGAAAAAACATGGCAACAGAAATTTCATTCGAGAAAAGTCATTAAATCACTTTCCAAAGTTGCCATGGTTCTCTTTTTTGAATGATATGTTATAAATTTGCAAGAATCGCGACGTGAGGTCGTTGGTTTATGATCTCGGAAGATGGCCAACCTAGGGCTGCAATGAATATTGTCAATCCTACCCCAACTGGATATCTATATAATGGTTTCCGAAGTGGAAAATAACCAATGGCTAATGATTGGCAAAACATGAAACATGGAACATGCTAATGGAAAATACGATAAATCATTTGTGTCCTCTATTTCTATGATTTTCTTTGGGCCCACCTGAAATATCAGACCTGGATGGTGCTAATAACATCCCCCTGATATCCCCTTGAGGGTGCCAATCTTGTATAGCCATGATGTACTCTCTGGTAAACTCACAGTTTGCGAACTGGAAAATCACCTGTTCTAATAGAGGAATCAACCATGAATGGTCTTTTTCAATAGCAAACTCTTAAATTACCAGAAGTTAATATGAGATATCTATTGTATAGCCAATGTTGTATAGCTATCTTATTGTAGAATCTTATATACGGGGTGTAAACACCCCATGGTTGGAGGAAACTGACAACTGCCCACACCTTGGATGCTGGCACCACTTCGATGAAAGGCCTCAGGCTGTCTTTTGGTGCTTTGAGGATGGGCAAAAGCCAAGCTCCAGTAGTATCTGGGTAGAATATATTGTAACTATCATAGTAGCAGTAATAAATAATGATAATAAATAATAACAAATAAATGATTATAATGATTAATAATAGTAAATAAGTAATAATAATAATGTAATAATAATAATAAAAAATGTATGTATCTAACACTTCACCAACCTGAAAAACAAGGCCTTTGGCCTTTTCTTTTGCCTGCAATTCAAGTGTGTATATATGCCCGACAAGAGAATGATGCGCAGCAAAGCTACTTCTTGATATAAATTGCCAGCACAATGGAGTATATGGATTAGATTTTACCCCAACCTAGCTATGGCTATACTGACTATATATAGTGATTGGGACGGTGATATAATCTTGTACAGTAATCGCGATCAACGGACCAGTATAACGAATCCACACTTGGCTCTTGCAACTGCTCAAGTGTTTCCGCCGCTAAGGGGTGCGTGATCATCTTGAACCAAGAAAAGTGGATGTATCAAGACTGGGATTCAATTTCTACAGCATGGGGACATCTGAGCAGTGTTCAAACCCCCGTCATTCGATCATATTGGTTGGTTCTATAAAAGGATTCCTGCAATGGATACTGATAATATATGACAATCCTCTACATCCCAGATAGTATAACCCCTAGAGTAACCAATCAACAACATCAATCAACCATCATCAATGATACCCATATGCCTGCTGCTTCAGAGCCATAGTGTTCTTGTGAAATCCCCCTGAAAAAACCCATCAACCATCTATAAATGATGGCTAAATCCCCAAGCTTGATTCATGTTGCTTCAAAAAAACATATAACCCACATCATATAAGTGCGGGTTCAACCCCGAGAGTTTTCCGTTATTTGTCACCGGGGATTCTTAATGGGTTCGTTTAGTAACGGCTCACCCATCATCGGGTCTCCCACTTGGCATGTGGTTGTGTCGCCACCGCTCCACCCAGTGGTCGGGCCTGAGGTGCAGCTGTACCACCGAAAATCTCGTGGATCAGGAAATTCATGGATAAAAAAATAGGAGTTCAAATGATTAAACCATGGTTAAATGATGTTAAATTTAACATATGTTGAACCACAAGAAATGAGCATTTAACATCATTTAACCACATTTCAACACGACGTTTTGAGTTGGAATGTTGTTTGACCAAGAACAAAAAGGACTGATACTGTATATGCCTGGTACAACCGAGAAAGTAAGTGGCGATCCTACTATCCAATGGCCGTTCATGCAACTAGCCTGCCGATCAACTGCAAATACCCAATCGTTGTTGGTGCATACCCGTGTAAATATATATATATTATATTATATTATATACATATATATCATAGTTAATGGTACTTTGCAGTAAACAACCATTAGTTATGGAAAACGGCCGGTTTATGGATATATTCTCTGGTTGATACTTTGAATCCAGATTCAATCACTCAACCATTCAACCACTTCATTCTTAAATCCTCATTCCAACTCTGCAAGAATTAACCCACCATCCGCTTCAAACATCACAAAAACAAACCCAGTAAACTACTTCTTAAATCTCCATAAAATCACTCAAAAATCACTAGAAATGGGGATGGGGTCAAGTTACCTATTGTATTATTACCCTATGATTGGGGGACCAACAATCCATTCATCACTTTTTTATCCCGGTCCTGAATCTGGGTCTCCCCAGCAGCACTGAGCAATTCACTGCTCGCCAGGTTTGTGCCTGCGGCCTGTGCAGTTTAATGGAAAAAATGAGGGATTTCTCATGGGATCTTCGAATAAATGCCTATGTTTGGACTATTTATATATGATATATATATATATATATGGCTATGGATCAATACCTATACATACCATTTTAGGGGGATGAACATCCATTTACCAGCTATTTTGATGTTCACCAGGGGTACAAGGTTTTGACCCACTGCCATATATACACACATACATAATATATGATCTAATCGAATCTTCAATCATCCCTGTGAAATGTTGGGAAACTTGGTTTCATGGGATTTTTGAGGATTTGAACATGATTTAACCATCAAGAATAGGGATTGTGAGAGGAATTTCATGGGGTCTAATCCTCTATAAGTGGGATTGTATGGCACAATAATCGGATCTTAAACGAATATGAATATGAGTTCATACAATCTAATAATCGAACATGGCTACCAAGGACATCCCCGAACTAGCCAAACTTTATAGCTGGCTGGGAAAATCATCGAACGAAGTGGTGGATTTTCCAGCAATGGAGCTGATTACCGGATGCTGATGGGACATTGAAATGACATGGAATGCCCATGGGTGACCATGGCAAAAACTGCCTAAATCATGTTCTACTCGGTGGTTCATCCCACGAATCGCAAGCAGGTATCCCTGGAGGCTTCGGGTGGATCAGAAAACATGTGTCTCAAACTCGCCACAAAGTGCTTGCTTAGTCACAAAAAGGTGGAAATCAATTTTGGAAATCATTGGACATCGAAAATTGTGACGCATCACAAGTGGGTAGAAATCAAATGTAATTCTATGATGCCGTGATGATCATATGCTAGTGGTGCTTTTGGAAAATGTGTTCAACAAATTTCAACCCGCTGCGTCAAACAAAATCATGTGGTCATGTCGTCGTCACTTCTTGGATTCGCATCTGAGTAGGCAGTTATATAGATGGGAATCAGTTATAGCTGGTTATATCTTTGTAGCTTCTTTTTGTATATATAAGTTATATATATATAAGTGTTATATATATATAAGTTATATAGTTTCTTTTTGCAATTTGATACAGCCTGGTTAGTTGAAGACCAGTTCAGATTTCTGGGATGCACGCTACATTTGATGCCTTGATCTGCCCTGCGGATCCGATCCGCGGATCCGCGCCTGTAGCGCCTTGAACCTGCTGATCCGCAGACCCTTTGTGAAAACTGATGGCTACTTGGAGAAGTTGTCCAATCCGCAGGGTAACCTGGTGATTAACATTCATTAACCATCCTTCTTCCATCATTTTTCCATATGTTTCCAATTTTTCCATCCAATGACTGATACCATCTATCGCTGGACCTTTTGCCCGAGTAACTGATTGCTAAGTGGAACTACACGACTTAATTTGTTCCACTGGGTTAATCCTTGTTGGTTGATGATTGTTACCATTTTTCGGGGATAAACTTGGGATGTCTAATTTTTCTCATAGTTGAGCATCAACCAAATATGATGGGATTCATTGGAATGTAATTGAGAAGTAATGGGACAACTATGGATAATGGGGACATTTTTGGGGTTCAAATATGGGATACCCTCTGGTAAACTAACATAGCTATTGAAAATCACCATTTTTAATGGGAAAATCGACTATAAATGGCCATGTTCAATAGCTATGTTAGTTTACCAGAGGGTATTTCATGATATGTCAACCAATCACATTTTCCTGCGAGATATCCGGGGTCCGGAGGAACCCTTTTGTCAATCCGGAAGCCTCCAAAAAATGACCTGAAAAGCCAATCCACTGGCCGTGCTTCATGTGGGGACCCACTGCCATCCGTAAAAGTACCTCCCATCTAGAGATGATTTGAATCCGATTATCTGGGTAAATTAAAAAATATTTCACTCACCTGAAATCTTAAGGCCATAAAAGGGGATGATTCCCCCAATCCTAACTATGATTTCCAGTGAGGGAGAACAGTGGTACTTACAACCCCATTTATAGATTGTATAATCCCATTTATAACCAGTTGTAACTAATAAATGGCCATAACTGTGGGAAGCCACCCCGGTCCAAATTGGGTGCTCACTCCTCTGCATCGCGGCGCGCAGACTGGGCATTTCGATGGGAGGATCTCACGCGGCTGATGCAATCGATGCTGGATGGGCTCTCAAAATGGGGGATATGGCTGATGCGCATGGGGAAAAATTACTTACTGGTGCTTAATTAGTAGTGAATAGGGGGGACGATCCAATCCATTTCACGATTTTCATCATCATCGGATTCCCCAAAAAACCCTACGTTTAGCACAGATAAAGCACCGAGTTTTTGAAATGATGGGGTACCCAATGTTGAGGCCTATCCAAATAGTGCCTGATTTATGGCAAGACATGGAAAATCAACCACCAATGAACCAAGGGTTTAGCCAGATGATGTCAAAACCCATCCCAAGCAAGGTCATCATGAGATTTTGACCTGCACTAATCTCTATCATCATAGAATATCATAGATCATCATTTGTGGTGGCGCCGGCCGGTGATGTAATTTTTGGAAATTTCACGGGCTAGATTCACTGGAATGGGGAGTTCCCAGTTTCATTTGGACAAAGGAATGGCACTATGATTTCCGAGAGGAAGCCTCTGATTGATGCGTAGATTGTAGTGTGGTTTTTTGTGTGGCTTTGATTTGTCGTTTTGCCCCAGCAAAACACGCGACATGAACACCAACAAAAGGGCTGGAAGCCACAAAAAAATATTGGCTTTAAAACAAACACTGCTAGGTTCATAGATATGTCTCCCTATTAATGGACCGTAACGTCCCGAGTAGTTCACTGGGGCAACAGAAAAGTGGTGTTCATGGATAAATTCTAGTAATTCACCCAGCTGAAAAGTTCAGGAATTTGGGGATACCCTCTGGTAAACCAACAGTTTGCTATGGAAAATGGACCATAGAAATAGGTGATTGACCTATTAAAGCTGGTGATTTTCCAGTTCGCTATGTAAACGTTTACCAGAGGGTATAATGTGGGTAAAACAATAATACACCATCCCCCAGTCATCACCATTTTTATAGGTGGTTACCATTCCCAGTCATGGGTGGTTTATTATGTTTTTTTTAGCCATTATCATTAACCATCATCATAATATACCATGATAATCATAATATAACCATCATTATCATATATTATCATCATTATTGATGAATTACCATGGTACCATGATCATTATTTTAGCCATTACCATCATTATCATCATTCCCGTGAGATCGCAATGATGGTCGTTGCAATCTGCTGACCACGCACCTTGCATTTGCTGACCAGGTCTCACACGACCTGTCACTGGTTTGGCAGGCGCAAGATGGCAGTGGCAGAAACTCACTGAGATGGAGATTTCACTGGCAAAAATTGGGAGTTTATACACAAATATGGGAAGAATAGGTGAAATAAAGGGCTGTCTAGCTCCAATGTGAGTGGGGATAATGAAAAAAAGGATCAATTGTAATAGTTCACTAACATAAAACGTGCGGCCACTTGGCGATAGTCCCCCCTAAACTGACTATCAGTCGTTACACCATTAGAGTTATCCGTTAAAGCGGTAGTTGGCTCCAAGAAATCAGCTCATCAAAATGGTGGATTTTGCAGCACGCCATGTTTCATTGTAGCGAAAACATAATTACAAATAAACAAAACTATACATATATATATTATATTATATGTGGTCAGTTGTTCCGTTTGCCGTTTGCCACAGTTCTCCACTTTAATTCCTATCAATTTTCGCCCCCTTTTGACCCTCCGGATCTCGCCTAACACCTGGGACATCGCCAGTTTGCCGGCGGTCCTGGCGAGGACATTCTGTGCAATTTTGGGGTAAAGTCAGGGTTCAACAAACTGTGGCAACCAACCAGTTGGTAGATGGTAAAGATCCCATTATTGGCAACTATGGTAAGGATTGGCAACCATGAAACACTGCAAATAATGGGATTATAAATTATAATCCCATTAATAATCTCATTATAACACTAAATTATAATCCTATTCTTTACAGTTTTACAGTTACCAACAGTTACCCTGCCTGGTGCAGGATTTCGCTGCCCCATCCCAAAAGGTGTGGTGAAATCTTCTGGAATCCCAAAATACGAACTGCTTAGGTCAAATTCTTAGTAAAGCCATAGACCATCTCCAAATTTACCCGGTTTTTTTGGTACAAACCATCAACAATATATGGGTAGTTGTCTGGTAAACTAACAGTTTGCGACATTGAAAATGGCCCAGTCGAAATAGTTGATCTACCTATTGAAAATAGTGATTTTCCACAGTCATGTAAACGTTTACTGTTAGTCAACCCCTCTGAAAAATATGAATTCGTCAGTTGGGATGATGAAATTCCCAATATATGGAAAAATAATCCAAATGTTCCAAGCCACCAACCAGTATGGGTAGTTGACTACTGCTTTGTGCCATTCTCCGCCGCCCCACGGCCTGGGTGTCGGTGGCGTACGGACGGCCTTGGCCGTTTTGAAGATTCGATGCTTCGAGCGGGGACGACTCTTGGAAGCTCGACTGGGATCAGGATGGATTCTGGTTTCTGTGGAAAATAAACATAAAAAACATGTGTATATATATATACATATGTATATAGTAAACATGTAAAATAAACATATACAATCCAGAGTATATATGTATATATAGCCTCGTCCAGGCTTCTGGAACTGCGTAAACCTGAATTAGGTTGGTAAAACTTGTCCATTCCGTGACGAAATTTTGTCGCGGAATTAACAAGTTTCATTTGGGTCATGTTCATCATCATCATCCTCATCATCATCATCAGCATCATCATCATCATCAGTATCATCATCATCATCATCATCGTCATCACCATCATCATCATCAGTATCATCGTAGCATCAACTGCTGCCGCAAGTTCACATGAACGTTAACATCCCACCCCACCCCACCCCACCCCGCGTGTGCGTAGCATCAACTGCTGCCGCAAGTTCACATGAACGTTAACATCTCCCCCCACCCCCCCCCACCCCGCGTGTGCGTAGCATCAACTGCTGCCGCAAGTTCACAGCGTGTGCGTAGCATCAACTGCTGCCGCAAGTTCACATGAACGTTAACATCCCACCCCACCCCACCCCCCAATCGTATTCAGGTTTACGCAGTTCCAGAAGCCTGGACAAGCCTATATATACATACAAGATTAAAATTAAAAATAAAACTGAAAATGTTGCCCGGTAAAACAATGGCATACAATTCGATTGACATGCAGCAAGTCTGTAGTTGATTGCCAAACTTTGACTGATTGTTACTGTGGTTACTGTACCCCAAAAATGACAATCTGCTCTTCACCCACCCAATTGAACCAGTCAAGGGTTTACTATGGGACACCTCATTAAAATCCTGGGGTCAATATTCAGAGCTAAGAAATAAGAATGATAGATTTTGATCCGTTACAGTATGTTGAAATCTCGGATGTGCATCCCAATCATCGTAAGTGGTTTATAAGCCACACATGTATACAAATATGTATATATATATATTATGTATATATATATTATGTATATATATATATTATGTATATATATATTATGTATATATATATTATGTATATATATATTATGTATATATATATATATATTATGTATATATATATATATTATGTATATATAAATATATATTATGTATATATATAAATACACATGTACATATATAAATATACATATGTATATATATAGTATATACGTATAATATCTGGTTGGTGGTATACCTACCCCTCTGAAAAATATGTTTGGCCCATCCCCAGTGGACGAAAGTGGACGAAATTCACCAGCCGTAGCCTTCGAATCATAGCGAAAATGATGAGAAACCATTTACCCTATAAAAATGGTGATTTATTGGGATTTAAGCACTATAAATGGTGATCTATTGGGATTTAACCACTATAAATGGTGATTTGATGGTGATTTACCTCTGGTAATTCAACAGTTTGCCATGGAAAAAGCGCACATAGAAATAGTTGATTTACTTATTAAAATGGTGATTTTCCATAGTTATGTCAGTTTACCAGCGGGTAACCCATGCTGTTCAGACAAACCCCTGTGGGAATGGGTCCAAAGTTCGGATGTAGCCGATGGCTCACATCCCTTCAGAACAGGAACGTTGCAACCCAATGGTCATGAACCTAAAGACCAACAAGAACTCAATGTTGTGGCTATTTGGTTATATGGCTGTGTCCGAAAATGGAGAATCCCCCCAACTTGGATCAACTTGGCCACTTTAAAAGGGAAAATGATGATTACCCTGTGGTAATTTAGCATAGCTATTGAAATCTATTGAAAATGGCAATTTATAGTGAGTTTTCCCATTAAAAATGGTGATTTTCCACAGTTCTGTAAACGTTTACCAGGCCGGGTAACCGTTGGAATCGGACGTTCCCATAATTTTCAGACAAACACACCGTCGAGGAGCGATGGATGTGGCAGCCCTCAAGGTACGCTCGAGGTTGCCTCACTGTGAAGACACCCATGTCATTGGGATCATCATTGAATGGGCTGATAGATTCAGCAGAAAAATCCACATCAAAATCCTTAGGAATTGACCTTTATATGTTTTATATGCATAGATTTATATACATTTACCATCTGTATAAAACATTGATTGCCATATTATGCAAATCCCTGTAGATAATCATCCCTTATCTATTCTATTTTCATGTATTTAACATATATATATGTATTATATTATTACCATCCCTTAAAATTTCCATATAAATCAGTTTTACCATAGATTTATCATAGATTTACCATAGATTTGACCCTTTTTGTTTGTTTTAAATATTGATATGTCCATCTGTTTCCTGAACATCTTCACTTCGTTCTGTGATTTCCACCGATATATCCGATATATCATGGGCATCCGATGGTTTTTCATGGCATGTACCCATCTATATTTCTATCCAAATTACTATTTGGAGAAATAACCCATCTATAATGTTAACATTCATAATATATATAATTATATTATATTATATATATTGTATATTATATATATTATATTTTATATATATAATATTAAATATATATAATATATATACAGATCTAAAAAAAACTATAAATGGTAGCTGGTCACCCACTCAGATTGAATTTCTCCCAGGAGCAGTATCCCCTTGCCACCAAGTAGCCCACCCAATACCTGAGCGCAGCACAGTTCGATGGATCAAAGCAGCCACGATTTTCTGAGATTTCTCACGACGAAAAGGAGGACGAAACGGTGATGAAACGACGAAAAAGGGAAATTTACCACTAGAAATTGGGATCTAGAGTCGGTGATAGAAATGTTGGATTAAAGACAAGGAATTACGGTGGATATGTCTAGAGTTGAATATGCCTGTAAACCAGCAAACATGACGGCACAATATTCTATATAATGTTGTTGGTTCCCAAGCATTGGATTAGATATAGTTTGATATAGTTGGTTTGATAGGTAAAGTTCATGAACAGTACAGTTTGCCCCATGTATTGTACTATAACATGTCTTCACCCTGTAGCTGCATGGCCACCATATCCACCATATATGGACTCCAATTCAACAGGGAAGGCTGTGGCATTGTCTCGCAATCCCAGCAATTCCAGAGGTGCCTGGTTGGTGGAGTACACTTGATCCTTGTTGGTTGAAATATCTTGAAATCCTCTTTTGGATGGTGAAATGTAGATGTTTCACAACGTTTCACCATGAAAAAGTACAATCCGAATTTGTGTCAAGTCATCGTTTTGGCTGATTCACCCATATTAAATCCCAATATGATGCCGAAAAAATCCCACCAAGTTGGATGGTAAAAAATTCACAGAAACAGGGATCATGGGATTTTTTGTTCACCGGAAAGCCCCAATTTTTTATCATTTTTTCCCATGAAAACCAATCCATTGATCAATCCCCCCTTTTGGATCCTTTTGGAGGGTCAAGGCCTCTCTGTTTTCAAGGGCACCTGGTGACAAAGTCATCGAAGATCTGCACCAAGTCTTTGGGTGCCTCAAACACGATCCAATGGAAGCCACATCTGGGTACCCGGCCTGATAAACGTTTAACGAACTGGAAAGATCCACCCATATTTTATGGAAAATCACCATGTTCTATGGAAAAACTGACATAACGAACTGGAAAGATCCACCCATGCTATTCATGGGAAAACAAACCCTCTTTTTATGGCCATTTTTAATAGCTATGTGACAAATTACCAGAGGGTAAACCATGTCAATGGCTTTTCGAATTGTTGGTTTGTAAAAATTGAAAAACGAACCCCAAAAAAGATAGAACGGTACAATAATATGGAAGAAAAAACAGTTCAACTAGTTCATCACTGAACATCACTGAACTAAATGGGCCATGACTTCATAGCTATGTTGAATTACACGATACCTGTTGGTAAACCCCATCTAACTTTCCACCAAAATCTTCGTCAACTCTCCATGGATATGGGAAGGTAGGGAAAATCCCTGCAATGGGGTTGGAAAACCGATGAATAGTGGATGATCCAACCAAACCCATTGCATTGATATTGTATCTCTACATATATATATATACTATTATGTGTATATATATATATATTATTATATGTGTATATATATATTATTATATGTATATTATTATGTGTATATTATTATGTGTATATATATATATTATTATGTTACTATGTTATAAATTACAAGTACCATGGGAAAAGATGCTCTTGAACCACGAAAATCACTGGAAATGATGTCTCTTGAAAAGGAATGGGCAGCTTTTCCTCAAACAATTAAAAATCCTCGAGCAAGAATCAATGTAAAGTCTTGGTTGGACAGATACTGTTGGACATATTGTGGACAGACTCAAACTCTTCAAATCATATTGTTGGTTGTAATCTTATAGCATTATACCCAATATCAATCATTATATAATCCCATGATATTCCAGCTATATCCCCATAAATGGCCCATAAAATGACGGGTTTTGATACCCCCCCCAGAACTTCCCTGAGCTCACAGGCTGGCACTTCGGTGAACTTCAGCACATGCTCCAAGTACTTACAGAGTCCTGGTGAGAAATTCATCGGAAAATGGAATGGGAAAATGGTATGTATAAAAACATTGAAAAAAAAAACATGTTGAACAAGAAAACATGTACATATACTGTATATATATATATATGATTATTTATATATATATAAGTATATATATATATATGTGGGGGTACAAATGGTTTCCAACGGAAATGGGATGAAAATTGATTTCAAGCATGATGCTTTCAAGCACCTGGAGTTCCAAAGGCATTTTGATGTGGGTAATGACCGCATAAAATACTCCGGTTATGTGGATTCCTGTAATATCATGCGGTAATGGAATATCCAAATGTAATATATGTTATATGATGTTATATGGAATATCATACTCCTGTAATATCCCATAAGCCCATGATCAATGGAATATCACCAATTGGATTACTGGAATTAGTTACATATGGGTTACAAACCACGATTCCTTGGATGCACAAGGATGAAAACCGGTCACAGAATGGGAATGCGCAAGGTCAAAATTAGGATCATCGAAACAAATGGGATGTTTTCAGATATAATCAGTACCAGAAAAGTGCTAGTTAGCCGTTAGCACCATACTTTTCACATATGAATGAATTGGTTGATTTCCCCGTTGCTTAAATGTCCACTTTTTCCTGGTAAAATGACAATTTCTAGAAATCCCAAGTTTGTTCTTGAAACACATGAAATTGTGAAATAAAAAAAAATGAAATCCCAAGTTTGTTTGTCCCAAATTTCTGTGCTAGAAATCCCAATTTTGGGGATGACATCCCAACTTCTGCTGTGAAAAAACCTGTCCCAAGGAGCGTTCCGCGATGACGTCAGCTCGCTGGTCTGCACCGATGCGATAGGGCCTAAGGGGGCAAGGAAAAAGATCGATTTTCATGGGGGTTAATGGGATTTAAGGAGATTTAATTGGATTTTTAATTGGAATATCAAGTTTTAATGGGATTTAGAGGGATTTAATCGGATTAATTGGAATTTCAATATCATATTGGAAAATCTTCGTAATTCTCATTCCCATATGCTCCATGTATGGAATATTTACCTACATTTGGGTCACTTAGGGGAATGTTCCAAATATACCATACATGGAGCAGTGGGGATGATTAATCCTCCCGGAAGGGACTGATAGCTCCTTTTTGGGGCAAGTTGGTGGTGGTTTCAGCTCTCAAGAGGTGGAACCCGAAGATGGCTGGGATAAGTGGGGAATTTTCTATCAGATCGCAATAGACAAATATGGAAGTTCTCATTTATATAGCAACTGGCATGTCCCAGCAATGTTTCATTACTGGAAGGGACCTGAAATATACCAACCATCTGTCAAAACGAATTCAGGACCATGACCCAACATCCATGTTCAGGACCCAATAAAATCCATCCCCCTAGTACTAAAGTACTATGGATTCATCCCCTAAATGATCCCAATATGTTCCAATTCTATGGGTTCATCCCCTCAACAACTGGCGTTTCATGGGCTGTTTCATATTGGATCTCCAATCCCATGACCAGCTCCAAGCCACGCAAAGTGCCACAGAGGCGTCGCACCTGGAATAGGCCGCTTGGCAAGTGGGAAGACATGCTGAGTTCTCAATTCTTTGTCAAAAAATTGTGATCTAATGGGATTTAACCACTATAAATAGTGATTTGATGGTGATTTACCCTCTGGTAATTTAAGAGTGTGCTATTGAACATGGCCTGTTTTTAGTTGATTCACCTACTAAAGATTTTGCCAGAGGGTAGGGAATCGTTAAGAACCTCCGATTTTCCCCTCAAATTGTCGGGGGGCAGGGCATCTCCCAGTTTCAGACATAGCAAAAAATATATAAAAATGGCTGATTTACAGCAACTTCAGGACCCCACCATTTTTCCCAGAAATTTCCATAAACGCTATTCTTTTAGCTTGATGATTCTGCCAGCCAACGATCCAAAACCCTTCTTTTTTTGCTTCGCAACTCGACGTCGTTTCATCGCCGGTGAGGTCAAGGATCGATTCCCATACCCCCGGTTTTGTTACAAGAACTACCCTCTGGTAAACGTTTACATAGCAATGGAAAGATCCACCATTTTCAATGGGAAAATCCACGATTTCTATGGGCCATTTTCAATAGCTATGTTAAATTACCAGAGGGTATTGCCCACCAGACCATAGTTTATAATTCTTACACTCCCGGTCAGTATATCCTATTTTTTTCAAGCCATAAATCATGTTTTGGGAAGTACACATATATAGTGGATTTACCCTCTGGTAAACGTTTACATCACTATGGAAAATCACCATTTTGTTAGATGGGAAAACTCACTATTTTGATGGCCATGTTCAAAAGCAAACTGTTGACATAACCAGAGGGTAAAACACCATCACATCACTATTTATAGTGGTTAAATCACCATTTTTAATGGGAAAACTCACTATAAATGGCCATTTTCAATAGCTTTCGAGTGGATTTTCCCATCTTTTCCCCTCTCCCCGAGGCCTGGTACCTTCAGCCGCTCCGCCGTGGTGGTCAGGTGTTGGTCCAAGCTTTGAACCTGAAAACTTTCACCAAGGCACAACGGGAGATGGGAGAAAATCGGGAGTTCACCCGGCAAAAATATGGTGATTCATAGGGATTTCAGTTAGATTCAATGATTTCTGTTGATTTTTCATAGGGATTCTTCTCTTGTCATCCATCTGTTGATACTTAGGGATTTTGTGGGAGTTTATGGAGGTTTCATGGGGATTCTATGGTGATAAAAAACGGGATTTCACATGTTTTAACCATGAAAATTGAGGCTCCGGGGGACTTCAATACGAGAATCATGAGGGAGTAACCATGGTTGGGGTTGTTTCTACTTGGTGGCTCATCCCACTTAGTAAGTGGGTTATAACCCCAGTTATAAGTAGATTAACCCTACTTATCCCAATTATAATTGGGGTTTATAATCCACTTACTAAGTGAGATGAGCCACCAAGTAGGGGCATAACACAAAAACTATGGCAATGAACAGCATAAGTTGGGATGCAACCCCTATGATGGTCATATCCTCACATATTCATTGGAGCATCCCAAATATATCACTACATTTGATACCCATCAAGGTAAAATGCGTTCCACCTTTGGAAAACACAATTGCTCTTGCTTATTTACAAGGATTCTTGGTTCAGAGCCGTGAATGGTACCATATCCTCATCATGGTTGTGTCAGCTCTTTTAGTCTGCAATGGAAAATCTATGGAAGTTCTGTCTTACTTCAATTAAATTGATAGGCCAAGCATCTACAAGCTGTTTTTTCCCCTTCTCGCTGCCCAACTCTCCCACACTTCGATCATGGAACATGTGCAACGGCAAAGATTAACCCACCAGGCTGGGCGAAGAAACCAGCGCAGCGTTTCTGGAGTCAAACCTATTGGCGCGCTGCATTTCATGATCATTTCACCGTCCAGAGCGCGCTCCTCGCGGTCGACCGCCCAGACTCTGTCCACCATGGACAAAGCCGACTCCGTCAGCTCTGCAGCGCGCTGACCTTCGGCTCCAGCTCCGGTACCGTCCTTGCTTCATCACGAATGCATTAACAAAAATATCTGGTTGGTGGTTGACCTACCCTTCTAAAAAAATATGGAAGTCAGTTGGGATGATTATTCCCAATATATGGAAAAATAAAAAATGTTCCAAACCACCAACCAGATATATAAAATACTTTGCACTAGAGCCCCTGCAAGGTTCCCAACCCCATAATGCAAACTTGCATGGCCGGATCTTTACAAAAAAAAACTCTACAATCGTTGCCGAGCTGCAAAAAATCCTCGATCAAGTTCCCATGCCAGGACCATGCATTAGCATTGGGCATGACTCCATGACTAGTTACCATTCCTAAGTTGCTTGATTCTTTTTGTTGAGGGTGCATAGGGGGCGCAAAGCCTATGTTAGATGACCTGCCAAGACAGCCTTGTTACCGTGGTTTCCCCATCGAAATTTTTCCACCTAAATCTTCGACCAAACCAGCAGCCCCACCAGCCCCGATTTGGTCCCCCCGACCGCCCCAAAGTGCACCGCTACCATCCATTGCCCACGACTCACCTGAATCGCCGGCCTGTCAGGTGAATGCCCTGCATGTTTTCCCATCCGATGGTAAGAGGAACCCACGATCTTAAGAGAGAAGTGGGTAGAATCCCACAAAAATAGACCGTTTTTTTTTGGTTCGATCTTTTTGGGGGGTACTAAAAAAAGACCCATTAAAAAAAAATGGCGGTTGAACCAGTGAACATGTATCCTAAATCTGTTCAGCAAAATGGGGGTCAAGAATGGGGCAAGCATGCAGAAGGGTATTCAAGGTATTGACCATCCTGATATGGGGACGAATATCACCAATATCATATTGGAAATATATTAAATACCGTTTAAATACCCCTCTTAATTGGTCACCAAAAACAATAGATCCCATACTGAAGTTACGTTTCGGGGTATATTATTGGAGGGAAGAGATTGCCCTTAACAAGTCCCACTGTATTGGCTGGCAGACAGGTATGGTATGACTATTGTGAGTCATAAGAATCGCTTTCAGAAAGCAGGCAGGTTAATAACTAATTCTAACATATTCTAACAAGCCTCTATTTCAGTAACCTCCCAGTTTCATGGTACTTTTTCATGGCTCAATTGAGACTTGGTTTCTTTTTCGATGGGAGATCACCTACCATCATGTTTGCCATGTTGGTCCACTGCTGTCCTAGTTGTTGGATATCCCAATTCCTCATCGTACGGAAAGTCTCCCATAAGAATAGGGGGTGGTACCTGAAAATTCAGCCAAAAAAACACAAAACCAATGCCAAAAAGTTCAAGGTAAACTCCCTCATTTAATCCCAATCTGTAGATGGCAAAATCAACAGATGTTGCTACTTGCTTCTACCAACTTGCCGATCCAATTTGGGGATGAGTCAAAACCTATTAAATTCGACATCCAGCTAAACCAGCATTTGGGTTCCATCCCAGTGCCCGGCTTGGAAGATTCGTTTCCACATGTTCCACCAAAAAAATTGGTGATTTTCAGGGACTATGTTACATGTGGAGGTTTCCTAAAATTGGGGGTACCCTGAAATCATCCATTTGAAAAGGATATTGCTAAACCATCCATTTTGGGGTATGTTGGTGGGGACTTCACGCGTAGCTGGTTGTCTCTACCGCTGTGACACAGCACTAAAGTCAAAGGCGGAAAAAAAAAAAAACATTTTGGGGTATACCCCATTTATGGAAACCCCCATTTATCTTCATTTACCATAGCGGCAACACTGACTTCGCCCGCCTCGAGCTGAAATGGCCTAGTTGGTATACCACCACCGGGTGTGGCTCCTGGGCGACTTCTTTCAATGGGATTGCCATGGAAATCTTCAGTGGATTGGTTTTCTCTGGGAGAATTTTCAGGAAAACCGGAAAAGCCACATTTGTTTGAAGAACACCCATGGTTTTTCCGGTTAGGATTGTCCTTTAAACCCATGAAAATATCCATGGAGTATTCATGGAATATTGGAATATGAGTGGAATATAATAATTAGCACTTGGCCTGGGAATAGTTTATGAGGACTAATGGACGCATCTGTAAATGGGATGTTAATGGGATGTTGATATGAATGATATGGGATGATATATGATATGGGTGTATGATATGGATTGATATGTGATATATGATATGGGATGTGTCTGTATATATATATATATATATATTCTATATATTATGATTTTTCCAACAACACCCAAAAAAACATGTTGTTGTGGGATATTAGTGGAATATTGATTAAATATTCATGGGACTCACTAAGTGGGGGATTATGATGGGATAGTGAGGACTCATCATCTAATGATATGATGTTGTGGTAAACGTTAACAAAAAACGATGGAAAGTCACCTCATTTTTACTGGGTAAATCTACTATTTCTATGGCCATTTTCAATAGCAAACTGTTAGTTTACCAGAGGGTACTGGATATACTGGGATTATAGCTGGTTGGTGGTTTCAACCCCTCTGAAAAATATTAGTCAATGGGATAGATTATCCCATATATTATGGAAAATAAAAAATGTTCCAAACCACCAACCAGATAGTGTCTAAGTACCAAAAATTTGAACACCTAGGACCGAAAAGGGATTTGGAAACGGAATTTTCACCACCGAACATTCCAACGAAGGTGGTTTCATGGGATTTTAATAGTAGGAACTTACCATTAAGAAGTACTTCTTGCAACTTTGTAAGTAGGTCATCTCGCTAGTTTTACTAGTGGGATTTGTTGAGCGCTAATCCAGCTATTTCATTGGGGGAAGAAAACTACTTGCGATTCGTAGGATGAGCAATGAGCAACCAAGGATGTATACGTATGTTTAATAATGATTTCAACCTGATGATATTCCACTGAAACTATAATCCCATGATCATCTCATTACAATCTCATTTGTAGATGATTAGCCAAGTAGTCCTCACTATCGTGCTAAAAAGTGCTAAATCACTATTTTTTTGAAAACTAATACACCGAACCATCTTCAGAATACAGAATGCGGCCAGGTTTCTTTTGGAAGGGTGACTTTGGAGATGGAAGACCGGCCATGTTTTCATGTCATGTTCCGGGTCCCATGGATGTTCCCCATTGAAGAAAACGTGCCTTGGAAACTCAAAAAAAAATAAGCCTTTGACCCACGCAGACTGGGATTTAAAACAACAATCATCAAGAGAAATGTGGATTCTGCTATAAGACGGCTGACATTTGCGGGTGCCAAACAATGCATGTTTACCGACAAAAGACCACACAAATTGGGAATCGGCAAGTTTGGATGCAGTACCAAAAAAACTGGAACGGTGAGATTGCTAGCCTCAACAAATTTCAACAAAAATTGATATATATTTCCAGAGTGACGTAAAAAAAATATGCAGGTCCCAAATCTCTTTAAAAGAAAACATCACCCACTCGGCTCCTTACCAAGGTTGTATCTAGTCATGTTTACGGTTAGACGCTGCCAAGTCTCTCCATTGGCTTGTACCACATGTGTTTGAACCTGGCGCTTCTGCAGCTAAGGGTGTTGTCAGAGCGCCACAGCGTGGTAATCTGTTGCCCTCTGTCTTCGGAGTATGATGAATCTCAAACAGTTTACAATAACTGATATTGTTTCAGCTGAATATGAAATCATTCACCTAGCCAACTAAGGTTTATTATGGTTTATTTTCATGTTTGCACATACTATGAGATACTTTATACAGCCAGATTTCACGGGCAAATTAACAAATACTGTGATCCCAAACGTGTTTGTTGTTGCGAAGGCATTTTTCCATTGGATTCCTGGTCTGGTGATATCCCCATGACCATCCCGGCGACATCTTTGGATTCCCGGTGGCTTTTCAACTGGTTGGTTGATCGGAGTTCTTATGAAAGGATAGCATGGATTAGAACATATTATATACATACATATAAAATCATATAAATAACAATCTCCATTTAGCTAGATTGTATCACGACATGAGTTTGTCTGGAAATAGGGTACCCAAGAAAATGGCACCCGAAAATCGCCGACCCATTTTCGGAGGAAAAACCCATGACAACGGGAAAACCAAACGTCCAGTCCCACCACCAAACCTTCTCACAGCGGATGCTGCTCGGCATGGCGCTGCATGAAGGTTCGGTGAATCACATGCTGCAGAAATCAGGTTGTTGCGTTTAGGATGTAACCAGATTTGGCCATTGGAAAGTCCTATCAAAATAATTGGCATAGTTAGTTGGACGTTCATCCAGGCAAAGGCCCATGAATCTTGAGCCAGAGTTGCAACGCTGAAATATGGGTGGGTGGCCACATGATACCCAGCAAATGGGGAATCTTCATTTTGAAGGCTTTTGACACACAAAAGAGTAGTTTAACAAGTTTGATGCAAGCAACAAACACTCTATAGTCTATAGTAAGAATTTTGTCAGCAACAAAGATGAAAAATCGCACCGTATTAGCTATGATGGATTTACGAATAGATGGCTGTTGTACATTCGGCAGTCCCGAACCATCCAAAATTTACAGCTTCAATGGTTTTCAATCATAGTCATACTGACCTCTCCCACAGCAGGCATAGCACGATTTGAATTGGTAGACTATCGAATCTAGGGGTGCTCAATGATCTAAAGTTCCCATTGTGTCATCTCCGCATTCCCAATATCAAATGCGGTTGCCTTGGTTCATGGAGGTTATGCAAGAAAAGCGTCAATTTTGCAGCGTGTGTTTGCTCAAACCTAGCAATTGATCAAAACCCTTGCCCTGGTTAGCATACCAAAAGAACCCAAAACGAGCTCGTACAGCTGGACCTTCATCTCTTGAAAGATGCTCATAGGTGCCCATCCCTCAAAATCTGACTGCCCATACTGGGTGTGGCGAATGTTGAAGCGCGCCCAAAGCTTTCGCAGGAACTTTCTAGAATGGTTGGGGGCATCACCCACATTCTGCTCCGGATAAGCAGCGCCTGGCGCGCAAACGCATATGTCTTCCGTCTGGTTCTTGTTCACGTCCTTCCTTGCAGGTAGTGGCAACAATGCGTTTCTTTGATGTTCGGGTCCGGCGTGCCCACAGTGGCTATCTGGCATTCTATTCTGACATTTATCTGGCGTTCTGCAATTCAATGACATGAGAACTTACATATTCAGTGACATATGGACATGTGGAGTCAAAGGTAAGCTGGCAGTTGTCTATATTGGCTAATGACTGATGCATTCACATATATTATCTTATTATTAATTTCATGATCTTGCTAGAACACGTTCAATGACCTGTGTGCTGAAATTCACATCACTCCTGAAACACATAAATGACATTTTGTATTGACATGACTGTCATGGCTAGACGCCTTGATAAAAAGAAAAACTTGTTGGCAAAACATCGCATGTTTAAGTTCTGAAGATGACAACAGTCTCATGGTCATGGCTACCAAACCAGTGAATTGGCCGAAGAACAAATTGTGGGTCCATGAGTTGTCCTGTCAAAAACATAGGCTTTGTGAAAAGATTATGGCAAATGGTTTAAAAATGTTTAAAACATCATGTTCCATCATAAAGTCACCAGTCAACTTGGGGGAGCCCAAACGATTTTTGGGCCCAGGGACCTTGGCTAAAATGACTTGTCTATCCATAACTATATGTTAAATTACTGTTGTAAGTGGGATATAACATGATATAACCACGCTTATTTTATAGGTATGTTTTTTTGTAGCGTTACTGTAATATGTGTTAATCCACTTGTTTGGGCTGAACTAAGCACTAAGTAAAGACGTAAATGATCCAATTTCCTTGGTGGCAAACATGTACCGATTCAATCGCTTGGATCAACAGCTGTTACTATAACCATTCCAGACAGGAGAAGATCAAAGACATGGAGATCTCAAAAATGGGGAACCGATGGCAGGACGTGTTTTTCATTATATATACTGGTTGGTGGTGCAATCACCATCTTGAAAAATATGAAAGTCGATGGGAAGGATTTATCCCATATCTGAAATGGAAAATAAAACATGTTTGAAACCACCAACCAGTATATTATATATATATACATATATATATAATAGTATAATAGTAAACTATTCATTTTGTAGCAATAATTTTGATCCATGACCAGATCTGGAAAGTGCCCCATGACGACCAGACCCCCATCTGATCCCGCTCGGGTAGAACGAACAGTCGGGAGATGTTTTCAGTTTACCATCCAACACAGAAATGGAAAACCCATAGGATTTTCCAAAGCGATCTTTTCTGGTTTGTGGTATACCAACCCTTCTGAAAAATGATGGAGTTTGTCAGTTGGGATTATGAAATTCCCATATCTGAAATGGAAAATAAAACATGTTTGAAACCACCAACCAGTTTTCTAATGGTGGGATATGCTGGGCACTCATGTCTTTTCCAAGATATTGTTGACTGAATAATATCTGAATAATGGATATAAAACAGAACAAATGTAGCATTTTGTTCCATATGTGTTCCATTATTTAACTTTATGTTAATTTTGAAATGATATTTCTGTCAGCTGGCGTGTTCCAGAAGATTTGCGGTTTGGAAGCATTTTGTGGGGAAGATATTCCGAGTGGCGGATTGATGATTTCCTCGAAATACTCTGTTTCATGTTGTTTCCCTACCACCATAAACTATTCGGAATAAACCAAATATCACTGTGATTGGGCATTCCAGCCCTTTATTTACAAATTGAAAAATCGTTCATCAAATTGTGGTTGGACACTACTCTTGTGGCACAGGCGGGTACTCTTTGCGAGCTGAAACCAGCATTTTTAAGAGTAGTAAGCGATTGAACAGTGGACCCACGAATTTTCGAATATTCCAGATCAAACAGTTCTCTATTGGATTCTTTTTTGGTCTTTTCTGCAATCGTTCTGAGTGTGTTTTTTTAATTCTCCAAATGGAGCCACAATGAAGCCTCTGAACTGCGTCATGTTTATCCATAAACCATCAGGTAACCATCAGGTAACCTAACTGGTTGGTGGTATACCTATATACCCCTCTGAAAAATATGAAAGTCAGTTGGGATTATTGTTCCCAATATATGGGGAAAATAAAAAATGTTCCGAACCACCAACCAGCTAAGACTGGACTCCTTAAAAATCCTCGTTGAGATTCATAGCGACCAGATCTCAGGCTTCGCAATCATATCAATATATATCAATCATCAATGATCATCGGAGCAATCCGGCTCAGAAAATCTGAGGAAAAACAACCATTTGACCATCATTTGACCATCGAAAACTGGTCCCAAGCCCCTTTGCAGAAGCCTTCCCCGCCAGAAATCGGCCAGAGATGAAACCTCGAAGGTTGGACGGGAAACCGTCTAACCTTGTAGGTTTCCATTTCGACAGAGCACCCATCTCTGTTTTCCTAAGTCATGGAAGGTTTCCTAAGTCATTTTTGGGGTGCCCCTCAGTCCTCATCCAGTTGCCCTCGGGGATGTTCAAAAAGGATGTTCCATCCGAAACCACCCAGTAAACGGGGTATCCCCATCGAAATCAGTAGGGAGACACCTGCACCATGGTTTTTTTTCTGCAGCAGATGCCATTGAAAACTCGGGCTCCTGACTCCTCACGCCGCGTGAACGTTTCGAGGTTGCGTTGCGTTGCGTTGCGTTGCGTTGCCATCACCCCATGACACCTACCAGGACCTACCATGACACCTGCTGTGCTTCAGCGATCCAAGGAATCCATGAGAACATGTTTGAAGAGTTTTCATACAGCTCTACCCTCTGGTAAACTAACAGTTTGCTATTGAAAATGGCCATTGAAATAGTGGAATTACCCATTAAAATGGTGATTTTCCATAGTTACGTTAGTTTACCAGAGGGTATCTTCGAGGTTTATCTGTTCAATGCAGATTTACCCTGATTGTCTGCATCGCAATGAGAACATGGCTCATCTTAGTACAGTAGATACCCTGTCAAGAAATGCCTCTTTCAGCAGGCTAGGTGAATCTGGCAATATATGGCAATAAGGTACTAAATTTAAATAAGCGGATTTTTTGGGTTTAGGGTTAGATTGATACAGCCAAAATATGAAGGCACTAATTAAACTCTCCAAGGTGTTCTCCAGCAAAGTAGATGAAATGACCATTGTTGGTATTGCATGGTATTGCCATTTCAGGCCTTTGATTTCAAGGTCCTGCCCTGTGGCAGCCGTGGCAGTGTTCGTCGACTGTACTGGAAAAAGGACGGACGAAATGCGACTGAAACTGGGCTCCTAACACCATTGAAGTGGCTGAAAGCCTCAAAAGATGGTTGAATGATTCCTGGACTGACTTTTGGTGATGCTGTGAAACCACTCCCATGTGTTTTTGTTTGAAACAAGAACCGTGGTTTCAACTGCAAAAAAATCTGCTGTAACCAGTTTTTATGGCTTCAACAGCATCGTGATTGATGAGAGGCACTCCAAAGGCACTCCATCGCAAGAACTCACAGCTCGGAAGGTCGAGCCAGTCATTGTTTTTTCTTCTCACTCACCTGTCAGGTCGCTCAAAAAATCAGGCTCGGAAATTCTCGGATGCGATTTCCCATCTATTTCCCATCGGCTCTTTGCATTGTGGCAATGGTCTCTTTGATACATATAATCATGGTCCGTGATCGCCAGCCGCTACATCTGGGTCACCTTTCAAGTCTCTGGAGGTGACATCCATGCCGAAATCAACTGTAGAAAATGCCTCTTATCCATTGATATTAAATGATATTAAATGTATATTAGACGATATTAGATGTAAATCCATCATAGATGAGTTGGGTGATAATCCCATGGAATCCCCATGAAATCGGGAGATCTTCGGGATCCTAAAATGGGGTACGTTAGTACCATATGTTTGACCATATTTTATGGGGATGTTCCCTGAAATTTAGGCCTGAACAATAGGCCTTATATATGGTAGGTACCTCCAATTTAGGTTCCTGACATGGCCGTTGATTTTTGGGTGTTTCCAAGCCAGGAGTCGTTCTGCTACCGCGCCTCGCTCTTCCTGCAACACCGGCAACATCTTCTGCAGCAGCAGCCGAGCCCCAGCAGCAGACCTCACACAACGAATCGTGGCCGGATGGCCATTTCAGCTACCTATATGTAAGGCCTATATGTAAGGCCTATATGTAAGGCCTATATGTAAGGCCTATATGTAAGGGGATACCCCAGAAAATATGGCCAGAAACATGGTACTAACGTACCTCTATTTTAGGGTCCTGAAATTCCCAGCAAGACATGTTACATTGGGAGCTATGACCATGGCAAGTAGACTCCAATTGTTTTTGCGTTTCCGGAAAAGAAGACATCACCTTCAGCACGCCCACCGGATTTTGGATCTTGGTCTGTCACAGATCTTGGTGATCTTGATCTAACTTTCGCAAATGGAGAATGTTTGGGGATTAAACTTCCCCAATTTCAAGCAGCCAGAGGATATCGTTGCATCATGTTGCATCATTCATCTTGTTGAAAGTGATCAGAAAAAATGGCAAGTCCATTCCCATCTTAGATTCCAATATACCAAATGTTGATGATTAAGTAGCATTGTTTGATAAATAAATCCCTACCTGTTGATCAAATCTATAGCGTCAAATCCATTTAAATCCTCATGCTTTTCTGGTTAAATCCGGTAAAAATGGCGGATGTTTCATCCCCGTGTTTCTTTGCTACATAAATTTACCTGGTGATCATTTTCCTGGAAAAAATCATCCTCAACATTCACCAACCTGAAAAATTTGCCCATTCATCTGGGTTTAATAAAAAATAGTTCACTCACCTGAATCTTGCGGCCATGAATGGGGATGATTCCCCTTACCCTCTGGTAAACTGACATAGCTATGGAAAATCACTATTTTTAATGGGTAAATCCACTATAAATTGCCATTTTCAATAGCTATGTTAGTTTACCAGAGGGTACTCACCATGATTTCCAGCGGAGAACAGGGCTCGCTATGAAATTGACCCAGATGATTCTCCTGAAAACCAGAAATCCAGCCATTCCAGCGACGCGACGTGATGCCAATGATTCATCCAGATCTCCCAAAAAAAAAAGCCACATGATCAACCAGATGTAGAAATCCCATTCAAGAAATCCCAAATCGCTGGATGCTGAAAATCCCCCCCATTTTTCATGGTTCAAGTGCCCATTCGGCTGGATGCTTCAAAGGCCCAAAACCGTGAAATGCCCCGGCGAAAGCCCTTGAGCCCCGGGCCAAATGCCACGACCTGGCAATTCTCAAAAAAGCTCTTGGGGTCCGACGGCAGGACGGTCAAAAAGTTGGTGGTTGAATGGGACTTACCCTCTGGTAAACTAACATAGCTATGGAAAATCACTATTTTTAATGGGTAAATCCACTATTTCTATCGCCATTTTCAATAGCTATGTTCGTTTACCAGAGGGTAATATGGGTGTCTGAAAATGAGGTATACCCGGCCTGGTAAACGTTTACATAACGTTTACTGGAAAATCACCATGTTTAATGGGAAAAAACAAAATCACCATGAAATAACCATGAAATAACCATCTTGATAGTGATAATGATGATAAACCATTGCATTTAGAGGTACCCTATTTTAATATAAACCCATATAATCAACCAGCGGATGGTGATTTTATGGGACTTCCTGTCAATCCTGATATTACTTGAATGATGATTCCTGATGGGATTTATATGTATCTTTATTGGTTAACCCCATTCACTACCAGCATCATTGGTTTCCATTTTGGGATTTTTTCCTGTTTTAAATCAATGTTGGTTTCCATGCAATACAGCAGTCTAAATCAGCAGTCAAGTGCTTGTGGACTCGACACAGAGCTTGTGACAGCTGCTAGTTACTGATTGGTGAGTTTTGATGACAACATTACAAGTTGTATGAATGATCTATAGATTCTATAGATTCTATAGATATAGATTTAAATATATTACCAATCTATAGATACTATTTATTAAATCTATATTTAGATACTACCAATCTCATGTTTACCATAGATATAGACCATTTAATATTTAGATATTTACCATTTAATAGATAATATCCAGACTATAGATATTTACCATAGATTGGTGGATATTTAAATCTATATTTACCATAATTCAAATATCCACCAATCTGGACCATCTTTGGCCACACCGATTTTTCTTCGTTTCGGAATCGATTCGCCAAAGCCACAGCGAGACAGGTCACGCTGATCGCTGCATGTTTCCGCGCCTTGGCAGTTCAGCTCGGAGCTTAGGCTTGGGGGTGCCAGTTGGGGGGTGATATTAGCTATTGAAAATGGCCATTTATAGTGGATTTTCCCATGAAAAATGGTGATTTTCCATTTTGGCTGGGATTTTTGAGGGTTGAGTGGAAAAAAAACAGGATTCAATGAGGTTTATATAATGAGATTAGAAGTCGGGTTTTCATTGGCTGGCTAACTTTAAACCGGCCAAACAAAGGATTTAATAATATTCAATGGGCCTTTGTTGGAATAAGAATGTGGATTTATCCAGCAAAAAAAGTGTTCGATTTAAGTCACAGACAAAGGGGTCGACAAAAAATCAGTATGTTCACATTGAACAGTTGGGGGTCGCATGATTACAACATATTACAACATATTACAACCGTTATAACTTCGGATATAACATGATATAACTCATTCGCAAAAATAATTCCTGGAGCTCCAGGTTTCACGTGGGAGATGGTCTGATGAAATCCCCTCATCGCTTCCGAACTGTTTAAGGTGGGAAAAACATAGGAGAACCATAGGAAAATGGTGATTTAACCAGCAACAATGGAGATTTATATAATTATTTTTTTTATGTGGGAAAAGCAATGCCATAAACCACCCATGACTGGGAATGGTAAACATACCACCTATAAAAATGGTGATGACTGGGGAATGGTTTATGACATTGTTTTACCCACATTACTAAATTTGGAAGCTGATTCCTAAGTATGAGTTATAAATCAGTTCCTAACTAGATCACTTGTCAGTTTTATATCAGTTCCTCACTATTGTCAAAGCGACACTATTTCTAATTGGACATACTTGGCAAAGCTTCAAAACCTGGCAAGACTCTACATTCTATAAAGCTGGCTATAAATTGTCCCATTTGAAGTAACCCCTTCCCCACAATTACACCATGTCATATGGGACCCCAAAATAAACAAATCCAATACTAAACCAGAGTTTGCAGGGTAGTATTTTTAATAATAGGAGGTTCTGAGATGGAAGAGATTCTGAGATAATTCCCCCACATAGACTCGCCAAACAAAAAAACAAGAAAAGACCAAGTATGGCTGAAGACATCTGATATTATATCAACCCCACCAAGACAGAAGAGTAAATTCCCATCCAGAAAAAGACAAATTGCTAGCTATAATCTTGGGGATTTAAGTCACCTGTACAATTTATACATACATATACAATTATAATCAATCATATACATACATACTGTTACGTCCATCTATTCTACGGTTTTTCAACGAAGATCTCCAATAACGTTCATCTTCTCAAATAGTGCTAGTGCTAACCTTGATCCTTTGTCATATGGAGGTTTCCTTTAATGGATGTACTTCAAAATGGATGACTTATAAGGGAAAATCCAAAATAAAAATGGATGATAACTAGGGGTCCCTCTATTCTATTTTAACGGACACCTCCATTTTTCGGTATTCAACTGATTTATTTCTCATCGACCAACAATAAAGATATTCTTCCTGGATTGGTTTTCACGGGAAAATCTACAGGAAACCATAGATTTTCCCATTAAATATGCGGTTTTCCTGTAAATTTTCCCTCAAAGCAATCCATTGAGATATGGATCTCGTGGGATTTTCGGGATTTTTTTGGGGCGAAAAAAGGGACCCTTTTTGGACCCCCCGCTATACTGACCGCCAACAACAAGTCCAACGGAGACTTGTCGGGCAGCTGCCAGCCCTGTTTTTGCACGGAAAAAGGGTGTGGAAAAGGCCACCAGCGGCATGGCACTTTCATAGATCTGAAATATGGGGAAAATGATGGGAAAATGATGGTAAAATTGGCACTTTAATAGATTTCAAATAGGGAAAATGATGTTTAAATGATGTTTAAACATTGTCTCACCAATGACTTTAGGGTCAGCTATGTCCAAACCCATCCATTGAAATAGAGGTTCAAGCTGTTGATCATCTAGCTCCTTGGCTCCCAATTTGGCGGTAAATTCCAGCAGCCCTTGGCGATCAGACTGATGATCAACTATGTCTGCCAGATGTTTCATGTAAATGATGTTGGGATGATATATCATCAATGTTATATCAATGCTATATATATATATCATGTTATGATATCATATATCATCAATATTATATGTTAATGATATGTCAACATGTATCAACAATCCCCATGTTTTTCAGACAAAAAAAACAAAAACTTCAGGCCTTCAACAGCAGATGCTCCGCTTCCGGCACGCATTTGAAGCTGGGACACTCCTTTTGCGCCTCGAAGACAGGCGCCTTAGATGATCGAAGGTGATGGGTTGATTTGCCAAGAAAGATGGTGATGGGATTTTAGCAGCAAGAAATGGTGAACATGTTGCACTTGACGAACAAATATGAAAACTTGGGATGTTGGCAGGAATCATGAGGATCTTAGTGATGAAAACTTCGGATTTTACCAAATCATTTACCAATAAAGATGGTGAAATGTTGCATTTTAACAACGGAAATTCTGAAACTTTGTCATTTGATCAACAAAAATGCTGACGTCCCACTCCTCAACCAATGAATCACCACCGCTCATCTGAGATATCCTACAAAAACACTAAGATTTCCCCATTTACTCTTTCCAAAAAAAATACCAAGCTGGTTTCCTTGATGTTCCCCTTTCATACCTAACAATACCTAACAATAACCCCCAGTTCACCTACCTTTTACTATACCCACCTGGGCCACAGCAGCCCTCCACCAAGGTGCAAAGTTCTCGCGCCGCGCTTTCCCGGGATAGCGAAAGGTCTGGCGGAGATCTGTGGACTTCACCGTAAAAATTCAGGTTGGAACATTTTTTGCAACGGAGCTCCAAAAAATGGTGATTTAACCACTATAAATGGTGACTATAAATGGTTATTTAATGGTGAACAATGGTGAATAATATCATGGGGACCCTTCATGATCTACCCTCTGGTTATGACTCACATAGCCATGGAAAGATCCACCCATTTTTAATAAGTAAACCATCTATTTCTATGGGCCATTTTTACCATGGCTATGTTAAATAACCAGAGGGTAATTGGAAGTGAACCACTCCAAATGGAGAGTTCATCCAAAAAAAACGGATTTCTCATTGATTTCTGATGGGGCAATTCGCAGGTTGGTGAAAAAAAATATTGGGTCGGGGTTTATTTCCTGGAAAATGTCCACGGTTTGATGGGTTCGCCAATCAACTAAGAAACTTGCGGGGCCCTTCTTGTCATGTCCATGTGGTACCCCACTGGAACTAATGAGCATATAATGAATTATAATGAGCGAGGTTTTTCGGAAGTCAACTAACAGGGATATAATCATGTATAGTCATATAAGCAAATATAGCGATCACCCTCAAAAAAACAAGCAGATCAAACCACAACTTGGGCTTGGAATCAACAACTTGGAGCGGATCAAAACGCCAGTCTCTCGAGTTTCATGAAAGCTACAAATCATCACAACATCCCGTTATGAAGGGCCCCTACTGGATATCTGAATGTGTATATATATATTCAATATGGGCTTGAGAAAATCGGATTTCCAAAATTTGATGATATAATTTTGGTTGCAAAAAGGGACAGTAGAGAGATCTTTTGTCAAAGCGTTCTCATGGGGTTACAATTCCCATCTCGGTCGAAGCGGTGAACAGTTTGTTTCATCCCACTATGATTGATCCCACTTTCGCTGGGTCTTCTTTTGCCATAGCAACAACAAAACTATTGGCCTTCCCAACGAAATTGAACTCTAAACAATCAACTATGAATAACATGTACTATAATTGACTACGGTATTTAAATGTTGATATTTCTACAACCAAAGTGCCCAAAATAGACATCTCCACGCTTCACCACCTTCCCAAGGCGTTCATCTTAGGGGAAGCACTGGACCTGTTCATCCAGCGTCATTGAGCTTCGCAGCACAGCCTCACCCAAGCAGGGACCCACCTGCGAGGGCAGCTTGGGCAGCTGACACTTTTTGGGGAAATGCCGTGGAATCGAAGCATTCTGGTGACGGCAAACCCGATGACGATGATGATGATGATGATGATGATGATGTGGATGTGGAAGTGGATGTGGTAAACCCAATGATATCATCTAAGCACCCATTTAATTTCATCATTGCCGTGATGATGATAATTATTGAATTAATGTGGTAAACCCAATGCCATAAACTTACCATTTGGGGATGGTTGGTAATGTTTATAGCACCACTATTACATTATGACTATGCTGGTTTTAGATACTATGATCATGAGTGTGGTTTCAATAATCTATCCCAATAGTGATAGTATGATTATTTTGAAGTTTTGAAGTTTTTTATAGTGAAATGATTATCTATCGATATAAGTTATATTATAAGAATGGATTCTAGCAATATCATCTGAGCATCAGGATGATGATTTTTCATGCAGCTTCCAGTGTCAACACAACTGCAACCGCAAGCTGTGACGCACTCTCAACAAGCCGCATCCTAGCAGCCCTAGCAGCCCTAGCATCCCGTCCCGCAGACTTTGTGATCCGTTCCCGGAGGCCATTTTAAGGGCCGGCCCTATGTACTGTAAAAAGGAGTGATAAATATATATATATATGATTCTAGGAATGGTTATCTATCCTTTATGATTGAGATGATATGATATATGATATACAGTAATTTATATCCATTATTATAGTTGATAATGTTTTAATGAAACCATGATTATAATGCATAGTAGTTGATTCTTATAGTTGGTATGACAGTTCTATATAGTTCTCATTATCATACCATTGTCGTTGGGATTATGTGGGCCACGGTCAAGACATGGTATATGGGGTATGGTCATCCATCACACGATGGGAATCCTTACAATGGGTATACAAATCCCTACTAACAGACTGACAACCACCCCCTTTCATGGGAAGACAAGCCACGTTTAGACCATGGCACACATGGAAATGTACAAGTCGTAGCAACAACTGCAACCGTTATCCCAAACAAGATATTACATAATTAATTATATCATATTATATATATATATATCTACTATCAATAGATATTCAGAAACATTCTGGAATTTTCACCAAACCAACCAGCAATTTTCAAACTCCAAAAAACATCCATCTTTCATCATCTATCTGGGTAAATGAAATCATATTTCACTCACCTGAATCTTAAGGCCATGAATGGGGATCATTTCCCCTACTATATCATTGCCCAGATCTATATCACCCATGATTTCTACTGGGTTTTAATGGAATTTAATGGTGATTTAATGGGATTTAACCACTATAAAATGATGATTTCTATAGGGAAACCATCGGTTTTTTCCAACCGCCCCCGCCCGGCGGCACCAGGAACTCGTAGACCCCGCCCTCTAAGAGAAAGAAGTGGCTGCTGCCATCGCCCTGGATCGACTTGCCGGGAGTGGCCAGGAAGGAACGTCAACGTTGAAAGATGTGGAACCACTATAAAAAGTGGTGATTTCATGGGATTTAATGTGATTTAATGAAAATTTAATGGGATTTAATGTGATTTAATGGTGATTTAATGGGATTTAATGAAAATTTAATGGGATTTAATGAAAATTTAATGGGATTTAATGTGATTTAATGGTGATTTAATGGGATTTAATGGGATTTAATGGTGATTTAATGGGATTTAATGGGATTTAATGAAAATTTAATGGGATTTAATGTGATTTAATGAAAATTTAATGGGATTTAATGGGATTTAATGGTGATTTAATGGGATTTAATGGGATTTAATGAAAATTTAATGGGATTTAATGGGATTTAATGGGATTTAATGAAAATTTAATGGGATTTAATGTGATTTAATGAAAATTTAATGGGATTTAATGTGATTTAATGGTGATTTAATGGGATTTAATGGGATTTAATGGTGATTTAATGGGATTTAATGGGATTTAATGAAAATTTAATGGGATTTAATGTGATTTAATGAAAATTTAATGGGATTTAATGTGATTTAATGGTGATTTAATGGGATTTAATGGGATTTAATGAAAATTTAATGGGATTTAATGGGATTTAATGAAAATTTAATGGGATTTAGTGTGATTTAATGGTGATTTAATGGGATTTAATGGGATTTAATGGTGATTTAATGGGATTTAATGGGATTTAATGAAAATTTAATGGGATTTAATGGGATTTAATGAAAATTTAATGGGATTTAATGTGATTTAATGGTGATTTAATGGGATTTAATGGGATTGAATGGTGATTTAATGGTGATTTAATGGGATTTAACCACTATTTTGATGGTGATTTGATGGTGAAAAACACCATCTGGTTATGACTAACAGTTCGCCATGGAAAATCCCAACCATAAATGGAGGTTTCTAGCTGGGAAAATCATCTATTTCTATGGGCCATGGCTTCCATGGCGAACTGTTAGTCATAACCAGAAAATAAAGGAAAGATGTGGTTAGTGGAACGATGTGGAAAACCGAAAAATCGGGGGCTTTACCCCAAAATCATCTGGTTTACCACATCTTGTTTTGAGGTTTCCGGGAGAGTTCACTGGGGAAAATGTGGATCGAGTTGGGATCTAGGAATATGACGGGAAGATTCACCAAACTTGGGGATATCATGGGGATCTAATATTTCAGTGAGCCAACTCATGTACGGGAATATCATGGGGACCTTTCATGATCTACCATCTGGTTATGAAAAATAGCCATGGAAAATCACCATGATATTAATAGGTAAAACCATCTATATAATTATGTGCCATTTTCCATGGCTATGTTAAATAACCAGAGGGCAATTTCCCTAGAAATGTCCGCTATTTTGGAGAGTTGCCTCAATCCTAGCCATCATTCCACTGACATCGTGAGCCAATCGGAGCTCTTTTCGTCGCCCGACGAGCAGTTGCACCGGCAGGAAGGTCCCTGAATCTTCGCGATAATTCAGTTCGATATGGTGAAAAATCCATCCAGTCCCCAAAACTACTACGAAACAATTTGTGTGTGTGTGCCATCCAGTCATATAGGTAAATGATGGTAAATGAACTAATTTCTGTGAAAATGCAATGAATCCTGTGGCATCTTGGGGTAAATGTAGCTCAATATACAGGTATTTGGAAGTGAAGCAATTCATCAAATATTGCTGTTTGGGGGCTTTAGAAAGATATCAGAGGTCTCTGGTCCTGGGATGATCTTTTTTCATGCTTTCCACGTTATTGGAATCCAATCAAATCTTGATTGAAAGGAGTTGAAAGGAAGAACTGAAAAAAAAAATCCAAGATGCAGCTGAAGTAAGGCTTTGACTAACAATGAAGACTGAACTAGGATGACTGCATGCAGCAAGCTCATGAAGGCTATAGAACTCAGATGTAGCACTACTTGGTGGTGTCGACCCCCCTGGAAATACATGTTCTGTTTATCATTTCAATCATCATCCCAAACTATTGGTTTTGCTATTTAATAACTTGAATTCCGAATTCTGATTCATGTTCTTACTTTTTTACTCCAAACCAATCCCTAATCCTTCTTTTCCTTCCTCTCATCCAATTCATAGAAAGTGTAAATTAAAGTAGCCTCCAGTACAGTAAACATAGACATTGCCATATATCCACCATCATTTGAAACGATTTCAAGGGAAACAGCCAACCATTCCAGCCCGACAGCCGGCGCCTGATAGGCCTCAAGTGCTTGGGAGACGAAGCAGCAAAATGTGATCAGTTGGTTGATTCTCGAGTTGATATGGGGGGTTCCTCAAATGGGGATACCCCGAGTTCTCATCCACGTTATTTTCGGAGTTTCCATGAAATAAACCATCCATTTTTGGGGTGCCATTTCAGGAAACCACCATATCTCATCATTTCTTGTATTTAGAGTTATCAAATAAATAAATATATATATATATAGAACAGATTGTGTTTGATTCTATCAGTTGATAATCATGATTTGCTGTGTAAGTTGATTGCATACAATAGTGTCAACAATGGATGTGGAAAACGATTCATATAAACTGCTAATTGATACAACTACCCTCTGGTAAACTAACATAACTATGGAAAATCGCTATGTTTTATGGGTAAATAAACTATAAATAGCCATTTTCAATAGCTATGTTAGTTTACCAGAGGGTAATAAGAATGAGGGGAAGTATAGAATCCCACCAGCAACAAATCGATAGGGATCCACACAGAAGACACCCTTGTGAAATTCAGCATGTTGGATGCGTCGGTTTATCCAGAGGTAAACCGTAGTTCTTGATGGTTTAAACATGTTCGCCCCAACCCAGACGTTGCTCCACACTTACAATTGTCATGATCATCATCATCATCATCATCATCATCATCGTGGTCATCATCGCATTAAAGTTCGCCACCCTCTCTGAACAATATGTTGACTGGGGTAATAACATCAACTTTATCTCCATGAGGGGTCAAAATTCGCCACCCCCTACGAACAGCATGTTGATTGGGGTAATAACATCAACTTTATCTTCATAAGGGATCAAAAATCACCACCCCCTATTAACAAGATGTTGCTTGGGGTAATAACATCAACTTTATCTTCATCAGGGTCAAAATTCGCCACCCCCTATGAGCAACATGTTGATTGGGGTAATAACATCAATTGTATCTTCATAAGGGATCAAAATTTGCCACCCCCTATGAACAATATGTTGAGTGGGGTAGTAACATCAACTTCATCTTCATCAGGGATTCAAATTCGCCACCCCCTATGAACAATATGTTGACTGGGGTAATAGCAGTAACTTTATCTTCATATCCACCTGAAGTCAGACGCGGCGCAACGTCAGGGTTGCGCCTCGTACATGTTTAAACCATAGTAAACCCCCATTTTTTCATGGATATGTCCTATGGTTTCCCCAAGTTTCATCGATGTTTTCTGGGGTAAAACCAGCTGTTTTCAGCTCCGTTTCTCCCTGGGCATCCTGGGCATCCTGGGCATCCTGGGCAGCCCTCACGGCCAAATCCTTCAGCTGCACGGTGAGCTGCACATCCTTCGTTTTTCCGGCCTCGATCTTCACCTGGATCCAGAAATGCTGGGATCATTTAGGGAAAAATATGGGTATGGATCAATACCTATTAATACCATTTTTAGTGGGATGAACATCCATAAATCCCAGCTATTTTGATGTGAACTACAGGGGTACAAGGTTTTGACACACTGCCATATGGGAAAAGTAGGATTATTTAGGGAAATTTGTTGGGAAAATTAGAGAAAATTAGGGCTTATGAACATGGAAAATGATGGGAACATGATGATCAATTAGGGAAAGCCATCAATAAATAGGGAAACCCAGCTAGAAACTGAAATCCAGCAGATATCTAGGGAAACTCTCATGGATTTCCATATAGCTTCTTAGTGCAATCTTCTTAGAGTCATGGCAAGATCCAAGTGCGAACGGTTCCTAGCCTTCTTGAACGCCACCAACATAATGGGGAGCCGCCTCTTTCGGCAGTCCTGCCCCCGGAGCAAAAATAAAAATGGTACAACAGGGAAATATCGCATTAGTAGGGATACTAGATGTTTCATTGAATGGTGTTATCATTATCTGGGAATATATACATATATTAATATATATCATTCAATTATTATTATTACTATTATTATTACTATTATTAATCATTATTAATCATGATTAATCATTATTACTATCATTATTATTACTATTATTATCATTTAATCAATTATAATTATACTATATATATATAATACTAGCTGGAATATGTCCCCTATATAAAAAAATGGTTAACACAGAATTTCTATCAACTTCTATCAGGGCGTTTTTGTTCACCTCGCCAGAAAAGGAACTAAGTCACAGAGGATCATCGGCCGGTTGATTTCGCATTCATCGGCTATTCCCATTGTCACGTTTACCCTCTGGTAAACTAACATAGCTATTGCAAATGGCCTTTTATAGTGAGTTTTCCCATTGAAAATGGTGATTTTCCATAGTTATGTTAGTTTACCAGAGGGTAACCTTTGAATGATAAAAGGTTTCAGGACCTGGGATTTTTCGAGTCGCCACCTGGATATCCTTTTCCCTATGAATCCAGCCGTACCTGAAGTGACCATCTTTCGGACATCAAAGACGCTGCAAACAAAAACGGAGATCGGCTGTTCTGCAGCAAGGGCAGACGAGTGCGGCCGGTTTTGGACGTGGGAACCAGTGGGAACCACGCTGGAAACTGACCTCGTCCCAAGGAGGTCCAGCTGATTCAATGCGGCCCTCTGATTCTTCAGCAAAGCAACCACGTTAACGTTAACTCACCGCAAGAGCCTGGGCATATCATCAGTTAAAGAAAAGGAGCCATCGAGCTGTCTGAATGTTTGTCTGAAGAGGCCATGAAGAAAAACACAAAGCCACCAACCTTCCAAATCTTGACCAAATGCCTCAGAATGCGAATCTGAATCTGAAACCAAAGTTCAAAGCTGATAGATCCAGGCTTCTCCAAATCACTTCAAAAGAAAACATCTCAAACAGCTTACCCACATGTATTTGTTTCAATTAGGCAATTTGTTCGGCAAAGCTTGAAATCTCTGACATGTTCCGGTACCACTTTATTTACCGCGATAGATTAAAAGCGGTGTTTGTGGTCGTCCAATGGCTACATTATGTACGTACAGTATATTATATATAGAAAAATACGTATATCTCTTTAATAAACCCATATTTTCCTAGTTAAAAATCACATGTATAGATGATTTCCCCATTGTATCCCGTCATATTCCCACATGGTTCCCAATAAATACACCCCATCAGTCACACCAAGACCCTGCGACGCACCAAGACTCCTTGCATGTGGCATAAACCTGAACTGTCTCCAAACCAGCCTGGTGAACGCCGCCATACAATCGACCCAGGTCAGACGTATAAATATAGTGCATATACATATATTAAAGGTGTAGAATATATGATACCTATACGAAACATATGATATGATACGTATATGTTAATATGATACACATATTATATATATATATATACATGTATATATATATATATGTATAGAATTGTATAGATATGAGGTGTATACACATAAATGCTATGTATACAGCAGAAATGGGATCACTGTATTGCCAGGTCCCATGCTTCGATACATCGATGAAGCAACCCTGTTATTTTGGTTTCTGCTGACCTATTCAACTGCAGAAAAGAAAAAAATAACCACAGCTATTTGCAGTTATATACCAACAGAAACCTATCAACTGCAGGCCCCACTTTGTATGTTCCGTTCAAACATCTCCTTTAAAGTTCCATGGAGTCCAAGGTTTTTTTCATGGCAAAATCCGTAAATCCCCAAAAACATTCCTAACAAAAACACATTTGGTGGGTCAAAACCTCCAAAAATGTCAATTTTGCTGGGATGAACATCCATAAATCCACGTTTTCGCGCGGGTGAACCCGAGGTACCAGGGTCTTGACCGAGACCCATCCCCAGTTTGGCTCCCCAACTCGCTCACCCTGGTTGGTCACCTCCATGGGGACATCTGGATCTATGAGATTGAGATTGAGGATTATAGATCTATTATCAATAACTGAGAATCACATGTCACCAAGAAATGCCATCACAAAAAATGCGCGAAACCCAAATTCCCTAAGCATGGGAAATCCCGGCTCCTGCAATTCTTGAGAAAAGCAGCCCACTTCAGGTACCGTCATGTGAGGAAAAAATCAAAGGATCCGTGGTTCCCAGGGTGAACGATTTTTGATCCATGGCTGTAGTTTTGTGTCTGATGATCAAATCTAGATATGAGTACTTCTACAATCTGGTGTACATCATATGCAGATCGAAAAGGATCAAAACACCATGTAACATGTATGTATACATACATATATATATATATGTATCTCTCCCCTCCTAAACGTTTGACTTTCACTTGAATCGTGTTTGCCCATCAAACCAAAGGCTCAACATACCAGACATGTCTTGAAATCCCGGTATTTTTAATCCAATCGAAGCCATGATTTTGTTCATGGGGTTTTTCTCCGTGAATTCCGATGAAATCCCAGGAGAAGCCCCATTTTTTCATGGCAAACTCCCCATCTCCATGACATCCCCCATGACTTCCGAGTGCGACGCCTGCACCGTCACCTCCACCGTAGACCCAGCAGCAGCGGTGGAGGGCTCGGAATAGCTGTAGCTCGTGTAACTGAGCCCAAAACCTACGGCAGTACCCGGATGGTGTCCCCAATTTTTTTCGCTGGTGGATGGTGATTTTTTCTGTAATTTCACAGGTTTTGACACATCCCCATATGTAGGTATGGATCAATACCTATTAATACCATTTTTAGTGGGTTATTCACATCCATTTACCAGCTATTTTGATGTGAACAGAAGGGTTACAAGGTTTTGACACACTGCCATGTATAGCAATAGGTGGATATGGTTGATAAATGATGCTTGGTTGATTGTTGGATGATTAGTTTGAGGATTAAAGGGGGGTGTTTAACCATGCTAAAGATCCAGTTGTACTACTTGGAGGATCATCCCACAAATCACAACTATCATCCCGCCTGGTTGTCACTCTCCTTTTTGAAAAATTAGAGGGGCCGGTTTGGTCTGCGAACTGATTCTAACCATCCAGTGGGGAAAAAAAACAAAACATCTATGTTCTGGCTGGTGGTTTGAACCCCTCTGAAAAATATTAGTCAGTTGGGTTTATTATTCCCAATATATGGAAAAATATAAAACGTTCCAAACCACCAACCAGATGTCAGTAAATGGTGACAGAACTGAGATATAACTTAGATATTATCGATATATAACTGCAGTCTTATAAGTTATAAGGATTTAATGGGTTTATAGACTGGGTATATGGTGGGATATAATACATGGAGGATCACCCCACTTAGCATTTTTTTTGATAACCCTGGTTAGTCAGTCCCCGATTATCCCATAAATGGCTTATCACTATGGTTGCTAACAAGTTACTATGTAAGTGGGATGATGCTCCAAGCAAGTTCTGTACATGTGCATCATATGTACATAATATCTATGTCACTCAGTCACTCAGATGTATTTTTGTTTGCTTATCTTATACAGAGAGAGAGAGAGAGACTCATATGCATAATACACATACATATCTATAATATATTTTTATAAACATAAATATACACAGATTATCACAGATTGGTATAGTCGCTATATACATTGCATAATGGGTTTGTTATTCTAGGGACGAAGCATTTCCCGTCACAGACCATCCAACTCGTGGCCACTAGCCACCCTGACAGTCCAATGCTCCAAGGGACCAAAAGGATATCGCGGTGCGATGCCATTCTGCCACATGTGTTTAAACCTGGGTGCGGACTGGACTGGGAGCCTATTGGGATCATCAACTTTAAACCTCCGGATGTGCGACTGCGGTATATGTGCAAAAGGTCCTTCGTGGTCCTTCAGTCTTTGAAGAGGTCTATCTATTTGGCAACATCGTCAATTTTGTTGCTGACATCACCAATTCCATCCCTAGTTCTGCTATTCGAATCCGCATCTTTTGTCTAGGTCCCGCTGGATTCTTGGTCCGATCACTTTGTCTAGGTCTTGGTTCGCCAATCTTATCCCATCCATCCCCATGTTTCATTTCTCCAACAGTTGGGACCCAAAAATGCCACTTTCTCCGGAAGGGATGGTGCCCTAGATTCCCCATCATCCCATTGGCAAGAGGTTTCCTGAAATAGTGTGGGCTACCCCTAGTTATCATCCATTTTTTCATTTTTTCATCCACTAGCTGAAAAAAAAAGTGGCTAAGTACCCAAATCATCCAGTTTTTTTTTTCCATTTGGATTTTCCATAGGATTTTCCATGAAAAGAAACCATCCAGCTGTTGAGCCCCAGTTCATCCCCCATCCGCACCCCAGGATGCCCCAACCCGTGGCTGTAGGGATACGTCGGCGTCACGTCCACGGTTTCAAGGGCCCAGGGCCTGGGGGTCCCAGAGAAACCGTTTGTTTAAAAATGTGTGGGCCAATCTTGATTTTTTATTGGTCATATTATATGAATATATATATATATATATACAGTATATAGTGTATATATATATATATTCCCATGAAATCCCCAGAATATAATTGATGTATATATATATTATATATATATATATCGGAAAGTTGCCATGAAATTTCAAACACATGTCCTCTGAAAAAAAGGTACTTTATCATAATCTCTAGACGATATTGAGATTGAAAGATATATATATATAGTATGTAAAGGAAATCTATCAAATAAACTATTGAAATATAACAATTTAACTTGCCATAAAGTCGGTTTATACCCCATTGTTGTGATGTTGTTGGACGAAACAAACATGTGGGCAGCCGCCAAGGGGAATTGGAGACCCCGCAACAAAGCAAAAAAGAACGCGCTTGATTTTAATGTAAACGGACCAAGTATGTGGACTTGATGTCCCAATATGTTCCAATCATATCTGGCTCGTGGTTTCAACCCTTTTTGAAAACATTAGTCAGTTGGGATGATTATTCCCTATATATGGGAAAATAAAAAATGTTCCAAACCACCAACCAGATATAGATGCAGCCTGACTGTCTTGACTTCAAATCCTACAAGTCATAGACCAAGCGTTGATCCCGACCAAGTTACTTGTGGCTTCAACTTGGTTGGATTACCCATGGGAAGGTGGTTAAGTAATCCCATCCTAATATCAACCGCCCCCCATTCTATGGCCCAAAATATGTGTAAATATCCTATTAAACTATGGTTACTAGGTGTGTGTTTAATATTGAATCCCTATGAAATACCATTAATTCCCTACTGTTGATGGTTAAATCCCCATAAACATCCTTAAATTCCCATGAAATCTCCATTGATTGGGAAGGGATTCATGTGGAAAAAAATTGCCGAGCTGCGCTGCGCTAATTCCCTTGGGCAAGTAGTCCTGGCGCAAGAGGCGTTCATGCTAATGTTAGTGCTATAAATGGTTGCTCTATTCTTGTATTAACCAGTTCCAACACTAATAAGTGTTATATATATAAGTATATTATATAATAGTTTGGGATATTAGTTGAGTTCTTGGAAAGACATCACCGTAGCAATTAATGAGCCAATGATAATAGTGTCACTATCAGTGTAACAATTGACATTATTGGTTAATTACACCATAAGTTACCCTCTGGTAAACGTTCACATAACGTTTACTGGAAAATCACCATGCTATTAATGGAAAAACTCACTATTTCTATGGCCATTTTCAATAGCTATGTTAGTCATTGCCATTTTCAATAGCTATTTTGACAAATTACCAGAGGGTATATCAGTCTCTTTTATATGTGGGATATGTCTATCCATCCCCCTGTGATTTGATGGAAAAATCCCTATTCTTTGCAAAAAAAAACTCAAACTGTTTGGCTGGTGGTTGGTATCGCCCTACCCCTCTGAAAAATGATGGAGTTAACGTCAGTTGGGAACATGACATTCCCAACTGAATGGGAAAATTAAAATTCATGTTCCAAACCACCAACCAGATCTCTATGTTTGGTTGCTTGAAATCCAGCCATTGGACGCTAAAACATCCACCGATCCCTGGTGAGAGCCGCCTCCGCCTTCTTGGGCGTCACGCTGGGCATCCGCCCAGAGGGGTTCACCTAGAGGCGAAGGGGCAAGGCGCTGGGACGACGAGCGAAACACAACGGAACGGTTCGGAGTGGTAGGGATGGGTACTGCAGAAAAAATATATAGTAACCCAAAAACAAGGTGGAAAAGTAAGAAATCCTACTAGAATAGTGATAAATTGTTTTTTGCTATCTTTTGGGGGATTACTCTAGATATACATAAGAAAGAGAGATGAATATAGAGACAGAGAATGTGCATCTATGTTTGTAGAATACATAGACATAGTTGTCTCGTGTAAACATCTATATATAATACAGTATATAGACATACAGGACCCCAAAAATGAGCAGATCCACCCCTGGTGATCATCGTTGAGTGGGCTTTCTCTGGCCGCTTACACACCACTTGCTGACCATTTTCCAAGTAGGTGCTTGTGATTTCCAAAGAATAGAAAACCATCCAATCTGTTGCATTCTTTCGTTACTTATCCAATTTTCAACCCACATGGTCCTGGGAAAATCTGCTTGATTCGTCCTATATCCTTTAGATATGTTTACATCGTATGCGACATGCAGCAACATAGCCTACCTACCCTCTGGTAATCAAAGGTGGCACCGGAAAACTCTCAATAGATGGAGGTTTCAATAAGAAAATCATCTCTAAATGGAGAATTTTCCATTGCCACGTTTGAGTACCGGAGGGTAATTTTTATCAAGTCTTGACCTTCTGCGGCATGACTGGTTCTGGGTACCGTAACCGGACCCTTACAGAGAAACATGTTTTTTTCGAAGTGAGAACTGACCTATCGTGTTTGCCCAAAAGTGGTGGATGCCCCAAATTCATGGCTATCTTGCTGCTTAATAGAAAAAACTATGATTAACCAAATTTTGGCAAGTAATATGGGTATGGGTCAAAACCTGTGAAACTATCATATGACTGGGGGAATACACATCCAGCATCATCCAGCTCCAGGGTACCCAGGGTGCCAGGGTTTCATAGCCATATCGCGCCTCTCCACTGAGGATGTTGGCCAGCGCGAGTCCTCCTAACCTTGCGAAATTTGATGGCTGATGTTGGTTTACCAAAGTGAAAGCACAAACGAAAGAATAAAAATAAACATTGTTCGAAATTTGCCATTATTTCAGAATTATTGAAAACGACAATACCATTGAAGTATGAGTATTAAGAGAAAAAACCTGTGAATTTAAAAAACCTGGGATTTCTATTGATGGCCGTGCAACACAGCCCTATAGGTGCCTCGTCGCAGCCATTCGAAATAAAACTGGCATTTCTTAAGAAATTGTAATCCCACATGGGGGTTTCCCTAAATGGGGGATCCCAAAAATGGATGGTTTACAGTGGAAAATCCTATCTTAAATGGATGATTTGGAGGTACCCCCATTTTAGGAAACCTTCACATTTGTTTGACATTTTTTGACTGTGAGACCAGACCTTTTGCTGGGAAAGGGGTTGTTTGCGATAAATATTGGGTCTTGTTTGGCTATTGTTTGATCTAAGACCAAATAGGTATGGATCAATACCTATTAATACCATTTTTAGGGGGATGAACATCCATTTACCAGCTATTTTGATGTTCACCAGGGGTACAAGGTTTTGACACACTGCCAAATATATCGAATATGTTAGAATAAGAAAAGTGGAATCATTCTCCCCCGCCTGGCATTGAGATATCGGGTGGGGTCTGGTCGTGAAAGAAAAGGCGAGGTGAATTCATACGTTCGCATTGGTTACATTGCCCGTTTTTTCATTGCTCAACATCCCAGTCTTTAGCTCTTGAATGAAGCCTTTCACAGAAATTGTTGCAAATCAAAACCCAGGAATTCCCTTTCGTTGGCATCGTGGATATTATTTATCCCACCAGTCCCACCAAAACATATTGTGTAAGACCATAATTCGTTGCCCCGTGCGAGTCACCACACTTCACTTAAACCAGAATTCTTCGCATTCTTCACCATTTCCCTTAATCATTGGATTGGTTTAACGGAAAATTTACAGGAAACCCCTGTATTTAACGGTAGAAACCATGGTTTCCTGTAGATTTTCCCTTAAACCAATCCAATGACTTCAGTGATGATTCCCGCACTAACCGCCAGGAAACGGTCCGGGATAGCCCATCCACAGAATGGCCTGGACCTGGACGTGGCACTGGGCACAGGTTGCAGGTTTCCTTTTTAGGTCACCATCCGAAGCTAGTGAATTGTGATACCCTCTGGTAAACTAACATAGCTATTGAAAATCACCATCTTTAATAGGTAAATCAACTATAAATGGGCAATTTTCCATAGATATAATATTAAATTACCAGAGGGTAAATTATGGAAAATGATGGAAAATTGTTTTTAGGTCACCAAATGCTGAGCATCACCAGTTTCTGAATTCAAAAAAAAATAAAGGGAGAGCCACTGAACTGCAATTTTACAAGAGGAAGGGAGAGTTGAACAAGTAAATCATGTAATAATCACGGTCGATTGCGTATACTCCCGTCGTCACCGTCCATCATTCCTCGGTTGTGGCGAATTGAGGAATCGTTCCTCGGTTTTTCATCGATCAACCACTCAGAAAGTCAGACATTTATGGTACCCTCTGGTAATTTAACATAGCTATGGAAAATCACATTTCTTAATGGGAAAACTCACTATAAATGGTGATTTTCAATAGCGAACTGTTAGTCATTACCAGAGGGTAGATTGGCCTCCCATTGCCATTCACAAATGACTTTGCCATTACCCAAATACTGACATCTTTGTTGGTCATAGGAGTCCCAAATATCCGGTTGAAATGCGGGTGAAATCCCGGGCTTACTTTTCCATGTGCGGTTGAAACTCAATGGTGTTTTTCATGCACCACGTTTGCTGGCTTTTTCATCCCAGTTTTCATGGAAAAAATCCAAATGTTTGAGAGTTAAATCATGTCAAATCCCAATTTTGGAAGTGAAATCCTCATTTTTTCACTAGTGAAATCCTCATTCAGAAATCAGTCCCATCTCTTGCCGCCCAGGCCCAGGTTGAGCCGCCTCATTTACAAAGTTCTCCACGATGATTGAAGCTCCTTCGGTACCAACCCGGGATCCTCCAAATGGATGGTTTATTTCATGGAAAATCCATCAAGAAATGATGATTTCGGGGTACCCCCATTTTAGGAAACCTCTTATGGATGATTCCTGAAATGGTGGTATATACCTAAAAATCATCCATTTTAATAGGATTTTCCATGAAATAAACCAACCATTTGGGGCTACCCCCATTTCGGGAACCCCCCATTCTTCCATCGAAGGGATTCTCCTGGACCCATCGGAAAAAATGATTCGTTCTCCCTGATGTCCACGACATTTCCCAACTGTATAGACCCACAAATACAAGATCAGTAAAAAACAGAATATATATATATAATGTTCGCAAGGCAAAAATAAATCACCCGGATTTTGGCAGTTTATACAACCCATTTACGGTAAAATTGGGGGTGGTATCCTATTTCTTTACTCACATCATCACATCATATGTATATATATATATATATGTATATATATATAACATTATATAACTCTAGAAGACTACCATCTATAGACCATTGAAAATGATGATTCCCCATGAAACTTACCATGTTTGGTTGCCATTCCCCCTAGTTGATGCTTCCCCAGTATTCTCCTTGATTATTCTCAGCGATGATTTTCCATATAATTAACCGGAAATTATCATATCTTTATGGGTTACAAATCTTACTAATTTGCTTCATGAGGAAAAATCAATAAATCTCAATTTCATTGGTCTTTGAATCAGCTATCATAAAACCCCATAAACTACTGTGTTAGATTAGTTTCTAGCCATCCAGTTGATTGACCTAGCAATGGTTATGTAATCTACAATATATAACTATAGTTATTGCCATACCAAAGTTGTAAATATGTTAATGAAATTATAGCTGCTTGGTGGTATACCTACCCCTCTGAAAAATATGACTTAGTCAGTTGGGAGTATGACATTCCCAATGGAAAAATCATCCCAGATGTTCCAAACCACCAAACCAACAACCAGCTAACATTTGATGCCAACCTATGATTTAGGTGAACCAATGTTGGACATTAATGATGTTTATTCCATCCAAATGATGGTTTTCAAGGATAAAATTATAGGTTATGTCAATAGAAACAATATAAATTGTCTAGTGTTAATAAATTGTGAATCCTCTATTGACAATAAAAAATGTGATTTAAAAAAAAAAAATGTCAATAGAGGATCGCCATTTTTTGACATCACCTCTATGGTTGGCTCATCTCCTGAAGTGATGGCCACGACTACCTTTGAGCTCAGTTTGGAGGCCTGGCGTGGGGAAAAATGCTGGACATCCTGGTAAAATCTGGCAGCAAACGGTGGAAAAACATAGGAAAATGCTGAGAAAAGTTAGATGCAAAGATCGTGATTCACGTGGAAAATGATTTCGGAAATGCTGGACACTTTTGAAAAAATATGATGAGAGAAATGATGGCAGAAATCCTAATCGTTTCGTCTTTTTGGGGCAAATCCACCTAAATATCTTCCCATGTTCAGACACACCCAGACCTCAAATGGTCGGTTCTGTGTACATATATTATATATACATCCCATAAAAGCAGTTTCCTAGTTGACTCCCACTGAACCTCTTCTTCATTTTTTGGGGTTACTATAAACTATAACCCATCCTTTATCAGTTATAGTTATATCACTTACATAACCATATTCAGTGACTACAATCATCAACCACTGGAAGTTTTGAACATTGATGATTACATAAATTATCATAAATTACATCATCATACATCCCCACTCAGAGTGGTTTTTCAAAAACGTGCCATGATATCCCAAGAATAATATCACCAATCAACGGGGGCCGCACCTGCTTAATCAGCTCCTCCTCCTGTGGGTGCCTCAGTAGTTCACTGGGAAACATGGTGATTTTTTCCATGTCGTGTATACATTTTTAAATGGGACATCTTACAACATCTTAGTCTTTCTAGTGGAATATATAGAATGGTGCATCATCATCATGATTATTATCATCATCATCATCATCAATCATATGTTATATAATCAATAGTCCATACAATTTGAGATATCATGGGATATAGTTGGGTATCTAATCAATGGTACCAGTAGGATCCAGTAGGGGGATCCTAAGGTGTGTCTGAAAATGGGGGAGACCTCGGAGACCTCTCACCATTACTTTGGTCCCTTGTACATGGAGCTTTCCGTAAATGGGGCTACCCTAATAACTCGTCTATAGATGGACGATTTGTTGGGGTACCATTTTAAGAAACCTCCACATGTACACTGCATCAACGTCCAAGTGTGTTCTGTGTTCTTTTCGTCCCTCCATTAGTTGGTCATTGATGGTCATTGTCTGTTGGAAGTACTGGATTTTTTTCCAGCTGGTAGGCGGCTGAGACCTGCACCTTTCGACGTTTCGGGTCTGTAAAACCAAAGATCCAGGTGAAAACCCTGCATGAATCCCGGGAATTTCACCAACGGTGCATCTTTGGTGATTTTACCTATTCCAATATTAGGGTTGATTGGATTGACCAAATGTTGAACAAAAGTTGGTGAATTTAGTGATGAAGTTTGGTGAGTTTATCCTGTTCAATTCTGTCCATTTGACCCAACATGTTTCCGCGGCTTCGCTTCGGCTCCGGCTTCGCTTCGGCTCCGCTATGACGAAATTCTGTCGTGAAGCTATGACTGGTTGGTGGATTGAAAATGTGTTGCAGGCCGAAAAATATGGTTGATCACTATAGTTCTCGCTATTATATACTATGAATTATATATATATAAATATATGATATCATATCAAATAAATATATGGGGTGGTTCTTGAAATGGGGGATACTTCATGGTCATCCCGTGCCATGGATGACCCACCAAATGACGACCAGTTTTTGGGGTGTTTGTAACCTGCTCTTCACGTTCTTCTTGACCTCAAACCAAGAACACCACACCAAGTGGTTTCCCACTAATACCCAGCATTTCGGGAATTTCAGACCTCCCGTGTTTTGTTGACGTCCCAGCGTGAGCACACTTTATAACCACCACCATCTCCGCCGGGTGGCAGGGTCAAGTACATGCGGTCGCCACCAGTTTGAGGAGGAATGAACCTGGCATGGTGAGCCAATGCAGCCAGGAAAAGGGGAGACTACCCTTGGAAAAATGGGGCCTTTCTCATGGTGAATCTTGGATACCCAAAACAAAACTCATGTTGAGCTGGTTGGGACTAATTTTATCTAATTTTACCATTGATAACAAAAGTTCACAAACCATTGATAGTTGTTTTGGTTGGGAAAGTACCTAAAGTATCTAAGCAAGGTTGACCCACTCGGGAACCTGTGGAAAACGAAGAAAAAAAAACATTGGAGTTGGGTCATTGATCTGTGGCGCTAGACGGTGCATCTGCTTGATCCATTTTAGGGGTACCCTCTGATAATGACGTTTACACTTTGCGAACTGGAAAATGGCCCAGTCGAAATAGTGGAATTACCCATTAATAGCATGGTGGATCTTTCCAGTTCGCTATGTAAACGTTTACCAGAGGCTACATAGTTTGAGCCTATCCGATATGTCGGTACGGGTGGAGAATCAACAACATGCGACTCTCGCAAACAGAGTTTCAGCCAATTCCGAAGGATCCTCCAACTGATGCCAAGCCACTCACCCTCAAATGTGAAGTTCAAGCCCACATCAATGACCACCAAATCGCAACTTTTGACAAAGGCGGCCTCGGAGAAATTCGGAGAACCCCTCGCAGTTGGTCTTTCCTGGATCTAATGTAACAGGTTGCTCTGGAAAATCACCATTTCTCCTCGGAAAAAAAATATCTACAGTAATACAAATACTTAAATAACATACCCAGTATATCCCCATTCATAGTTGAAATTCCCATCATAAACCGATATTTTTAACCCATAGAATCCATGAAAAAATCCCATGATTTCCCAATCCAGGCTGCTACGTCCGGAGACGAGAGATCGTTGTTAATCATGATCACCTCTGCATCTGAGTACCTCCCATCCATTGCGGCTTGTGGGGTTGCGGGTTGAGGGGGGAGGGTCCTCGGATTTAACACCACGAGAGTTTTGAAAAAAAACAATATTAATTTAAGTTTATATAGAAATCGGTAATCCTCAGTTTGGCCCAGATTTAAGTTGTGGTGGTAATTAATTGGGATAGAAAGGGAATTACGGATATATCTCATTCGGCTTATTTCATGGATGATATAGTCAACCACAAGCGGAGGCTCCCCGGGTCGCTACCCAAGGAAAATGGGGCACCACCCTAAATCAATAATTGTACTCATTTTCATTTGTACTGGTGGATTGAAATTGTACTCATCAATCATTCAATCCACCAATCTTCATTTGTACTCAATGTTTTGACTGAAATTGACTAATTGGTGGTTTCAACCCCCTCGAAAAATATGAGTTCGTCAGATTGGATCATCATCCCAACTATTGGGGAAAATAATCCAGCCATGTTCCAAACCACCAACCAGTTGAAGATTGGTGGCCTCTGATAGTCCATTATGGCAATGGAAAAAACAAAAAAATACTGGATATGGCCATAGTTGATGATGGAGTAAGTAAAATTACTGATAGAAAAATCTTTTGGAGATAGTTTAAGCAAAATGATTTATCTATCAGTTCTATTTACAGTAATGTGGTTAAAACAATAATAAACCATCTCCAAAAATCACCATTTTTATGGGTGGTATAAACCATCAAACATGTGTGATGATCAGGTTCCAGCCAGCCCAGCCGTGAAAAATGACCAGCGGGTTTGGTCAACACCCCCCGTTCTGCGGAAATCACCAGTGAAATATCCACTATCACCACGGGATATCTGGAAAATGTCCACAGTTCCCTGAGTTGTATCTTCAATGAATGGATAAATAGAGACCAGTTATATAACTGTTATCGGTTTATTATGGGTTTATTATGGGTTTATTGATGTTTATTGACCACATGTGATTCCTGGGATGCACATCCAAGAATTTGGAATCCACTTCGAATGGAGGATGATATGTGACCACTCTGAGGCTTCTCAGAGCCCAAATCCTGACACTCGGATCCAAATAGACCTGGATGTTTACCATCCATTGATGTCAGAATGTCCTTTTTTAAGGATCTTTTCTCAACATCTCAATGGCAAGCTCCTGAAGGTCCTGTTCGGCCTGCATCCCAAAGAATCAACGTGGGGACCGCCTCCAACAAGCTCGATGCATGCAGCCCTTGACCTCCGGCTTCACATGCGTCGACCGCCAGGGTGTAGCTGATGACGTCTGGTTGAAGCTCTGCCTCGATGGTGTTGAACAGCAGTAAGGCATACTGCCATTGACCAGCCTTTTCCTTGGTATGGACTGATACCCTATTCATGTGAAGGGCAAATGGTAAAGGACTGATACCCTATTCCTTGGTGGACTCGTACCTTTTTTAGTATTAAGAGTTGTTCATGTGAAGTGGGACAACTATGGTAAATCGTTCACCCCAATTCATCTAAAAAACGGCGAAAAATCGAGACGTCTATGGCTACAATCCAGCTTCACATGCACTCATGGTGGCATTGAAGGCTATGACGCTTGCAGCAATGTTTGCCTCCGGAAGCGAAAAAAAGAGACTCAGCGCCTGTTGCCATTGACTGCCCCTCTCACATGCCGTGATGGCAGCACTGTAGCTGATGACATTCGGACAGATTCGTGACTGTGGCATTGCTTCGAATATGGCCAACGCGTGGTGATCCTGGCCACCCCTCTCACAAGCGCTGATGGCAGCACTACAGCTAATGACATTCGGACTGACTCGTGCCTCGCACATTTTGCCAAAGAAGGTCAGTGCCTGTTGCCATTGACCGCACTTCTCACATGCACTGATTGTTGCGTTGTAGCTAATGACATCTGGAGATATCTTCGCACGAAGCAGTTCCTGAAAGAAATCCAATGCCTGCTGCCATTGACCCCCTTTTTCACAGGTACTGATAGCTGCACTGTAGCTGATGACATTTCGATTGACTTTCTCTTCACCCATCGCACCAAACAAGACCAAGATTTGCAACCATTGACTGCCATTTTCACAAGCACTGATGGCAGCGTTGTAGCTAATGACATTCGGACGAATTCTCGCCTTCGGCATAGCCTCGAAAATTCTCAATGCCTGTGGCCCTTGACCTCCGTTGCCAAGCGCGCTGATGGTCGCACTGTGGCTGATGACGTCGGGGTTCATTTCAGCCTTGGGCATGATCTGAAAACTGTGGATTTACCCAAAAAATTACCCTCTGGTAAACGTTTACATAGCTATGGAAAATCACCATTATTAATGGGTAAATCAACTATAAATGGCCATTTCCAATAGCTACGTTAAATTACCAGAGGGTACAATTTAAATGGGAAAATGAAGGAAAATGAGGCCTAAAAACAATGGATTTGGGGGTACCTGATTGGACGATCCCACCTCAGGCATGATCTGAAACAGAAGCAATGCCTGCTGCCATTGACCACCCTTCTCACACGCACTGATGGCTGCATTGTAGCTAATGACATTGGGATTCATTGTTGCCTCGGGCAATTCCTGGAACAAGGTCAGTGCTCGTTGCCATTGACCCCCCTTCTCGCATGCACTGATTGTCGCGTTGTAGCTAATGATATCATGACGTATACCTCCCTCCAGCATGTCTTGAAAAAGTGTCAGTGCTTGCTGCCATTGACCCCCTTTTTCACATGCGCTAATTGCTGTGCTGTAGCTGAAAATGTTCGGGCGAAGCCCACTGGCTGTTTGCATTCTGTCCAGGAGTAGACAGGCATCTCGCCACTGCGTGGCTCTTCCGAGTTGGGCGATCGCAATGGTCTGCTGGCTCATCATGGCCAATCAGTGGTGGTATCTTGAGCTCAAACGGCGAAATGTCGGGGGTTAGGACCTGGGCTGCCGGGTCATGTTGCGTCTAACCTGTCACTGTGGAAATCCTGGTGTTGCAACTGAACAATCTTTTCACGTTGCATGCCTGCGTGCAACGTATGAAAAACAGCACCTCAGATGTTTGAACAGCAACACTTTTAGATTTGAAATCGTCCAAAAAGGGGTCGTTATGGGTTAAATTTCAGTACCCAAATCTTAATACATCTTAATTTCCTCAAATCCACCAGTCCTTTGCTTCCAGGGCAGATCTCAACAAATCAAAACACAAGCAGCTCCGTAGGGCACTTCTCCTTCAAACCCTCCAGCACATTCACCATCCTCTGTGAGCGCAGCTTGGATCGTTTTTTGGATTTGAGGTCAACACAGATCCAGTTGTGCTCATTGGTCGACACCAAAAATGAGGGAGTGGAATTGTCTCCATTTCAACCTAGAGAATTATCCAGAATTCTCAACACCTACTTGAGCCCTACAAATTCAGGTGTTTTTCTTGTGCCGAAAAAGGATGTTCATCCAACCGCTGTTGTCAGCCTGCCCAAAACAAGCTGCGAATTTCCGCGGTTTTTTGGTTGACCAAACTCTGCCAATCGCGGGAAAAAAATGGGTATGTCACCATCTTGAGGTCCATATCCCATATGGGTTTGTCTGCAAAAGGGTACCCCAATAATCCAACGGTTTAAACCTCATTTTGGCGATTGCGGTGGGCAGCAATCCCAATGTTTCGTGGCTAACTCATCAGTGATGGCAAATTCGCAAATCCCCATACTGTTTATGCATTGCTTATTGGTGACGATAAAATCTGGCTAAATTTGTGTGTGATTCTATACTGGTTGGTGATTTCAACCCCTCTGAAAAATATGAGTTCGTCAGTTGGGATTATTATTCCCAACTGAATGGAAAAATCAAAAATTCATGTTCCAAACCACCAGCCAATATATGATTCTCATGGAAATTGCAGATATTGATTCATATCAATACTAATTTCCTATCAACAATAAAATCCCAAGAAATCCCCATGATTTCCCGATGTTTCCTGGTGAATTTCCCATGTTTCATGGTCAAAAAAACAAAACGTTTCCATGATATTCACTACAAAAATCCCAAGTTTTCACAGAAAAATCACATTCTTTCCAGCAAAATCACAATTTTTCCGCAGTGAATCCCATGTGTTTTCAATGGATTGGTTTAGGGGAAAATTTACAGGAAAACCCCACATTTAATGGTAAAAACTATGGTTTCCTGTAGATTTTCCCTTAAACCAACCCATTTTTTCCACTGAAATCACCATGAAAATCACCATGAAAATCACCATGAAATCACCATGAAATCACCATGAAATCACCATGAAATCACCATGAAATCACCCATTTTTCCCGGTGAACTCCACATGTTCAACCGGTGAGTTCTCCTGCCCGAGGGCTTCACGGCGCTGCTGCCGTGGTCGCCCAGCTCCAGCTGCTCAGCGCTGCCCAGCACGGCCAGGCGAGAGACGGAAGCCTATGGGATGAAAGCAATGGGGATTAATTATCAATAGTTAATAGTATTAATAGATATTTATCCCATACTTAATCAATAGTTAATAGTCGGGAATCAATAGTTACTATTATTAATAGTAGGGCATAATAGTGTATATACTATTATTATTAATATAGTGTACTCTGATCAATAGGGTATTACTATAATTATTAATTAAGTATACATAAAAGTAACCAACTATTGATTATTATTAATGGTCAATGGGGATTGTTAACAGTACACTATTGATTATTATTAATTATGATAGTGGTAATAGTAAGTAGGAAATGGATTATCTATTATGAAGAGTAGTAGGGAATCAATAGCAATACTAGGTAATCAATAGTAGATTAATAGTAGATTCTGATATTCTGATTAATCAATAGTTAATGTTAATGCTAATGTCTATCAAAAGTTACTATTAATTATTAATTAAGTATACATAAAAGTAACCAACTATTGATTATTATTAATGGTCAATGGGGATTGTTAACAGTACACTATTGATTATTATTAATTATGATAGTGGTAATAGTAAGTAGGAAATGGATTATCTATTATGAAGAGTAGTAGGGAATCAATAGCAATACTAGGTAATCAATAGTAGATTAATTGTAGATTCTGATATTCTGATTAACCAATAGTTAATGTTAATGTTAATGTCTATCAATAGTTACTAGTAATTATTAATTAAGTATACATAAAAGTAACCAACTATTGATTATTATTAATAGTAGGGAATAATAGTGTACTATTAATAATATAGTGTACTATAATCAATAGGGGATTACTATTAGGATTATAATGAGTAGTAGGTAATGGGGATTAATCAATAGTTAATGTTAATGTTAATGTCTATCAATAGTTATATACTATTAATTATTAATTAAATATACATAAAAGTAACCAACTATTGATTATTATTAATGGTCAATGGGGAATATTAATAGCACACTATTGGTTATTGTAAATTATGATAGTGGTAATAGTAAGTAGGAAATGGATTGTCAATTATGAAGAGTAGTAGGGAATCAATAGCAAGACTAGGTAATCAATAGTAGATTAATAGTAGATTATGATATTCTGATTATAATTATGATTATAATGAGGTTATTACTATAGCCATTATGATTAGTAATAGATGGTTAGGTAATAGATGAGTATAATTATTACTAAGCAAGTAGGTAATCAATAGTAGATTATTATGGTTAGTAATAGATGGTAGTGGTAATGGGATAATAATAGTGATGTTTTAGTCTAGTGATATTAGTACTATCATAGTCTAACGATTAATAGTATAATAGTAGGAAATCATTATTATTAATATGATAGTAATAGGATATTAATAGTGATGTTATAGTCTAGTGATATTAGTAGTATCATAGTCTAATGATTAATAGTATACTAGTAGGGCATCATTACTATGAGTCATAATTGTTAATGATAGTATAACTATAGTCCAGTGATATTATTAGTAGTATAAAATATAGTGACATTGTTAGTAATAGTAATAATAGGATAAAGATAGATGATAAAAGTAATAGTATAATAGTGATGCTGTAGTCTAGTGGTATTAGTACTAGTAAAATAGTGATGTTATAGTCTAGTGGCATCAGCACTAGTATAGTCCAATGATTATTATTGAAATTGTGGTAGTAAGAGTATTGATGGTAATATCTAGTTGATTGCTAGATGAGGATATAATATCTATTCATTATAGTAATATCGATATACTAATGGTTAATGATATCATAATAGATGATAGTAGAAATGATAATAGTAATAGATAATAGTAAATGATTAATAGATGATTGTGATTATATAATAATATTGATCATATCAATATATGAATGGTAATCGTTGATATGCCTATTTTAATATCACTAGCATGATGGGATCATTAAATAGTGATAGTGATATTATAATAGGCTATAATAGTGCTATTAATGATGACTAGACTTTAATAGATATTAACAGTGATAGTAGAAAATATAGTGGTATATGGAGATTACTATTGGATGATAATGCTTAAGTGATTATTAACGGTAATATAATAATCATTAATAATCCCGATTAAGCAACGAAAGCAATATTAACAGGGGTATAATAGTGATCATCATTAATGATCATTACTGTTGGGTGATAATGGTTGTCATAATAGTAGGGAATAATAGTGGGTGCAAAAGTGGGAATAATAGGGATTCATAGTAGGGATAATAGTGGTGATAAAGATACTAGTAATGTGATTATAATGGCATATAAAAACAATAGTGGGATAATTAATCCCCATTATCAAAAAATAGTGCGATATATGGTGAGTAATGGGATTCATAGTAATAATAGTGGTATAATAATGGGAATAATAGTGATTCATCCAATATAGTGATAATAGTAATGATGGTACTGAATTATAGTAGTGAATTATTCTCAAGATAAAAAGTATTTAATAGTAGGAATGATAAGGATAATAACGGGATAATCACGGAATATAAAAACAACAAAAATAGTCCAATAACAATTACAACAATATCATAGTGCCTCCTGGGAAAGAATGATCCGAAACCAATGGGATCAATATGGGATAATGATACCGGCTATTGATATACCCATCTCTCTACCAAGAAAACATCATCACCAAGGACATCTGGGACGTAGCAGCTCAAAGTCCATGATTACCATATGGAAAGATCACCATAAATCAATGAGTTCGGATACCCAGTGCCTTTTTTTGGGTGCCCATCCAATGAATCCAGGGATTCTCGGAGGCCCTCGGAGACCCCTCCTGTGTCTTTGGCAGCAGATCCTCATTCTTCAGCAGCACGATCCCCTCCTGCGCGGCTTCCAGGATTAACCTGCGCTGCTCGCCGTGATGCTCAGGATGTCACCAAAACATGGGGAATTTGAAGCAACCAGTGACATGGATGGAATCTATTTGGAATCTAGTTCTACATGACATCTTTCCATCCACTGAGATGGAATCCAATCATGTTTTGGCGATCTCGTTCTATCTTGCTTCGGGATTTCCCATCCTGTCGTGAAATTTCCTACACTTCGACGTATACTTGGTATGGGTCAAAATTGGATATCAGAAAATAAGTATGCTTTAACTTTAACCATACAAAATCACCAACATTAAAAACTGTGGGTCTGTTTGGTTCTACACAAAAGTTGATCCAGTTTCACGTATAAGTATGTATGATGTGTCAAAACTTTGGTACCCTGATGGATTTGAAAGGAACTGGCAAATGAATATTCATCCACCCAAGTACGGCATTCATTGGTTTTGGCTCAATTCTCATTTCTGGTGTGTCTCGAAATGGAGGATACCCCAAGACCCAATACCCCAAGCAATATGGCTACCTTACCCCCGTATTTTCCATGTTTCCTTGGCATTGTCCATCAAAATCGTCAAATGATCGAGGACTTCACGCCAACAAATTTGCCTCGACTTAGCTTCAAAAGCTTTGGAATCGCTGAATCCCTATAGTTCCCCCCTTGAAATCCCTCTTGATGGTTCAATCCCCATGAAATCCCTCATTTTTTGATGCTGAAACCACCATCTCAGCGCTCCAAATATCTCAGCCACCTGTCGAAGTCGCTGTTGTCCCAGGTGATGCGTTGCGTGTGGTTCCGCATGGCTGCGAGCAAGCCATACCTGGCGCTGTATGGCTATGAGTCAAAAGCCTGGCGCCCGGATGGTACCCTACAGTAGCTGGTTTAGCTGGATGTTGATTCTCCCAGTCATATCAGGGTTTCCTGAAAATGGAGGTACCCCAATAGCTGGATGGTTTATAATGAAACATCCGAAAATAAAATGGATGTTTATTTCATGGAAAAAATATAATGGATGATGGATGGGTACCCCCATGTCAGAAAACCTCCATATGGTAATAATAGGCTTTCGACCTATCCCCATATGTCCATACTCTTACCATTGCTGGCCATGATTATTTCGTTGATATAACCCATCATGAAAACCGATCTATTCACTAGATCAACCATTGTGAACCATTAACCCATGAAAAAGATTGCAAAAACATCTCATTACCCTCCAGTAAATTCACGTAGACCCTGGCATGACTTGGGGGTTGGAAGATGAGTTTCCACTAAAAAGTGGTGATTTTGAGGGTCCAACTGTTAATTTACCAGAGGGTAAACCATCTATAAACTATAATGGTTTATCCCACTACTTTTTTAGGGTTTATCTCACTTATTCACCACCAAAAGGATGGTTGAACCCCTATAAATAATGGAGGGTAACCATTATTCTTCATCAAAGGGATGATCGTAGCCTTGGTCTCTTTGGTTTTCAACTCAAGGGCCGTCCCGTCAGATCTAACATGTATGGCTCCAAAATCTCTTGCCCCACCCTCCGGCAATCTAACATGGCAATAGGAAATCAGCCATTTATAGTTGATGTTCCATTAAAAACTCGATTTATACGGAATTTCCCAGCTTGCCATGTTTGAGGACACCGGGCAGTAATACATACATGTGGTTTCCCCCAATCGCACACCAAACTATCTTGTTGGATCTCATGGTCTGATATCCAATACATTCCCATGTGTGCTACTTAAAACCCACCATGCTTGTTCACCATGTTTGTTGGTTACCCTAGGCGAAACATACAAAAAAGGTGGAAACACCATACTTTCCATAGGAAATTATTTATCTACAAATATGGAATTTATATCATAATACATTATCTAGACTATATTATAACATATTATGCTATGACATACTATAACATATTACATTATAATTCATTATATTATACTAAATCATTAAGTATAATATATATCATATCATATTATGTCAAATTATAGTATAACAAATTGTATTATGATGCGTTATATTACACTATAGTATATTATATCATATTATATGAATATTGTATCATATTATATGATATTGTATTATATTATATCTTTTTTGTTTTGTTTTACTTATTTTATATTATATCATATATCCCACAATATCCTGTGATATCCTGGTCCACGCCTCTGCTTGGAGCGAAGGATGCGATCCGTGACACGATCCAAGTGTTTCAGGGTTGTGCAGTCCTGATGTCATCGCAGGGTCATTGGTTGCCGAAACGGGATGCCCAATGAACAAAACGGAAAAGGACCGGGGTGAGGGTGGGATGAAAAGGACCAATGGATTCTTACTGAGGGATATATGGGGACTAATGATATGTTATTATATATATATACATATATATATACACATATATATATATAACTTATAACGGTATGAATTAAGGCACCCCCAAAATAGAAAACCGATGGATTTAACCAACAATGGGAATGTAATCCATGAGTTTCCCCTGGGAAACTGATCTACAAATAGTGGGCTTTCCATATTGTTTCGTTAATCTACTGGAGGATGGTTGTTAATTCATCTATCTTTTTATGATGGTATGTAATCATGTAAACCCTATAGTAATTTATTGTGGCATTACTCTACCTTTAGTTAATGCAACCCCCTAGTTATACGCATGTTATAATTTTACGGGTGCTATTTACTAAGTGGAATGCACATCCAAGTGGAGAGCGAATATTTTCTGCAACCCTTGCGGCAAGATGCCCAAAAGTGAGAAACCTGGAAATATGAGGTAAATATCATCGAACTACCATCCTGCTCTCACACTCTTCGGCTCTACTACCTGTTGGGCTTGCGATTGTGCGGTGGATATGACGCCTTGGCGAGGTTTTCATCCTCCCAAAAAACAGGGCCAAAGAGGTTTCTCAGAACGACCTACCAAGATTAATTAACATTAATTAACCAAGGCAGCAAATGAAGCAACCAAAACATATACCAAAATATGTGGTCAATCAATAGTTGGCCCTTCTGCTGGCCTGATGATTCTTTGATCACTGTGCTTGTTGGTTCCCCCACCCGTTTTGTTCTCTACAGATGGCAGTGTGTCAAAACCTTGGTACCTAGTGAACATCAAAATAGCTGGTAAATGGATGTTCATCCCATTAAAAATGGTATTAATAGGTATTGATCCATACCCAGATATGAAGCAGTTGCCAAATCATTCTACGTGGCCAATTTTACGTCATCTCCCTGTGGCAGCTGTACTTCTTGCGCTGTGACCCGCAGTGATGTCATCCTGTGCTGTTTCCCCTCGCTCCAGTCATTGGGGAACACCTAGCAGACCTAGCACCATGGGTTGCAAATTGTCTGTCCACTCCAGGATGGTCAGCATCCTGCTTTGGGTCACAGCCGAAAAGGCCTGACCCGTACGTCTAAAAATGAGGTACCCCCAAATCATGGTTCTTCATCGTTTTCCTCATTGAATGTGCATAAGTTGGGGGATCACCCTGGTTCTGGGACGAACACATATCGTGTTGTATTACTGTAACCCCATGAAATCCTACTATATCTGCAGGAACAATTGGTGAAAGATAAAAAACATCAGAATGATTCAAAATGGCTAAAAACATGTGAAAACTAAACTCTCAAACGATCCTTCCGAATCGCAGCAAAAGAAATCATGGTTCCGAACCAGTGACGTGTTCGCCATTGTTGAGAATCCAGTGACGTCACCCAGGCAGTGCCTGAAACTGCTGTAGAAAAAATGTCTGCCCATAAAATGGCCATCACTGGTTGGTGGTTTCAACCATCTGGAAAAAATATTAGTCAATGGGAAAGATTATCTCAGATATTATGGAAAATAAAAAATGTTCCAAACCACCGACCAGATGGGGACAATCATGACCATCAGATTTGGTACCCTATTTTCACACATAGGGATCCCATGGTTGATGTTGGCTCCTCTTCCACGTCGCCAGCACAGGTTTGTGCCTCGAAGAGCGACCACCACACATGACCATTGGGTTCGATTTCTTAATGATGTTTACCTCATATAGTTTCCACTTTGTCAACTCATTTAGGGGTTGCTGCAATATGAATCTCTGCGACAGCATCTGATTTGGGGAGAAAATCAGTTTGCCTAAGCCTGAGCTAGATTGGAGTTTGCTGATTTTAAGAGGAATTTTGCAGACATTGGCGTCACTTTCTTTTAGGAGCTTGACAAATTTTGGTGATCTGAGTAGGGACTTTTGATTGTGATTTTTGGAACTGATTTCGGGTTCAAAGACACAGCTTCTGCAACGCTTCTAGAGAATGCTCAAATTTCATCCGAGAGCCTTCTAAATTATCAATTTTCTCTTGGTTTCCAGATGTATTTTTAGGCCATTTCCACATCCTCATCAGTACACCCACCTTAATCACCCTGCCCACCTTTGCCACATGATGGTCTGCAGAAAACGCACTCCAGATCACTCCAGCAACGTCGCATTGCCCCTGCCCCAACCTATTAGTAAGTGGGATAATCTTCGAGTCATGTATAAGGTACCGCTAATCAACTGTGGCTGGCAAATCTCCGGAACGAAATGGAAGTTTCTAGATGGGAAAACCATCTATGAATGGGAGATTTTCCAGTGTCAGGGTAAACCTGGTTGGTGGTTTTTCGCCCTACCCCTCTGAAAAATGATGGAATTAAAGTCACTTGGCATGATGAAATTCCCAATAGTAATGGAGAAATAGTCCAAATGTTCCAAGCCACCAACCAGAAACTTACAGTCACCTCTAGTGAGCCCTGTCAGAAAATTATTCCACAGCATCGCGGTTCTGTCGCCCGTTTCTTGCTGCCTGACAAATGGCGTCGCGGTTCTTGCTGCCTGGTGCACTGGCAATGGCAAGGTTACCCTCTGGTAATCGGCTGCATGGCTTGCTGGAAAATCCAAAACCTCCGTTTACTTACTGGTGCTTAGCAGGGAATTTTCGGGAATGATCCATAATCACTAGTAATAATCATCCCAGCAACCCCCATTCCCATCCATTCCCTACGTTTACCAGGGATTTCCCTTCGCTTGCCATGTTTGATTCCCAAAGGGCCGGTGGGAAAATGACAGACAATACTGAGACGTCGGATCTCACGTGACCGACAAAATGATTCACCTTGATCCCAAGGTGGCACCGCTTAAGGATGCCTTGGCCCTTCTACAAACATATTTTCAATCATATCTCTACAATCATATTTTCAACAGGATGGGTTACATCATTATAGAATATTATAGACACGTTGGATTGCTATGGCAAAGTTTTTTTGTAATTCGACTAGCCAACTCACCGGTTGAAGGAACCAAGATATGGGTTTTGTCAAAAAACGAAGCTACTCAAAAATCAATGACTTGATGATTTATCGTCATCTTCGCATCATTGCACCTTTAATGGGCTAGTGATCCTAGTGATCCAACCCATTTTTAGACCAACCCGCTTCCACTTAACCAACGTCGCGTTGCACATGGGCATCTCCATGTCAATTCCAGCATTGTAAAGGCCTCGAACCCGATAGCTTGAATGGTTTCCCTTGACGGGTGAGGTACAGCTATACATCATACATATGGATGGGGTTCAACACTCGGCGACATCCACCAGGAATCAATGAACTTTGTGCCGGTGTGGTTCTCCTATCAACCACTTACACCTGAAAGAAATCACTTAGAGATGCAAATGATTCACCATTAAAGCAAGGTGCCTTACCTGTAGTGTAGCAGTTTTTTCACCGAATTGCAGCAGAAACACTGCGGAGATCAACACTTTTCGCACCGGAATTTCCACATCGGGATGAATTCACAGTTCCCAATCAATGAGGTATCAACAAATCAACCAGGGTTTGGGTAATCACCATTTTATAGCTAGGAAAACCATCTATAAATGGGCCATCTATACCATGGCTATGTTAAATTGCCAAATGGTTTGGGTCTCTGTTCAAATGAAAGCCATGCGATGCGTCAAAGAATTCGAAGAATTTCAAGACTGCATTTTTCATTGCCAGACAAGAAAACCACAAAACTGACGCACAGGGGTAGCCTGTCTACGTTTGATTACCCATCCTTTTCAATTGTTGATCAAATCAACTCAAAACTGACAAGAAGAAGATAAGAATAATGTGTTTGCTATTCTTTTGTCACAAAATGTGAAGAATCATCAGGAAACCCTCGGGGCCCGTTTCTTTTTTCTGGATCCAAGGTGCTGTTGGACGGAATAAATCCCTTGCTGCCATAGAAGGGACTGCTTTTGCCAATTTCGCCCAAGATCATGCCACCGGTGATGGCCTGTAGATGCAAAGAGCATCTTTACGAAACATGAAAAATAAAATTCCGACCTCATCAATTCATTGAAATATACATATACATACATATACATACATATACATACATATGCATACATATACATACATATACATGCATATACATACAAGGCCCATGCATACCTCAAAATTGGAGGTGAACAAAATCTTCAGTGGCACCAACTCAAATGTTGGATTCATTCCTAATGTTGATCATATAGACAATCTAGAAAATCTAGAAATACCTTATTTGACGGCCACGATGTCCAGAGTAGAAACCTCATCAAATTTCATGGGGATCAGTTGGCCACAAAGTCAGGGTCAATAACCAGTTTGTTTATTCAAATTCTGAAATGATTTGAGGCCATGTGTTTGACAGGCTAGAAAAGATGCTACTCGGCGTGTATGCGTGTATATATATATATATATATATTGTATATATATATATACATAATGCTAAATGAAAATTGAAAATGGGGAACCTCCCAAAACAACCAGTTTTCCATTGAAATTTGCATGGCATTGGTTTTTCCCATTGTGAAACAAAACCAAATTCATCCATATATCATATTTCAGTCGTTGTCTATCCGCTTTTGTCCCGTGATATCCCAAAATATACCCAACCTTTAGACTCCCACCTGCCTCCCACGACGCGAACCAATCCTGATTCACCGCCACGGGAAGGCAACAAAAGAGCAAAGAACACGAAAACTGAAAAAAAACAACAAATATTGGTGAACCCACTTTCTTTGGTTAATATGTCACTGTTTTTATATATCATCAAGACTCCGGGTGAAAATGTGAATTTGCCCAGCAAGATCCAGGAAGTGCCTTGAAAATATGAACTGACTGGTGGGACGCACTTCCTCATGAGAACTTGAACGCCACAAAACTGACATGTAAAAGAACAGCTGTGATGGAACAAAAAGACAGGACACAAACAGCAGAAATTCGAAAAACAAATTTGAATACAGTGCAACAAGTCCAGTTGTGGATGAAAAATCACCAGAATGAACCCGTCAGATTGGCATTCGGAAAGACATGTTGGATGATCAACAGAACAACCACTGTAGTTTGTCCACATCTCTCTCAAATATGGTGAGTTTCCTCACAAGGCGCTGGCAAGCGTTTGATCGCGCAGCCTCAAAACTGCCAGCTGAAAGTGCGGTCAGTTTGCCAAAAAACGCGTGGTCGCGCAATGGCTCGTTAAGCAGAAAAAGTCCCGTGTGTTGGTTGGCCTTTTTTCGTTCCAAACTTGGTTTTATGCCTATAGACGTACACCACTCCAGGAACAGCAAAACTTTATTGTCAAAACCGAGTTTTTTGCGCGACAGGCGCCTGCGCCTTTCCACCAAGCATCGGTCATGATGCTGCCATCAAAGCCCAAGTCGTTCCGGAGGATGTTGATGAATTTGGGGTCTGTGAATGCCCACTTCCCTTGCGCCCTGGCAAGCTTGTGTTCGTCTCAAGACTCGACAGGGGGATGCGCCAACATAAACAAGCAACATCATAATAGAACCACATAATTAAAACCATGGGATTTGGGGGGTGCCTTGCTTGCAAAACTGAGCGGCACGCAGGCTGCAATCCCGGTTGGGGCCCCGAAACGCGCATGTCTTTGTCTATGGAGGCCACATGCGCTGCCGGCGCTGCGCGGCGGGGATCTGCGCGCAGCCAGGTGATCATCCAAGACCTTCTCAGACCATTCAGGACGTGGCAACCCGCACATAACAAGGGATCGCCAGGTTGGCGTAAATCTTGCCTTCATCAATAACATCTCCCTCCGCTGAGACTTTCAAAACATGGCCTGGTTGATGGTGACCCATCCCCAAAAACAGCAGTCGATTGGACTCCCTTCCAAGTAGCGAAAGCAAGGGAAATTGAGGAATAGGCCAAGAGATTGAAAAGTCTATATACACCCAAACAAATATGACAGGTAATTCAAAAGTATACACCAAAAAAAGATTATAGGTAACTCAAAAATATACAGCCAAAAAATATGATAGGTAATTCAAAAGTATACACCCAAAAAAATATCCGCCGACCCCGGCTGCGCAAGGGGGAGCGCGCCAGGGAATAAGAGTTTGCCATTGCCATTGCCAACAACAACAACAACAACCACGACGACGACGACGACGACTACTACTACTACCATGGAGTTTTAGCGTTTCGCATGCCGCCTACTACTACCATGGAGTTTTAGCGTTTCGCATGCCGCCGACTACGACTACTGCTACTACTGCTACTACTGCTACTACTGCTACTACTGCTACTACTGCTACTGCTGCTGCTGCTGCTACTACTACTACTACTACTACTACTACAGCAGATTCTATAGACATAGATATAGAGATGGAAAATTAGAGATAGAACACGGATAATATATAGATATAGGTATATATATAGATATAGATATTTCTAGACATAGGGAGATAGAGAAAACTTAGATTTAGAATCCGTGCAGCTTGTGCTTGGCAGGCTCGCTGGCCACAAAAAACTGAAAGGTCTCAAAAAGTCTCAATTTTAGTAGGGATTCAGAAGCGACGTTAGGCCTTCTTTTGGGGTTCCTTTGCTACGTTTTGGGCACGAAATTAGGTGGTGTTTTGCTGTTGCGCATGCGCCACAAAGCCATGCACTTTGTGCTTGGTGGGCTTGTTGGCCGCAAGATGTGGCAAACATGCGTAACAAGTTGAAAAATCTCAGTGAAGAGACGTTACGTTTTGGGTACGAAATTAGGTGGTGTTTTGCTGCTGCGCATGCGCCGCAAAGCCATGCACTTTGTGCTTCGCGGGCTTGTTGGCCGCAACATGTGGCAAACATGCGTAACAAGTTGAAAAATCTCAGCTCTAGTGAAGTTTCAGAAGAGACGTTAAGTCGTTTTTTGGGGTTCCTTTGCTACGTTTTGGGTACGAAATTAGGTGGTGTCTTGCTGCTGCGCATGCGCCACAAAGCCATGCACTTTGTGCTTGGCGGGCTTGTTGGCCACAAGATGTGGCAAACATGCGTAACAAGTTGAAAAATCTCAGTTCTAGTGAAGTTTCAGAAGAGAGGTTAAGTCGTTTTTTAGGGTTCCTTTGCTACGTTTGGGTACGAAATTAGGTGGTGTTTTCCTGCTGCGCATGCGCCACAAAGCCATGCACTTTTTGCTTGGCGAGCTTGTTGGCCGCAAGCTGCTACTGCTACGGCTACTGCTACTGCTACTGCTACTGCTACTGCTACTGCTACTACTTCTACTACTACTACTCCTACTCCTACTACTCCTACTACTCTTACTACTCCTACTACTCCTACTACTCCTACTACTCCTACTACTCCTACTACTCCTACTACTCCTACTACTCCTACTACTCCTACTACTCCTACTACTCCTACTACAACTCCTGCTCCTACTCCTACTCCTGCTCCTGCTCCTACTCCTGCTCCTGCTCCTACTCCTACTCCTACTCCTACTCCGACTACTCCTATTCCTACTCCTACTCCTACGCCTACTCCTACGCCTACGCCTACGCCACTACTACTACTACTACTCCTACTACTCCTACTACTCCTACTACTCCTACTACTCCTACTACTCCTACTACTCCTACTACTCCTACTACTCCTACTACTCCTACTACTACTACTACTCCTACTACTCCTACTACTACTACTACCACTACTACCACTACTACCACTACTACCACTACTACTACTACTACTACTACTACTACTACTCCTACTCCTGCTCCTACTCCTGCTCCTACTCCTGCTCCTACTCCGACTACTCCTGCTCCTACTCCTACTCCTACTCCTACGCCTACTCCTACGCCTACGCCACTACTACTACTACTACTACTACTACTCCTACTACTCCTACTACTCCTACTACTCCTACTACTCCTACTACTCCTACTACTCCTACTACTCCTACTACTCCTACTACTCCTACTACTCCTACTACTACTCCTACTACTACTCCTACTACTACTACTACTACTATTACTACTACTACTACGACGACCACCACCACCACCACCACGACTACTACTACTACTACTACAACACTACTACGACACTCTTTTTGCCATCAAAAGAAAAAAGAAAAAGAGTAGATTCCTCAACTTGGAAAATGCTGTCACATCATCAACAAATCCAGGCTTAGTTGGCTGGTTTGATGATCCACTGATTCGCATCGGTTGAACGTCTCAAGCTGCAGCCTTGTCCCATGCTGTTCTCTGAAAGTCTCGCACCATCTTTCAGCCATTTTGGAGATGAAAACAACAATCTTCGCCAATTGCTCGCGAATAATCCCTCGCTCTGCAGTATCTTTGATGCAGAAAACCTCCTTAATTCAAAAGAATACACCCAAAAAATAAAATAGGTAATTCAAAAGTATACACCAAAAAAAATATGATAGGCAATTCAAAGTATACTTCCAATAAAATATGATAAGTGATGCAAAAGTATACACCGAAAAGAATATCATAAGTGATGCAAAAGTATACACCCAAAAAAATATGATAGGTAATTCAAAAGTATACACCCAAAAATATGATAGTTAGTCCAGAAGTATAAACCCAGAAAATATGATAGGTAATTTAAAAGTATACACCCAAGAAATATGATAGTTATTTCAAAAGTATAAACCCAGAAAATATAATAGGTAATTCAAAAGTATACACCCAAACAAATATTACACGTGATGCAAAAGTATACACCTCAAAAACTAGGCTACGGCGCGGTTAGCGACCCGGGGTAACTCATTGATTTTCCATGATGCTTGGTTCACCAAATCATGGTATTTGCAAGGTTTTGTAAAAACGTGATAAAAACGTCAAATCGTAGTTACTTTGGGGCCTACTACCAAAAGTGCGTTTCGTGTGAAACGTTCATCGATTTTCAATACCCCTGAAACGAATTATTGTTTTTTTTTTCCTTTTGTTGAAATTCAGTTACATCTGACCACCAGTCATTGAGCAACACTTCTTTTTCAACTCACCCTTGCAAGTTGTTCAGCGTCGACTCTTCTTGGCCAGCTACATGAACGTTAACATCCCCACCCCACCCCAACCCAGTGACGTGACGTCAGTTGTGCATGTGACGCAAGTTAACATGAACGTTAACATCCCCACCCCACCCCAACCCAGTGGCGTGACGTCAGTTGTGTATGTGACGCAAGTTAACATGAACGTTAACATCCCCACCCCACCCCAACCCAGTGACGTGACGTCAGTTGTGCATGTGACGCAAGTTAACATGAACGTTAACATCCCCACCCCACCCCAACCCAGTGACGTGACGTCAGTTGTGCATGTGACGCAAGTTAACATGAACGTTAACATCCCCACCCCAGCCCACCCCAGTGACGTGACGTCAGTTGTGCATGTGACGCAAGTTAACATGAACGTTAACATCCCCACCCCACCCCAACCCAGTGACGTGACGTCAGTTGTGCATGTGACGCAAGTTAACATGAACGTTAACATCCCCACCCCACCCCAACCCAGTGACGCGACGTCAGTTGTGCATGTGACGCAAGTTAACATGAACGTTCACATCCCCACCCCACCCCAACCCAGTGACGTGACGTCAGTTGTGCATGTGACGCAAGTTAACATGAACGTTAACATCCCCACCCCACCCCAACCCAGTGACGTGACGTCAGTTGTGCATGTGACGCAAGTTAACATGAACGTTAACATCCCCACCCCACCCCAACCCAGTGACGTGACGTCAGTTGTGCATGTGACGCAAGTTAACATGAAAGTTAACATCCCCACCCCACCCCAACCCAGTGACGTCACGTCAGTTGTGCATGCATCAATTTCAAGAGCAACTTGCCTCCGATCAGCAAAAGATGCCAAAAACGCAGGGGTCGTTAATGGCGCCGTAGGCAAAAACTAGCATAGGTAAAATGACTGTAAAAAGAAGAAAAAGGACCAGCTATCTGTGAGTCAGGGTACCTACTGACCCATACCCAAACGACTCGTCGTTCAAGTCCGTCTGACCCAGAAACCCTGAGGCTCAAAAAGCCACGGGTAATGCAGCTGCCATAACTTTCTCCAACTTGGATAGTGGGTTTCTACCTAGATATCACCACTATGTTGGGGACTAGTCTGAGTGCATCCTAGCTTGTACAGGCAGTGATTTATAACTCACATGTAAGCCATACGACTGCGAACAAGGAATCAGCTATGTTACAACCTCAGCTGAAAAAAACATATGAAGATCCAAAAGTTACTATGCCTTTTTGTTCACCTGCTTCCAAGTTGGCCAATGTATATCGATTCAACTGTAGATATTTCATTCACAGACATCACCTAAGCTGCTAAGCTAGTGAAATGCACCAACTGACATACTTGCAAGTGCATCCCAGTTTGTAAGTTGGTAAGTAGTTCAAAAACAATGTATAAGACTTAGAAGTGCCCTCGTCCATCCCACACCCATGCCCACTTATCAGCTGAACTGCGCTCCTAAGATGTAGAAAGTTCAGAAAAAGGTAGATAAAGCCACCGAAATAGAAAATCGCTGGCTGATTGGCACTTTTGGGGCCCATGTTTCATGGTGAAATCCTTTGTCTTGCTGGTAAACCCCCCGATTTTGGATCGGTGAAACTCCAATTTTTGATGCTTACCCTCTGGCAATTTAACGTATCTATGGAAAATCACCAATTCAATAAATAGGTCAATCATCCAACTAAATGGGACCTCTATGTATGTATATATATATATATATATTACGGATATATATATATGTATATATATATATGTATGTGTATATATATATATATGTGTGTATATATATATGTATATGTATATATATATATACATATATATACCATAGCTCTGTAACAAATGACCATCCCACCGCCTGTTGTAGGAGGTCATAATGAGCTCCGGTGAGCTGTCAGCCACCACCAAGGCCCAAGCCCTGCCCAATTTGTTGGACCCAATTTAAGGTGCTTTGAAGCATGAAAAAATGGGAATAAAACACGGAAAATCAGGGATTCACCATGAAAAAAATGGATTTCAACACGAAAAATATGTGAATGTGGGATTTAACCAAGAAAATTAAGGGGGTTTTACCGTCAAGAACTTGTGTTTAGTATGGCCATGGCAAATATGGGCAGTTTACCATGAAGCTTGACATTTAACGATAGTAAAATGTGGATCATGAAAATATGGGATCTAACCATCAAGAAAACTGAGTGACTTTTTGGCGACGTTGCTATGCAAAAAAAACAAGGAAACTGTTTGGGATGTTTGCAACAGCAAACTGTTTAGAGCAGACTTGTGGATTTAACCAACTGAAGATTGAAGGAGGTGTTTGCCAAAGTTCAGAAACGTAGGCGCAAAAAAAAAGGTCAATTTACCCAATCCTCAACTGGGTGGTCGCCACAAAAGGTGAGCTGGAAGCCGAGACAGCGTAAGCTTCAAACTGGTGCCGCTTTTTCGTCCGCCCAAAAGGGCCAAAAAAAATCGATCCAACTCTCGGTGACAGATGATGGCACCGCACCTAGCAATTGGTGGTGACCAAATCTGCAAAATTACCCTCTGGTAAATTAACATAGATCCTGGCAGATAGGGGTTGGAAGACTAGTTTCCATTAAAAATGGGTGAATTTCAGGATCTATGTTAATTTACTGGAGGGTAGGTCTGTTCAGATGAAATTCCTGGACTGTTTCCGCCCAAGTGCCCCTTTTTTTTCCATAGTCCTCCTGGTATCCCATGTTTGATGAATTTCCCATTGGAAAAAAGTCTTCCTTTATCAAAATGAAGGGAATGTGGTTCCGCAAAATGGAAATTTAGAAGTCATCAAAATCGTGGTACAACCAACAATCAATGCATTTTTCTAGGGATGGTGCCCGGCCATTAATTGGAGCGCTGGCTAGTAGCCAACATGGAACATCACAAAGAACAGCAATGGACAGGGAATGAAACCAATGACCATGAGTCATCCAAAAATCGAGAATGAAAATCTGGCTGAACTTCATCATAATTCAAGACCTGGTTTGTTTTTCGTGGTTCCCGTATATAAAAACAATATAAAACAATAATCCGTGGAGGAATTCCTTAATCAATCACTTCGTTCGTACATCTCCCATGAATTTCCTCATGTTTTCCCCCATCAAATCAGGAGACGACAAGGTGGGATTCTCATCCATTAGCTGAGCTGGTTTCTAATTAATGGTGGTTAATGATGATTAATAGTGATTAATTATGGTTATTGATAGTTAATGATTGTTAATTATCTGGTTGGTGGTATACCTACCGCTCTGAAAAATATGAATGTCAGTTGGGATGATGAAATTCCCAATATATGGGAAAAAATGTTCCAAACCACCAACCAGTTTCATGCTTGATATGGAGGTGTCCTAAAATAGGGGTACCCTCAAACCCTCCAAACTTAGACCATGACTGAGTATTGAAACCCATGGTGACTTGGGGATCCCTCATCTTAGGAAACGTCCATGTATAACGAACCAGTTCATGCTTTTTTTTGACCAACAAACAATTCCCCACCAAACGCTGCCAAATCTGGCAAAACGTCCGGCCTTCCCCTTCCCCCCAAGCATCATACTGCTTAGTAACATGTTATAACTCAGTTGTAAATGGGAGAATCCCAGATAAACCCTCTGTTATATCATCAAACGTGGTTAAACTTCTAAAAATCCAGAGTTTACTTCCATGATTTTCCCATGAAAATCCTTTAAAATCCATATTCATAGAGGATTTCCATGAAATTTCCCAGCCATCGCAGCAGGACGACCCACTCAAGGCCTGAGATAGACATCGTGCAAGGTCTGTTCGTCCATCTCAGCACTCACCCACCACCTGGCGTCCGGACTGCCAGAGCTTGGCTGGAAAAAAGCATGGCACTTGGCCAGCAAAAATCTGGATTTGAACCATGAAAATCCCATGACAATTGTAAGAAAAAAAATGGATTGAGCATGATGTGAGTGATTTGAGCAACAGATTGTGATTAAGTATCAAATGCAGACATTGTTGGCAACAACTGCAATAACAGCATATTTCGCCTAAGACATAGACATGTTTCGCGGTGGCAAATGCCCTTGATGCGCTGCCAATCTGGCAACTGGAAACCACAATCTGAACTAACTTGACCTGCATTGGAAGAACACAGGCATCAATTTTATACGGCATCACCGTTGCAATGACCCCGTGCCCGGAGAATACCGTTGATATGAGTACTACCCTAAAATGACCGAGAGACATGACCCCATATGAAATGGGGGTCATGTGCCCAGTGAAGGTCCTCCAAAATAGACAGGAATGGTGGATCATCCCCAGTTCAAAGGGATGGAAACTTGAAGATATGGTTTTGTCTGAAAATAGGATACCCCCTGTACCCCAAATTTTCATGCTTATATAATCCTCAATTCCCATATACAGTGTATATATATATATACCCCATGATTTGAGGGGGCCGTTGTCCTTTTTGTGGACTATCCATGTTCAACGGCCGCCTTCAACGGCATCTTTTTGGTATCTCCCATGCTGGTGAAGTGCCCTGTAAGTCCCGATAGACGGCGGAAAAAATTCGCCAGATATACCATGCCCCATATTGAATATCATCATTATCATCCCATCAAAAGAACCCCATGTTTGATTGTTGAATCACCATTCTGAATGCGTGTAAAAAACAACAAAAATCATGCCGCGGCACCGCGTGTTCTCGATGTTATTGGCCAAGAAGTGCTTAGCCTTGCGGCTCTGTGGTGCCCCAGGGGGGATCCAGTTTTAAACGCCATGGCGGTCTTGGGGAATGCCAGAACTATGGTTGGTGATATACCCTCTGGTGAACTAACAGTTTGCTATTGAAAATGGCCATTAATAGTGGATTTACATGGATTTTCCCATTAAAAATGGTGGATCTTTCCATTGCTATGTTAGTTTACCAGAGGGTATGACCTATTTTGATGAGGTCTTGGGGGGTCCAATGGCTGGTCAACTCTCAAGTTTTGGTCAATTTTTACAGCGTTGTCCGGTGACCGCCCAACATTCTTCCGGCAAGTGGCTGTGGCCATCACCTTCTGGTCATGCCTGGCCAATCTTAGATGCCCTGCAAAAAAGAGTCTATATATTATATATAATATTGTATATAATATTGTATATAATATTGTATTGAATTATCTAATATTGTATTATAAAATATTGTATTATATGATAGTGTACTATATAATATTGTACTAAAATATTGTATTATATAATATTGTACTATAAAATATTTTATTATATGAATATATATATATAATATATATATATATGATATTGTATTATATATATATAGAGCGTGTGTAAATATATACATAGCTGGTTCGTATGTGACATTCCCACATACACTCTGGTAATCTAAACTGGCCATGGAAAATGGCCATGGCTATGCTAGATCGCCGGAGGTTATACCACACGTCCAGCCAGTTGACCCACGAGCCTGGACACGTATATTTCATAGCGGCTACTATTAGGCGGCTATAATTATCTATCAGACCCCTGCACACAGGTATGGTGGTTTTAAACTCTGGTAAACAAACAGTTTGCGAACTGGAAAATGGCCCAGTCGAAATAGTTGATTTGCCCATTAATAGCATGGTGATGTTCCATAGTTTTTTGTAAACGTTTGCCAGAGGGTCGTTCGGGGTGGGTGTTGATCATTTCAATGTTCAGCCAGGCTGATGGTCACTTTTTGGGTAACATCCCAATTCCTTCAGAAAAAAATGCCAGACGTGATCTGATTGGCGTTGATTGGGGTCGGGTTACCCCGATGTATACAGCTTTGTCTGAAAATGGGGGATACCCATGAGATGTCCCGAAATGCTTGGCTGGGACGGTTTATACCCTCTGGTAAACATGCAAAAAACTATGGAAATCACCATTTTCTATGGGTAAATCCACTATTTCTATGGCCATTTTCAATAGCTATGTTCAATTACCAGAGGGTAACATGATTAGCGTATTCACAGAAAGCCAAGAGTTTGATGTCCATGATGGAAGGGTGGGACCGACCAAACCTTGATCAAATTCACCCACATTCTAGGCTACCCAAATGTTCATAGACCATAGCAGATCCAATTCCAATCCTGGTTTTCTGGGCTTTAGTTTCATATTGAGGGAAATCCATGGTAGCATACTGGTCAACAGCACACCGCTGATATCCACTTAGCAATGTAAAAAAACATGCCAGTTTTTTGACCTATGGAATGGACCCACTTGAGATACCTTATTCACTGGTTGGTGGTTGACCTACCCCGCTGAAAAATATTAGTCAGTTGGGATGATGAAATTCCCAATATGGGTTTGTCTGAAAATAGTGTACCCCTACACCCAATGGTTAATGATCATTATCCCTACTAAATGGCTATAATTGGGGGTATACCCCATTTTCAGACATACCCATATATGGAAAGTCATAAAAGCCATGTTCCAAACCACCAACCAGCTCAGATCATGCTTCAAATCGCCACCCATCACTTGAATCCATGGCGCTGTACTCCGTTGACCACGGCGGCGCCCATCTTGCCACTGAAGAAGGGATCCTCGCCGTAACTTTCCTGTGACAGCGGGTCATCTCACCCCGAACCGACGCGGCCAACGGATGTTCAACCAGCAGCTAAAAAAAAAAACATCACCGAAAACAGTTCCCAAAGCTCTCAACCACTTCTCAAGCTTCCAACTCCCAATCTGATCTGGGTAAATTATAATAATTCACTAATCTGTATCTTAAGGCCATTTGGGGATGATTCCCCTATATCTAAACCATGATTCCCAGTGAGGGAGAACAGTTCCCCTCTACACCACCTGCGCGCGGCCCCAGTTGAGCCAGGGCAGGATGTTGATGGTGGGCAGCAGGGCTGCATGGACGTCCAGCTTGCTGGCCACAAGGCCTGAAAGATGCGCTGGGAGTTGATGGAAACTCTGGGGATTTTTGGTGGGAAAACCCATGGGAAAACCCAACGAAATATGTGAGAATATGGGAAAAACTGTGGGAGTTTTGTTGGGGGTTGAACTTCCATGTTTATGTGAGAATATGGGAAAAACTGTGGGATTTTTGTTGGGGTTTGAACTTCCATGTTTATGTGAGAATATGGGAAAAACTGTGGGAGTTTTGTTGGGGTTTGAACTTCCATGTCTATGTGAGAATATGGGAAAACCCATGGGAAAACCAAGAAAGAAACTTCTGTGAACCGTCCAAGTGAAACAAAGTAGAAAAAACACGCTTCAGGTGATGAAGAAAAACTGGCACTTGTCAGGGAAGTAGAAAGCACCTGGTTCGTTTTCATGCAAATAGATGCAAATAGAACATTTAACAGAGGAACACCTTCTCAGCCAAACGGATGACAGGAGACATGGAGATCTCTGTGAACAGCTGTCACTTTAGCCAGTTACGTGAGCTACATATGTTTTTTGTCAATGGTTGTTTTTTTTCTGCGAAAATCGACAGGAGCATGAACTGTTTACCCCGAGAGGTAACCAAAATCGATGAATTACAGATGACGTCAGTATTTCACCGCCTACCCTTTGGCAATCAAACATGGCTTGATGGAAACGTCCCACCATTCGTAGGTATTCACATATTGGTGCTACATATGGTTATAGGTTTCAATATGAGTTGAAGCAAGTGCTACCATGACCTGGTCGCCTTCACGCGATTCTATGGACTGCTGAATTGGGGACCAAAACAGTCACAGAAACCCTGGCATTTCATATCGGGGGATGGAATTTTCCTAAAAAGATCTTGAAAAAAATGGAGAAAACTTGAATTTCCAGTTGAAGAACTTCAGATCTTCAGTATCTAGGATTGACCAGATGGCCTGCTCAAATTTTGGTCCCAAAATCTCACGCCTATGGCGCGTCCGATGGACTCTTCTAGCCTCGGCCGTGCAAAATGTGGACACTTTGAAACCCAGCTTGCCGTGTTCAAAAACTGTGGACCCTGGAAAAGTTGGGATGTGATATGGGAATGGGTCAAAACCTATTACCATCAATTTTAGTGGGATGAACAGCTATTTACCAGCTATTTTGAGGTTTACTAGGTACCAGGGTTTTGACCCATAGCCAATATGTTTCCTGCATTTTGGGGGTACCCCAGTGGCTGGATGGTTGATAAGATAATGGAAATCCTGTTAAAATGAATGATTTCGGGGTACCCCCCATTTTAGGAAACCCCTGAGTTTGCAGCTCCATGTCCGAAGCATCACATTTGGAGGCTGCATACATTCACAGGACCATGACCAGCCAATCTGTTGGAGTCCGAATTGGTTGCTGCTGTTTCTTCCTCTTTCAACTGCCATGAACAATGAACCCCAAACAGAACCCAACTTCCAGTGAAGTGACACCACAGGCCACCACCATTGTTCACCATGTTTCATGATGGTTTCATTGTTTTTTTGTTCATTCAGGTCACAAGAACCTTACGGACATAAGATCAGTCCCGTCTCACCTGACACCAAGGGTTTGTACAAGAGGACTTGAGGTTGCCCAAACCATTTTGCTCTTTTATTGCTTGTGGAGCTAAAGCTTCAGCCTCTTTGGTGGACCTGCGGACCTTCGGACGAAAGATTCTTATTCTGTGTCATACTGTGAGCTGCAGCTCGGCTTCTCCACTTGGCGGATTCCTGGCAGAATCTGGTGAAATCTGACAAAACATCTGGTCCCGGACGGCAGCGGACGGCGAATCCTCTGCAGCGGCAGCATGACAGTGACAGCGGCTGGAACAATTCTTCTTCGGCAGCACGAAGTCGCCGCTGGCTGGTAGCTGTTTCATGATGTCTTCCCAATGCACAAGTAAAATCTGGGTCATACTCACGAGACAAATTACGATAGCCGCTTGCTCTTTGAGGAACTATGTCCTATATTGTCCTATTAGATCCCAGCTATATCCTAGTTGTTACATGGTTTTACTAGTTAAATCATGTTACTTCCATTTACTTCCTAAGTTCGAGTCCCATAGTTTTTTCAGCCATAGCCATAACCCCAAAAAAGCACCCAAATGTAGGTCCAAAAGTCGCCAAAATCCCCAATAAAATCCTAATTGTTGATGTTGAAATACCCATTTAAACCAAAAAAACACGTTGAATCCCATTAAACGGGATGAATAAATCCCATTAGATCCCATAAACAATAGGGATTTCATCATCCCAGAGGGATTTGATGATGAAATTATATCCCATTCAATCCCTATTGTGGATGGTTAAATCCCTCTCAACATCCCCACGCAATCCACCATGAGCCGAGTCGCTCCACGTTCCACGTGGCGGCTCGGGTGATCTGCGACGGAAAGGACGGGCTGCCGCCGTCCTCCGGACAAGGCGGGCTGAAGGGCCCGTTGCCACCCTGACCTTGGTTCATTTCAGGGAGGCTGAGGTGGATTTCGAGATCAAACATGGTGGTTTTTGATGGGTTTTTGGGGTTCCAACACCCCTGATTCTGTAGAGGAAACTGCAACCAAGTACCGTAGGATTTTAAAAAAACGGCAAAAGAAATAAGGATTCGACGAACAAAGAAAGGATGGTCTGGAAGAGGATTTTTCGAACTTCAATATTGGCATATGGGTCACATAGACTTATTTTATGTGGGTTCCATGTTATAACCATGTTGTAGATGGGACATTTTATATCATTTTATAACATTTCATAACCGCAACTGCGTGTTTTCTCGTTGATAACTGGCTTGCAATATCTCAAAACCATGTCTGCCATACCGGGTGGGAATCCTGATGGTTACCCCCAAAAAAATATCCAAAATAAGACATGTTAGCATCGAAACTCATGGTTTTGCGATCCCAAGAGTAAGGGGAAAAACGAAAGTTGCGGTGGTTTCCTATCCGGTGGAATTTGCCTTTCATTTCTGGCGCTGACCTAAGGAAGATCTCCCTGACTTTATCTGCTGGGTGGTTTCAATGGATATCCCCGGCACGAAGCAGTGCCCAAAATATCCATTGGTAGGTCATAGCAATGAGATTATACGGTTCGATTACCTACTTACCCTCTGGTAATTTAACACTTTGCTATGGAAAATCATCATTCTGAACAGGTAAATCATTGAACGAAATGGGCCATGTATACAATACCAAACTGATTGCAAACCCCTTCCTGAACCAACCAATAGAAATCAACATGTAAATGTATAATACAAGGGGGTGCCTCCAGCTATAAGCTAGTTTATAAACCCATCTCAGTATAGATATCATCACCAAACATCCAACAGTTCGGCTAGCTAGATCAACGAACTCAGTTTTATAGATGATGTTCCCATGAAATATCCTCCCTGTCCATGGATGTGAATCGATCCCTTAATGATTATCATTACTCTCCATTTATGGGATATAACTCGTGAATACTCGGCTTATATATTATATAATACAGTACATTATTGAACTAAGGGGTATTGACCCCATGTACAGATGATGAATCCCCATCATGATACCAACAAAAAGGGGCACCATCCCCATCCAAAGCCTGTCACTTCGTTCACTTCGTCAAGCTGCACGTCATGCCTTTGGGTCCATCGCGCATGCGCATCCCTCGGATGTTTAGCCTCGAGATATCCTGTGCCATGGCCAGAAATGTCATCGGAAATGTCCAGCGAAAATTGCTTCAAAAATAGTGGTTCATACGGTGACAAAACCCATAAGCACTATATAATGAACGCCAAAATAGATCGGATTTATGAATGTTCATCCCACTAAAATTGATAATGATATATAGGTTTTGACCCATCCCCATATTGGTTACGATTGGTTTATATTGGTCAATATTGGTTAGCCACCGTAACACTCAGTTCACCAATCATCCTCTAGAAACCATGGCTGGATGTAGGGAATGAAATGAAAAAAAATGGGACCATACATGGTTTTTTCAATATTAAGGTGATGGGATTAATGATATAGTTTATCCATTAGTAATCACTATGAAGCAATATGAACCAATATCAAGCAATCTTGACCAATATCAACCAATATTGACCACAGGTGAAAAATTGCCTATAACCATGGGGATATCTAACAACAGAAAGTGCTTTGGTCATCTCAACTGTTTGGCATACATTGGTATTGAAAACTACCATCCGGTGTGGAACAGGATACCCCAAAAAAGTGGCCTGGTTGGTGGTTGAGCCCTACCCCTCTGACAAATATGAGTTCGTCAGTTGGGATGATGACATTCCCAATAGTAATGGAAAGTCATAAAAGCCATGTTCCAAACCATCAACCAGCCATTAATATTCCGTTACCAGAGGGTTAATCACGCTTAAAATATTCCAAACCACCAACCAGGTGACCAGGTGGATATCAAAGAGAAAGGATTTTGCCAAGATCTGTGAGTTCAGGAGCGTTCAATTTTGACCTTGACCCCCAGATACGATTAGATTAGATATGTAGAAAACTTGGTCACCTCGGAAATCATCGTTGCCAACAGGTAGGTATCATGTGGCCAATTCCTGGGAACTAGGGGTCATGTTGAGTTGTGGGTATTCCGGAACCGCAGCGGTCGGGAGCATGACGCCCAGCAAACTTTCACGGAAAGATCAAGCATGATCTCCTGGAAATTGATGTTCATGTATAATTGTTTGGTGCCAGTAGAAACCTCAAACCCCTGGTCAGCAATTCATAGATCTTGGTCATTTTGACCAAGGAAAAACGATGAAAAACGGCGAAAAACGCGCAAGGTCAATCGGATTTGAACCACCGAAACCTGGGATATCAACTTCGAAGATGTGGATACATTCGAATGACCTTTGTTTCACAAATTAAAAATCGGATGTCTGACCCATCAATTTTTGGGATGTCCGCCCAAAAAACTCGGGAAAGCTGAAACTCCCAAGGTGTAGCCACCCAATTCATCCACCCAATTCAAACACTCCTTGAGGTTAAACCAACCATCTCCACCACCAGCTGTACCACCACCCCCAGCGGGATCGCATTTCAACCACCTCCCGTGCGACGGGGCGGATGGGACCCATGGCTGACACCATTGAAGTATGAATTTGATGGGATAAGCCATGGTCTTAGATACTAAGAAGTACTTCATACCAGATCTAGATGGGTTTTTTTCATATTATATGATACTTATCCCATGGCTTAGAAGTTTTTGAATGGGATGAGGCAAACTTTCCAGAATTTCTGTAGCATCCAGGTAGATTCGAGTAGATCAACAGTGCAGGTCCTCCAGGTCCTCCAGGTTCACCAGGTCCTCCATCCCCCGGCGCCTGGCTCGGTGCTCGGGGCATTCGTTATCGATGCAGGTCTGATGGAATTTTTCCTGGGCGAAGCTGAGGAGGTCACCCGGCGCGGATATTATCTCTGCTTGGTGGCGAACTAGCCACGGCTCGTAAGTGGGTTATAACCCCAGTGATTGATGTGGATTAACCCTACTTATCCCATTTATAACTGGGGTGAACTAACCCACTTACGAGCCGTGGGCCACCAAGTGGAAGGATGGGATCTATGGGGATTTCGTGATTTAAGGGGGATTGAGTGGGGATGGAATGGGGGGTAGAACTAGCAACAAATGGAGACTCTGGATGAAGTACAAGAATTCAACAAATTCGGGAAACACAGTAGGGATATGATAAGGGAACACGCCTTTTTTGGGGGAATACAATGGGAATATCGGAAGGATTCCTGGATAGATTACATCAAAACGGCTATCCCCCTTCCAACCATCCGACATCATCCAGCCATTGAAAAGTTGAAAACCTGGAATGATAGTTACCTACTTGGTGGCGAACTACCCACGGCTCGTAAGTGGGTTAGTTCACCCCAGTTATAAATGGGATAAGTAGGGTTAATCCACATCAATCACTGGGGTGAACTAACCCACTAAGTGGGATGAGCCACCAAGTAGGTAACTATCATCTATGCCATCCTGGAAACACGCTTTCTATCTTTGGGGGATTGATACATATGTAAAACCAACACAGAGAAGGTTTTTGCACTTTGATATGTACATTCCAAATGTCATCCGGACTCTGGCTTCATAGATATTGGTGACTATTTCGGGCCGTGATTTTTTTGGAAGCACCTCAGCAACCAGCTGAAGGCACTGGAGTCGTTGGTTTGGCAAATGTGCCTTCACTACCCATCATTTCCAGTGGCGTCGCAGTGAGGTTGCTATAATTTATCCAGAGAATTGATTTTTTTTGGGGGGTAGAACATGATAGAACATGATAGAACTGATTGAATTGCCAAACTATGAGCTTTGAAACCTGTGGCTTTAGTATACGTTAGTGATATCATGATGAAAATGAAGCCCCACTGGCAACGCGTGTGCTCCCGGTATCTCCGGGTAGCTTTTTGCAGTTCTTGCTGCCAGTGGCCCTCTCAAAGTGCCAACGTCCATTATAGAAGGCAGAAAATCATAAGGAAACATCGAAACGAAATCCCGAGACTCTGACTGATTTGCAGCCGATTCCATATTGTGATTCCATCAGATCACAGGTTTCCCCTTCATGAACAGATCCAATGAACCTGGGCCAAGCGGTTTCTTTTCGTCCGGGGGATATGATTCGCGACGCAGATCCAAGCGGTCCAAGCTGCTTCGGTGGTCATTTCTACCAAGAGCTTTCGAATCTGATCCTCGTCGCTCTCCGGGTATCCTGGCCAGGTTTCTGTCGTCCGCATGCCGTCCACATGAAAAAAAAGTGAAAAGATTGATGTGTTGAAAGTTGAATCATCTAAAGGTGTATATAAAATTATATAAATGTGTCTACCAAAACCTTCCGAGATATGATTTTCTCTCAAATCAAGCACAGATTCTCCCATAGTTTCCGCAGCATCCGCTTCCACCCTATGACCCCCACCTGCCCAAGCCATCGACAGGGCCACGGCCATTACCGCGCAGTGTCGCGTCATGGGCCTCATGGCCATCAAAATCAAGTCAGCGACGGGGTCCAAAAGAGGCGCCAAAAAACGGGAAGCTCGGCCCCGAAGAAACTCAGCTGCTGGGTGGTTTGTTGGGTCCACGTTTTTTTGGAGTGTGAAATTTTGAAAGGGAGTAAAATGTGGAAGTCATCTGATCCATTTTGCTGAGAGGTTTTTATCAACAGTGCTAGGGAGAAGATCCCCACGGCTCCTTTTGGCACTTTCACTTCTGTGGAAGATTCCGATTGACTTTCTGTGTCGGCTGGCACAAAATTTGGGGATGATCTCTGAGATGATCGTAGATCTATGGCCTTAATCTGTCAGCCTTGCCATGTTTCGTTGTTTTATCCATTTCTCCAGCTACAAAAAGGAAAGCCAGCGGGCAAAGAGTCTGAAACACGACATGATCAGTCCATATCAGTCCAGTGTGCATGTTCAACCCCAAACAAGAACGATTTGAGTCTTCAGCTCCTCCAAACATGTTAGGCACCCACCAAAGGTTAAAGGTTTTCCAAGATATTGATGGATCAAGGTTTCTGCTACAGGCACCCACAAATGAACTTGTCACCTTGTTGTGGGGTGTCCAATTTCTCACAGAACGTCAGTCTGAGATCCCCCTTTTTTGGTAAGCCGACTAACAGGTCTGCCGAGCCACTCCCGAAAATTGTTTTCCATATATGTACAGTAACCCCGCAAAGAAAGAACAGAAATTGTTGTTCCTAAAGCTTAGTGGGATTCAACACCATTAAAAAGCATCAAACATCATCAAACACCATTAATGTTACAGTAAAGCAATAGCAAACGATACCGAACTTTTACCATCAATGGGTGGTATGAACCATCAAAATATTGGTGGTTTATTATTGCTGTACTAACATTACTCCGATCTCAGTGACCCCAAGAGCAAAACCAGTCAAATCCCCTTCAGGGAAAGGGAGGCACCCAAAAGTCGATGGTGCCCCATCAAACAGCTTCTCTTCTTTTCGACCTTTCGCCGCCCGCATCGCGCGAAGATGTTGGCCACCCAGAAATCCAGTTTCAAAAATCAGCGCGGTTCGATGCTTGACACATGCGGTAAATGGGTTTATCATGGTTTCTCTGAAAATGTTGGGAAAACCCTTAAATCATATCCTGGTTGCATATCACTTTCAGAGAAACTCAATGGTTAGAAGATCCCACCATTGTAAACCCACCATGGGATTTTCCTGTTGCACTATGTGGCATCACAATGGTTGATGTGCCCAAACTGACCACAAATTCACCCGGAAATTCACTTCGGCATCCAATCCACATCACATCACCAGCTCCCCAACTGCAACTCTGGATGGCATCCTACACAGAGCGCGGTGGACTGCTAAAGCTCGCGGCGTCGATGCTCAGTCGATGCCCGGTTCCTCCTCGCTATCTTCCGCCTTGGATCGGGCCTGGCGGTGCTTCAGGAACTCCTCAAAAACATACGAAAGATAGTCCCTATGGATTCCCCCTATGGATTCCCCCTATGGATTCCCCATTTCTGGTGGATTTCCCATTAAAAAAAAAACATTGCCATTGAAATAAACCCGTGTCATTCTCTTGTATTCCCTTCTCATGAGAGAGTAAAAAGTGACAAATGAAACCAGCCGTGTTAATTGGTGGTCAAACTCTCAGATTGGCCATGGAGTTGACTGGTTCACAACTGAGCGCAGCACCCTTGTAGCTGATTAATGGGTGTATACGACACTGGGGGTATCACCATAATCTGGATCCATATTGTGGAAAACTTCATCATATACATCTTTGGAGAATACCGAACAAATGAACAGGAGCTAAGGATTTCAAGCCAGTCAGTTTGGAGAGTTTCACATCAACCAGTAGTGACCTTAATGAGAAAATCGGTCATGACCCACCCTCAATGACCCACCTTCTGTTAGTTCCTCTATTTACAATGAAGTTAAACATATAGAATCCCTCAGAATTCCCATAAGAAACCCTCTCAAACCCTTAGAATGCTTTAGAAGCCCTCAAAAACCCCTTGAATCCCTTCAAAACCATTAGAATCCCTCCAAAACCATTAGAAACCCTTTGAAACTCTCAAAAACCGTTGAAATCCCTTAGAAATCTCTCAGAATCCCTCAAAAAAACCTTGTCAGGTTCCTTACCCAACTCCATCTCCCCCGCCAGCACCTCCTCGTGCTTCTTCAGCAGCCGAGCCAATTCATCGTCATTGCGGTCACGGTCCAGGCGCTGTACACGTTGGTCCACCTCAACTGCGGAGAAAAAATCTGGGAAAACCATAGGAAGACCATGGTTTTCCCAATGATACGGTGGATGAGGCAGCGAAATCCGAATCACCAGTTGAAAACGGTGGTAAACATCCCATGAAAAAAATAGGCTTTCAACCATCCAAAGTGGTGCAGGATTTCTTCCATCCACAGTATCTTCAGATATTATGTCTACCGAGTTTTTGGGTCCAAGGATCACTTAGGACGACTTTTTGGATCACTTAGGCCGACAATCTTGGATGTGGATTCAAACCTTTAGGGTTTATATTTAGGGGCCGAACTGGGGACTGGGGACTGAGGACAGCGGGAACAACTAGAGGTACAAACGACCTATATCATATTGGAGCTACACACCTTTAGGGTGTATATTTGCGGGCTGGAACTGGGGACTGGGGTGAGGTAGCACTCCCCCGTTTTAGGGGCCCTGGATACCGTCCTAAGACTCACCTACGAGTCACACCGAAGAGCAGCCCGAGCTATGCTACCATGTCTTGAGCCACGGAGTGGCACAGGGGATAAAATGAATTGAGTGATCTACAGGCACCAGGCACATACATGTACACTACTAAGCATTGCATAGACACGGAAATAGCTACAAAAAGGATCACATGGCGACTGGGGACAATGGGAACAACTAACTAGAGGTACAGAACACAACCTAAATCATATTGGAGTCCATTGGCTACACACCTGTAGGATGATGATATTGATGGTGGATGTGAGGATGGTAATTCTTGTGATGATTTGTGTGATGGACTTGATGTTTGATCAACGAAAAATAAAGTAGGTGATGGATTTTGGTGCTGGACATGATGATGGGTGTGATTGTGGTGATGATGATGAAGACGATCAGGATGGTCATCATGATGATGGTGATGTATGGTGATGGATGGTGATGCTGGTGTTGATGAGCTGGCGCCTGTTATTGACTAGTCAGTTCGGACGAATACTATATATTTAAAGGATAGATAGTGAGCATAGAATGCATGTGTAAGTATATGACTTAATTAGAATGTCCCGATGATCATCTTTAAATCCACTTGTGCAAGTCTGCCGAAATCATGTTCGGATATATCGATATATTTTTCTATTGCAAATATAATATAAGTATGTATCTGTGACGTAGGCCTAAGCCAGCCAAAACGTAGGCCTAAGCGAGGTACTGACCTTTTGGGTGAATCCATCTTAAGATTGTTAATCGACTCTTAATCCACTGGATCGCTATGCTACCCTACCGATTGAAACATATTGAAAAACCTAGCTTTCTTGACTGAAGACCCAGTTCCTTAAATTGAGTGCTGGTGTTTACTGCCGGAAGATCCACAGTTTGTTGAAACATTTACCCTCTGGTAATTTCACATAACTACGGAAAATCACCATTTTTAATGGGAAAATCCACTATAAATGGCCATTTTCAATAGCTATTTTGACAAATTACCAGAGGGTAATTGTTGTTTGTTGCTAAAAGATTACCAAAATCATAGTGTTCGATAGATGAAGTCTCGGCGGATCATGGCACTTAGTAAGTAGGTTATATCGATGTCCCTTGTTTTGTTAGTGCAGTTTGTGTAGGGTTAATCCACTTATTTCACTGAGGAAACTACCTAACCTGCTTGGTCAATATCCTGTCATATTATCATTTATATCCCATTAAATCCCAAGAAACATGATGAAATCCCTCATCCATTGGATGTTTAGCCTCCTGAAAACATAGATATATTTAGATGTGGAAAAGCTGCCATTCGTAGATCATTTTTACGAAACGTTTGCCCATGGGTGTTCCACCTCGTTTTGTATCTTTACCCCAGGGTCACAGCCATGTTTTCTCGGTCAACTTCGCCCAGGAACACCCATACGCTTCAGTCCAGGCATGTCATTCTCTTTCAGCCCCTGTGTTTTCAGAACCCCCCAGGGATCGGGAAAAAAAACATGAAAAGCTAGATAAACAGCGAAGAAATGGTGCTTCAACGACGCAAAATACGGATGTCATGGTTTCATGGAGATCTAACGGAGATGTTACTGGAATTATATGGGTAACTTCATCGGACATCAAAAAAATGTATTCATCGAAAACAAGGATGTAGCCCATCATGAAACCAACATACATAACTTGTACAACAGATACATCCCCTCTACAACCTGGTGAACCAATGATGCTGCATGGTTTAAAAATATGGTACCAATATAGGGGGTGGGATTCCTCAAACATCTGAGGTCTTAAAAACCCTCGTTAAAAGCTCCAGGGATCTCCGATTCTGATGGATGACCGGAGGGTAACACCAACGATGTTGTGAAAAATGGTACCCTCTGGTAAACTAACATAACTATGGAAAATCACCATTTTTAATCGGAAAACTCGCTATAAATGGCCATGTTCAATAGCTATGTTAGTTTACCAGAGGGTAAGTCTATGGGCGGATTGAAGGCAACAGTTTCAGGCCAAACCTTGGTGTTTAAAGTGATTTCGGCTGCTGAAGCGCATCAAACTCACATCTCTAGCCCCAACCACAACTAGTAACGTGATAAACCCCGTGACAAACCACATTATTTGGTAACGGTATATGGTTTCCGATATCCAAAATGGTCAGATTTGGTAAATGATGAATGGATCATTTTTGGGCTTACAATCACCATGGATCACAGTTTACGGCATCAGTCATAAGCCATCTGAGCCGTGTTCAATCTTCCTGTGTCATTTCATACTCGTTGGTTCATAGGGATTGCTATGGATGATGATAATCCCCAATGACTATTGGATAGTATGATCCCCTATCACAGGGATTTCGACCACTGCTCATTCAACAATTCGGAATACCCCAGGTCCACCAGGTCCACCTGGTAGCCAGCATATTTCTTCAGTTCCAAGGTATGCCAGCGCTCCTGGCGAGCGAAAAAAAAAACGAAACGGTGTCCGTTTGATGTCCAAAGACCTAACAACAGCCATGGTTGAAAAACCTGAGTTTTTCCCAAAAGGCAAGTGGTGGTTCCTGTTGCCTTGCAAGTCTCTTAGTTAAACGTTGAACCATCAAGAGTGCCAAACAACAATAAATCCTGTTTTTTGCTTCTTGCTCTGGAATTGATTCACATAGAATATTGAAATTCCATGGCTTTCCCAGAAATTGATGTGTAGCTTTCCTAAAATCGGGGTACCCCTAGTTTCACCCATGTTCTTTTCGGATTTTCGGACCCCCCATTGAAACCCCCGAAGGTATACATTCCTTGTGGCTTTCCGGGAGGAAAACGCCGAAACCTCGGGCTGTGTGGTGAAAACCCATCGTCGTCCTCCTTATCTCGAAGGAGTTCGAAGAGATATTGGTACGCCACCTGCGATCAATGGACCAAAGGACCAAAGATGGGATTATTGGGGGATTTCCCATGGGGATTTACCATGGGATTTACACTCATCGGATATGGATATTTCATAGGATATTTGACGGGATATTGGGGAATACAATGGGGCCCAGTGTGGATAAAACTGGGATTCACTATGGATTTATCATGGGATTTCACAGGAAAATCATCTATGAAGAGGATAGACTCATGAAACCTGCCTGAACTTCGTATAATCTCATACTGATTTTCAGTAAATAATTGGATATAATTGGATAATATGAACCAGTCATATGTTAGGATAAGAATTACTATTACTCTTGGTAATTATTGGTATATGTATTAAGATAGTACTGGCAATCTTCGTAGAATTAACTTCTTATGAATTGGATTAGTGCTAACCAGTAGTGATTAGCTGCTTGATTATCAACTGAACTTCGTAATCAACCTGGATTATTGGGCTTGTCTTGCTTTTCCAAGCCTTCAGCATCAGTGGGTGAACCAGATTATTCCAACTACCAACATGAAATCACCCAAAAAATCCTGTGTTTTTACAGTATCCACCAACGAAAATCTCGGAAAAATTGATGGGTTTCTGGGAGAGCCCCAGCCTGCGTTTCCAGCTGTTGCCACGTTGATGGGATTGCCACCTTGGGTGTCGCCCAAGGTGTAATCGAGATGTCGCCATGGTTTTTTACATGGTTTTACCATGAAAAATGGTGGTTTTTACCCTGGTTTGACCATGAAAAATGGAAAAATGCTGGTTTGACCATGAAAAATGGGGGGTTGACCATGAAAAATGGAAAAATGCTGGTTTGACCATGAAAAATGAGGGTTTTACCATGAAAAATGCTGGTTTGACCATGAAAAATGGGGAGTCTACAGGGTTTTGCCCTTGCGAATTTGGGCGTTTTTTCAAACCATCGAGTCTAGGGAATTCACGCAGATACGGGATTTCACCCATGTTCCCGGCTCCCCAAATTAGGGGATTCACCAATGGCATGCCAAGTTCAACGGGGGAGTAGCCATGGACCAGGTCCGGAATGTTGTCCCTGGGTCCTCCGAACTGTGGAACCTTCCAGGTGACGCCTGGTCAAGGGATATGTTCTGCAGGAAAACCCATGGTGTTATAATCCTCAGCCTCAAAGATGGGGCTAAACTTCCCTCAAATTTGGGATTTCAACCATGAAACATGGGATATAAATAGCATGAAAAATGGGGACACTTCAGTGTTTTCACCCTCAAAGATTGGGGTCAATCACATGTTTTCAACGTTGACACCATCTCAACTCTGCGCCTACGCAGTTTCTGATCAGATTCGTCAATAGCACCGAAAATCTCATCAACGTATCCTATCACTTTCGAAGGTACCATTGCAAAGTATAGACCTAAAATAGCATGAATTAATCACAGCAAATACCCTCTGGTAAACTAACACAACTATGGAAAATCACTGCTTTGAGTAGGTAAATCAACTACAAATGGCTTATTTTCAATAGCTATGTTAAATTACCGGAGGGTATGATAAATATAGTACCGATTCGTCCCATAGAAACGTGGAAAAAACGGCTCCGAAAATGGCGTAGCTGGCTCCCGTCAAGATATAAAAATAGCACTTCGAAAATTGGGACAATGGTAGAAATTGAGATTTGCCACTTGGATGAAATATGAATTGGCAACTGCCTATTTTTGGAGAAACTCTTTCTGTTTTTTTCGGGACAGTGCCAGAATACAGTTATCCCACAAAACACCAGAGTTGTTCCAGGGAGACACGAAATTTTCAGGATGGTTTCACCAATAAGACGGGCGAAAAGACTGATAAAATAAACCTACTTTTTGTAGAGGTAACTGTAAAAAATGTATTCAATGGATTCTGCACAAATGACAATAGCTCGCAAATCAGAAAAGCCCATTGTTAGGTCGTTTCCCTCACTCAACCTATAAACATATCATGTGCAGGAACACAGGTGGGCCCGGGTTCGATCGCTAACCTAAACGAAATGTTTGTATAACCACATCATAATCCACTTTAGTAAATGAAAAAAATCACCAGTAACGAATTATACATCTATAATTCAATTAATCTATACTGGTTGGTGGTATACCTACCCCTCTGAAAAATATTAGTCAGTTGGGAATAGTATTCCCAATATATATATATGTATATATATATATGTATATATATACATATATATATATATATACAAAATTGGGTACCCCTTAAAATTATCTGAAGATGGATGGTTCATACTAGTTCATACCAAACATATCTGTGGCTATGAACCTTCCAGATATACCCATAGAAAAACCAAGATAGTTATATATGTATAATTATAATATATAGCTGGTGATATCGATAAGAGCTCTGGGTAACAAATAAATAAAACTTAAACCATAGATGTGTTGTTTGAATTATTACCAGATGGGATGCCTAATAAACCACCAGGAAAAAATGTATGTAAAAATAACGCCCTTTTTACCCTCTGGTAAACTAACAGTTTGCTATTGAAAATGGTGATTTATAGTTGATTTTCCCATTGAAAATGGTGGATCTTTCCAGTTCGCTATGTAAACGTTTACCAGAGGGTATCATGATCACAATTATGGTGATTTACCCATTAATAGCATGGTGATTTTCCCATTGAAAACGGTGGATCTTACCATTACCCATGTTAGTCATTACCAGAGGGTATCCCACATTAACCATCATTAACCATATAATCACCACATATTACTGTAACCATGTAACCATTATTAACAGTATATATTAATCATATTACCAGAGGGTATCTGAACCATCCTTTTTTCAATCCAGATCTGGATTCTTGGATCTCTGCTCCCATCCCAATCGTCTCGGGCCTCAGCTCAGGCGTCTCAGCATTGAAGTCCTCGACTCGTTCGTGCTGCGAATTTTAGTGTAGCCATTCCAGAGGAGCTGAGAAAATCATGTGCCATGATTCCAGAATTAAGTTTGTTACCATTTGTTACCATTTGTTACTGGTTTATCCATGTTTATTTTTTGGGGACTTGTGTTTTGAATGATTTTAGAGGACAAAGTTCATATTTTATGGCGAATGTCATGATTTACGGTGGATGTTTTCCCAACGCAATGCATTGAGACATCAGCCTTTCTTTTTTGACCTATGATCGTTGCGTCAATCTTAGATCTCTTGTTGAAAAGTGGAATCTTTGCTGGGAAAGGTACCGCAAGCCTGCAGCTATTTGTTTGCTCTGACTGGTGGTTTCAATCTAATTTGACCCGAAGGCATCTTTATGACTATTCCAACTAGGCAGCAGAAAATAATACCCTCTGGTTATGACCAACAGTTTGCCATGGGAAATGGCCCATAGAAATAGATGGTTTACCTATTAATAGCATGGTGATTTTCCATTGCTATGTTAAATAACCAGATGGTAGTGCTTGGAAACGTTTTGAAGCCACCAATCAGGAAAAAAAACATGTGGTCAGTTCGAAGGGCGCGACATGTGCCCAATCTTAGACACCCCGCAGTTCCATATTCTTAGCTGGTTAGGTTAATATATGCACATATCCCCAATGGGTCGCAAAAAAAAATGAAGGATTACTCTCTGGTTCTTGCACATAGCTATGGAAGCCGTGGCGCATTGACGATAAATATGTTCCGATGTACCGAACTTCGAAAAAAAAAAAACATGATCTTCCGTTGTTCGCAAAGTCCAGAGGAGAATTTTTCAGATTACAAGTACCAAATGAATCCAAATTACCATTTACCAAACTTCAACATGTTTTTTCCGAGTTTCCCAACCATCCAATAACCGTTGCGGCATCAAAAAATCATCTCCTCCAGAGTATCCGCCCCGAAGATGCAGACCGTGCGGAAGCGCGAAAACCTCCATGCAGCATCAGAGATGAAACAGCTGAGTCAATGTCCATTAAGTTTCATAATATTTAAGAATGGATGTATTTATACATATATACATGTATATATATATATCTGGTTGGTGGTTTTAACTTTTAACCATCTTGAAAAATATTGGTCAATGGGAAGGATTATCCCACATACTATGGAAAATAAAAACATTAGTCAGTTGGGAGTATTATTCCCAATATATGGAAAAATAAAATTCATGTTCCAAACCACCAACCAGTATATGTATTATATATTACTGATAAGAAATAGAAAAATAGTGGTTTCGAAATTCAAGTCGGAGCTCTTTGGCAACCCATGTCATATCCATGGGGAAAGTGGATACTCATAGCTCTCAATCGTTCCCTCCTAGCCACCAGAGCCACTGGATTCACGGTGATTTCATCACCATGCTTCAGCCCAGCAGATCTCCGGCCATGTCCCAGTCAAATCCCCAGTAAATTTTGCTATCCCAGCAGATCCCCTGGCATCATAGCCTTACGTAAGGCTGAAATGTTGGGCCTTTTGGGAATGATGCCCCAAAAAAAAACACATAATTCCAGTGACGTCATTCATCTAGAATCTAGGCCTTACAAATCCCAGTGTTATGGAATGGTTCAAATCCCTAGAAATCCCTCACATTCTCCCATCTGGGCCTTACAAATCCCTTACAAATCCTGGTTCATGGTATACCTATATACCCCTCTGAAAAATATGAGTTCATCAGTTGGGATGATGAAATTCCCAATAGTAATGAAAAAATAATCCATTCATGTTCCAAACCACCAACCAAATCTAGGTCAATCTGAGGTGTTTTTTCATCTGGGTAAATTATAATAATTCACCAACCTGAATCTTGCGGCCATTTGGGGATGATTTCCCTTACTAACCATGATTCCCAGTGAGGGAGAACAGTGAGGTCGTTATAATTTATCCAGATATATGTGTGATGGGCTTAGATGTTGGGTTATGAGATGTTGGGTCAATATAATGTTAATTGTATACATATATATATATATGGTTGGTGGTTTTAACTTTAGCCATCTTGAAAATATATGCTTCACAGCCAACCAGCCACGGGTTTTCCCTGAGATCTCCCACAGAAGTGGATGCACAGACCTGTTTTTGTACCGAGAGTTCGGAGACAAAACCCAGCAATTTATTGGGAATTTTATGGATTTTAATGAATTTTAATGGGGATTCTATGGGATTTTATGGATTTAAATGGGGATTCTATGGGATTTTATGGATTTTAGTGGATTTTAATGGGGGTTCTATGGGATTTTATGGATTTTAATGGGCATTCTATGGGATTTCAATGGGTTTTAATGTGGATTCTATGGGATTTTATGGATTTAAATGGGGATTCTATGGGATTTTATGTATTTTAGTGGATATTAATGGGGATTCTATGGGATTTTATGGATTTAAATGGGGATTCTATGGGATTTTATGGATTTTAATGGATTTTAATGGGGATTCTATGGGATTTTATGGATTTTAATGGTGGTTCTATGGATTTTAATGGATTTTAATGGGGATTCTATGGGATTTTATGGATTTTAATGGTGGTTCTATGGATTTTAATGGATTTTAATGGTGATTCTATGGGATTTTATGGAGTTTAATGAATTTTAATGGGGATTCTATGGATTTTAATGGATTTTAATTGATTCTAATGGATTTTAACGGTGAGTCTATGGGATTTTATGGATTTTAATGGGGATTCTAGGGGATTTTATGGATTTTAATGAATTTTAATGGGGATTCTATGGGATTTTATAGAGTTTAATGAATTTTAATCGGGATTCTATGGGATTCTCTGGATTTTAATGGGGATTCTATGGGATTTTATGGATTCTAATGGGGATTCTATGGGATTTTATGGATTTTAATGGGGATTCTATGGGATTTTATGGATTTTAATGGATTTTAATCGGGATTCTATGGGATTTTATGGATTCCAATGGGGATTCTATGGGATTTTATTGATTTTAATGGATTTTAATGGTGATTCTATGGTATTTTATGGGATTCTATGGATTTTAATGGGGATTCAACCATAGCTATGTTGGATCAAAGGGCACCTCCTTCAGAGGTCCCTCCCGCAACGGCATGGTTGTTTTGGGTTGACTATGAATCCATTGGTGACATGTTTTGCTCAAACGTTTGCACTACGCATTGCCTCAAACAACATCAATGCTAGCTGCCATTGACTGCCCTTCTCACAAGCACTGATGGTGACCTTGTAGCTGATCAGATTTGGGACTACTGTGGCTTTGGGCATCGCCTCAAACAAATTTAATGCCTGTTGCCATTGACCACACTTCTGAAAAGCAGTGATGGCTGAACTGTAGCTGACAACGTTTGGGGTCACTTCGGCTAAAGACATTGCCTCAAACAATTCCAACGCCTGCTGCCATTGACCTCCCTTCTCGCAAGCCCTAAGAGTTGCGCTGTAGCTGATCACAGTTGGGGTCAGTTTTGCTTTCTGCATGGCCTCAAACAAATCCAGTGCTTGTTGCCATTGACCTCCCTTCTCACATGCACTGAAGGCTGAAGTATAGCTGACGGCATCTGGGATCACCCTAGCTTTGGGCATTGCCAAAAACAAGTTCAACGCCTGCTGCCAATGACTGCCCTTCTCGCAAGCACTGATGGCGGAACTGTGGCTGATAACATCTGCTATCACTCTGGCTTTTGGCATTGCCTCCAACATAATCAATGCACGCGGCCACTGACCTTCGTTGCCGCAAGCACGAATGGCAGAACTGTAGCTGATGACATTTGGAGCCATTTTGGATTTCGGCATTGCCTCAAACAGCAACAATGCCAGCTGCCACTGACCGCCCTTCTCAGAAGCACTCATGGTCGCATTGTAGCTGATTGCGTTTGGAGTGACTTTTGCTTTCGGCATTCTCAGAAACAAATCCAACGCCTGCTGCCATTGACCCCCCTTCTCAAAAGCACTGATGGCAGAACTGTAGCTGATGACATCTGGAGTCACTCTTGCTTTGGGCATTTCCCCCAAAAGGAGAAGTACCTTCTGCCACTGGCCGCCATTTCCTACAGCACACAAGGTCACATTATATGTGATGGTGCTTGGGATCACTTTAACTCTTGCCATTGCATCAAAGACCGTCAAAGCCACCTGCCATTGACCTCCCTTCTCGCAGGCGCTGATCGCAGAAGTGTAACTGATGACATCAGGAGTCACTTTGGCTTTGGGCATCGCATCCAACAACATCAATGCCTCGGCCCACTGATTGCTTTCCCCACAAGCGGTGATGATCAGATTGTAACTGATGGCATCTTGTGTCACCTTGGCTTTCGGCATGGCATCAAACATGCTCAGTGCCTGTTGCCATCGAGAAGCCTTCATCAAGGCACTGATAGTGGCATTATGAGTAATGAGATCCACCATGATGTGGGCTCTCTGCATGGTATGAAGGAAATAGGAGGCCTGTTGCCACTGAGCGCACTGGCCACAAACACTGATGGCCGCGTTGTAGCTGAAACTGTCTGCAGTGGCACTAGGCATCATGTTGATGAGTCAGCATGCATCCTGCCATAGCTTCGATCTTCCACAAGCTAAAATCCCAACTGTGAAATCGCGTTCGTTGATCGCAAAGCCCCGATTTCGCAGCAGAGCAAATGCTTCAAGAATTAGATCGCTGCGCTTCCGTTCTGCAAGTGTTTTCAGGACATTCTGAAAAGTTGGTTTTGTAGTTTTCAATCCAGTAAGTCTTTGGAGAATAACTTGGATCGTCCACTTCTTGTCTGCTCGCCTCATCTTGGCAGTTGATTTCCAGCGACCGCATTCTCTGAAGGGCAGCATGGCTGATGCCCAACATTGATTCAACTAATCAAAGCTGTGTTCAATTCTGCAAGAATAACATGGAGCTTTTAATGGAAAAATCCCCTATTCCGAAGGTTTATAGCTGGGAAAATCATCTATTTCTATGGTGGATTTCTCATTGCCAAGGTTTGATTACCGCAGGGTCCATTTACAACTTCCACGCTACACTGGCAGACTGGCTGGATCCAAATTTCCTGAACGACTTTATAAATCACCTTCATGCAGGCCTGGGTTAAGATTTAGGACTGACACTTTCATTCCTCCACATCATGAACCCATCATGATTCCCCATATTCTTTTGTGAAAAAAAAACTGTGTCTTGGTCTGGTATTTACCGTATTCTCGGTTCATGTAAAGATTTCCAAGTTTGTTGGTGAATATCAACACTATCTGTATCTATGTTTCAGAAGAATACCATATTTAGTTGGCAAAACATCTACCATCTGGTTATTTAACAGTTCGCCATGGGAAATCACCTTTTTTAATAGGTAAACCCAGGTAAACCATCTATTTCTATGGGCCATCTATACCATGGCTATGTTAGTCATAACCAGAGGGTAATCATCCTGAACCGGGCCGCCGAACTGCAGAGCAGCTTGGAGGCAGTTCAACATGCCGGAGGCCACGATGACTGTGGCATGCCTGGGATATCCTGGAACTATTTGGTGCTAGGTACAGGAAGGGTCCGCCTACCAAAAAGCGGGTTTTACCGTGAAAATTGCGGATTTCATGGGATGCTAACGAGATTTTAATATAATACATAATGTATCATAATGTGGGGCACCCGAGTTAGGTTTCTGTTCGTTCGAGCTAGGCCAACTGATTTACGGATTATCGTGATCTTCCATGACCGCCAGGGGATATTGATTGACACAGAATGGGAAGCTCACCATACAGAATCAATAGTTGCAATGCAAATGATCACCAATCAAAAAATGTCATGTATATCTACATATCACCAACCCTCACTGGAACTTGGAATTTTCATCCATCATCTGTGCTTATCTGGGGATGGCATCAGGAGTATGATCCGCCAACTTGGGGTACTGTAGTAAACCTCCAAAGTGTAAACCGTTGCTAGTTTTACCACTTTGGGGGTGCTTACAAACCTTCGAAGTGGATGGAAGTGGCTTATTCCCATTCTATTCATAGGCTTTGAAATACTGTGGATGGTTGCGAAATCCTGCACCAGGCAGGGTAACTATTGGTAACATAATTCAACACCGTAAATCATGGGATCATAATGGGACAAACCATCTACCAACTGGTGCAGGATTTCGCAACCACATGCTGTGGTCATGGTGGCGAGGCGATCCAATTTCACCCCAAAAGTTGGATCAACAAAACGGCTGATAAAGCCCCATCAAAAAAGGGTGGTTAAATCCCATTTAACATTTAGATAAGTTAACATATTTAGGATAATCTGAAGATGTTTCTCAATCATCCTAGAAACATGATTTCATGACTATTCACGGTACAATGTCATCATGTTTCACCATGGTTCACCCCCAAAACTCACGCGGAAAAAATCCCATGTTTGATGGGCAAATCCCCCATGGTTCCAACCTATGAAGATGGCCGGAGATTTCTGGGGTATACCCTCTGGTAAACGTTTACATAACTATGGAAAATGGTGATTTCTAGTGGATTTACCCATTAAAAATTGTGATTTTCCATAGTTATGTCAACTTTAAGTTCGGTAAATCATGGTAACTCCTGGCTACAACTGGGCCATGGCTTCCGCTATGTCACTAAAATTACCCGGAAAAAAAAAAAATCCCATGGTTTTTCCCATCCCTTGCCTGGCCGGCGACCCACGCACCACGCGGTCCCAGTTCTCTGCTGGCGCCGCGCTTAGCGCCTGAATTTGACTCACCAAACACTGGGATACAACCAGTAAAAAAACATGTTCTTTCTGGTGATTGGTGGTTAATTATCTGGTTGGTATATATGGGGATTTCCATTGGGATTTCCATGAATAATGGTTAATAATGGTTAACTGATGGTATAATGGTGGTTAATGGTGATTCATAGTGATTAATGATGGTTAATGATGGTTAATTATCTGGTTGGTGGTTTTTCGCCCTACCCCTCTGAAAAATCATGGAGTTCGTCAGTTGGGATGATGAAATTCCCAATATATGGAACAATTAAAAATGTTCCAAACCACTAACCAGTGTTTTACTCATGAAAAATGGAGGTTTATCCAGCAGAAAATTTGGTCTGATTTCTTGAACCATCAAGAGGAAGTGGAATTCATCTGCATATGATTCAAAATTATTGTGCCAAAAGACCTACAAAAAAATGGTTGTTTTTTGTGCTAACACATCCCAAAATGGGGATTATGATTACTAATTCTGAGCCATTAGCATATAAACAACAAACATGTAAGTATATAGAAACATTCCTCTGGCATTTCACCTTGCAAAAAATTAGCCTTGTCAGTCAAACATCTCCAGATGATGGCTCGAGTAATCATACAGAATCATAGGGTTTTGTGCCCGCTCCGCATGCGCCCTAAAATCCCTGTAAAGAAAAACTGGTTGGGTGCGTTAAATCATCGTTACCCTCTGGTAAACGTTAACAACAAACTGTGGAAAGATCCACCATGCTATTAATGGGTAAATCCACTATTTCGACTGGGCCATGTTCAATAGCTATGTGACAAATTACCAGAGGCTAATTCATCTGCTTATTCCATATGTTTTCTGTTGAATCTCCAGGGTGATTTTGTCGCTACCCAAGACCAAAGACCATCTTTTCGGAGCCAACTCCAACTGAGGTTTCCAGGGGGTATCCCAAGCTCGCTGGATGGCTTATTTCAGGGAAAATCCGAAAATAAAATGGATGAGAACTGGGGGTACCCCCATTTATGGAAACCCCCATATGATCTTGTTTTTCAAGAAGTCGTCTACAAGAGATATCAACCGGATATTCACCAACAAAAATGTGATTCTGCGGCGAATCTAGCAAATACCCCCGCGTCAAAACTGTCAACATGTAGTATGATGGCCATCACATGCAACTTTTGATACCCAGCAAAAATATCGCTCGTTGTACTCTATCCCTGGGCCCAAAAAGTTTGGGAACAACTCATGTAACAACTCACGTCGAAGCATGGGATGATTCTTCAAGATACATCCCAGTATCTCTAGCTATGATGAGCATGAGCTTGGAATCAACGAAAACTTCTGTGCATATACATACATGTAGATGTACCCTCTGGTAATTTAACATAACTATGGAAAATCACCATTTTCAATGGGAAATCCACTATAAATGGTGATTTTCAATAGCTATGTTAAATTACCAGAGGGTATGCACACAGTTCATCTGTCTTGTATAACTACCAGAAATCCAAGGGAAGACCCAGAAAACGAGTTGCCAGCAGCGGCCCTGCAAACTAGGAAAGTGTTTTTGTTACTCTAACTAGGCGAACTATATGGTGGATATATGAGGGTTTCCATAAATGCGGAATGCCCCAATAGCTGGATGGTTTAGTTCATGGAAAATCCGAAAATAGAATCATCCTAGTCCTATACCCCCAAATCATCCATTTTATTCTTGGAGTTTCCATGAACTAAACCATCTAGCTATTGGGGAACCCCCCATGGAAAGCCCAAGATCTATAGTCAGATGGGGTCCCTAAAAACCACACCCGTTGCACCTGGTGACTGAAGAAGGCACTGGCGTAACCATTGGCCTGGAAAGTCAGTGAGCCGAGGCCAGTACCCCGGTTTTGCGATACCCTCTGGTAGTCCGCTATGAAAAATGCCCAGAAAATGCCCATGTTTCATTGGTAAATCCTCCATTTTCTGAATATCCTAATGACTCCCAAACTTGGCAATGGAAAAAAAAACAAACATGTAAGTCTTTAAGTCACAGGAAACTTTGCAGGAACCCGAGATTTTACACTCAAACATACTGGTTAAACCCATAAAAAAGATTCCCTTCAACCAAGTCTAAGAGTAAATGCTGGGAGCAAGCCATGGTCTCGACTTTTCCATCCCCACTTTTGGATTCCCTCTTAACTTTGGCATGGAAAGAAGACCATGGCTTTTCCCTAGGCGAACTCGCCAACGATTGAAATTTAGGGATCACGACTTCAGGGATCACTCCAAAGCATTGAGACACCGATCTCTTGGCCCTGCCCTCATAAAAGACGCCTCCGCCCAAAGCATCATGTGCGCCACATTGCCATGCTCACCTGGGTCGTTGTGTTGGGGGTCTGGAAAGCAGGGCTGTAGGTTTTCGTGCACGTCATCAAACTTGGGAAATGCCCGAACTCGGAGCTTTAGTTCGCTGGGAAATTTCGCTGAAAGTCGGCGAAAGTTCGGGAAAAAACACAACTTGGGGGTGCAATTCCAATTAGAGCAGCCTCATATCCCAACTTATGGTGGTTTAAATCCCATGGTTAATTCCATAGTATCCAACTTATAGGGGTTAATAACTATAATGACTTCTTAATTTCCCTACTTATTTCTGGAATTTGCAGAGTGTATATGGCTAGTCAAAACCATGGGACCCAAAACGGTAAAATAGTTGGCTAATGGATGTTTATTCCTCCAGTCATATGGTAGGTTTCAACCCATGCACATACCCTCCGGCAATTTAACAGTTCGCTATTGAAAATTGCCCAGTCGAAATAGTTGATTTACCCCACTACAAATGGTCATTTTATACAGCTACCCTCTGGTAAACTAACATAACTATGGAAAGATCCACCATTTTTAATGGGAAAGTCCACTATAAATGGTGATTTACCTATGTAAACTAACATAACTATGGAAAGATCCACCATTTTCAATAGCTATGTTAAATTACCAGAGGGTATCCATCAACCATCACCCGCTTACCACGACGCTTACCACGAGACTCTGCCGCCAAGGGACCCAGAGTGGGATCCCAAATTGCTGCATCGCCTCTTTGGAGGGTTGGCGTTCTTTGAACTTTAGTTCTGACCAAATATCGTATGGTGGTTGTATGGATCCCGTCCTATACATAGTATACATATGCATACATATATATACTGTACATACATGCATATATTATAAATATATATATATAGGTATGACATATATATATACAGAGATAGATGCAAATCTAATAATATATATATATTAATTAATTATTTATACATAATATAATATAATATAATATAGTATAATATAATATAATATAATATAAATATAATATAATATAAATATAAGATAATATAATAATATAATATAAATATAATATAAGATAAATAATATAAATATAATACAAGATAATATAATATAATACAATACAATATAATAATATAGTATAATATAATACAATATAATATAGTATAATATAATATAGCATAATATAATATAATATAGCATAGTATACTATAATGTAATATAATATAATATAAGATTCGTCATGTCTGCGTCAAAACAGTTGGTGGAAAAAAAAAACATGGCTCGAAACCAAAGTGACAAACTACCTTCAAAACAATCAGTCGACCCAAATCGACCAGATCGCGATTTTTTGGGACGGGAAAATATTGGAAATGCTGAAGGTTCAATGAAATCTACCCTAATATCATCTAGAACAGGAGATATGTGTCTGTTTTTTGGGGTGCCATTCCACCACTAGAGATTTCCTTGTAATGGATCTATCTCATATATATATATAATTACGTATATACATATATATAATGCCCATCAATGGGGGGAAGACCGTGCCCTTGCATGGCTCGTAGAACAACAGCTCCAAAAATTGCGGTTACATATCGTCAATATCGTATGAACTATAGCATGCTATGGCCATATGAATCCCATTTCAACATGGTTAAACCATCTGTAAACATACAAAAAACTATGGAAAATCACCATGTTTAATGGGAAAATCCACGATTTCTATGGCCATTTTCAATAGCAAACTGTTAGTCATTACCAGAGGGTATGGAAAATTCACGATCATTTCCTAGGGTGAAGAAAACCAGCTTCGCCCACCGGCCTGGTGCAGGCACCACGAGCAAAAGCCTGGACGATGGTCAAAGATTGTCATGACAAACGCGAGAAAAAAATACAAAGTGGTGCCCCATAGATAGCTAAGTTGGTTTATAACTCCAATAACTAGGACTTATGGTAGATATATCTATGGTTGATGGGGTTATAAACCAACTTATAACTGGGGGGTACCACATTGTATGAGACCATAATTAACTGACTATTAAGTATCATATCAAAATATCAATTATGTCTATTTAATATTTATATTATCATCATATCATTATAAATTGTTCTATTTGATTATGAGACAGAGAAATCATCCATCAAAATCCGATCCCATCAAAAGGGTCGGCCACTTTTCAGAACCACTTCCCATGGATGCGCATTTTTTTAGGATAGTATCTGGTTGGTGGTTTCAACCCCTCTGGAAAATATGAGTTCGTCAGTTGGGATGATTCTTCCCAATATATGGAAACATAAAAAATATTCCAAACCACCAACCAGTTATGGATAGTTTGGGTCGGAAGAATTGTTTAAAACCAGAAAACTCCGTGGTCAACGAATCCCATCCGATCATTTTTTGCGCAGATCCCTGCGGAGACCACCGCAATGAACAGATCCCAAAACATTCCAGGGTGGGCACCCGAAGCGATGCACAGCTTGCCGCTTTGGGGGGTATCCAATTAATTAGGAATCCAATATTAAATCCCATTCAAAGCCAACTTTCAAACTTACCCCCCTTGGGGGTCCCGCAAATCCCTATATCAAATCTTGAAGCCTTATCAGTAAATCCCATAAATCTCAGAATACCTAGAAAGCCCCATATAGAATATCTATATAAATCTCAAATATATCCCCATAGCTGTTTCACTTCGTCGCCACCATCCCAGCACCATGACGGTCATAACATTGGCGCCCGCACCTGCTGGAATTGGTCTCAAAATTGCTGCTCACCACCGCAATGGGCACATCTGCGCCTGCCAGCTGCGATGGCAATGAGAAAAACGCCCGCTGGGGTGGTTTGAAAGGGGGAAGGAAAAAAAGAAACAAAATGAAAGGCGGATCAGAAAACACGAATCTAAGAATGAAGAATCATAAGAACATGTTCTTGACCACTGATTCTTACGGCATCATTAAGCACAGAGGTCGCTAAGGATTTTAAAAAAGGTGCGAAATTGAAACCAATACGAAATTGAAAACCAAGACGGTACTTCTGAGGGCAAATGTCAGCTAGAAATGCGACACACATGTTGGATTTCCAGGAGGTGCGGAAATAGATTACATATTTTGCCATCCAAATGTATATCATCTAGATACTATCTATCTATCTATCTATCTATCTATATATATATACACAATTATACACATAGAAAGTGGGAGAGGGAGAGGGAGAGAGAGAGAGAGAGAGATAGAGATATTTTTCTCAATATTCCCTTCAAAGATGTTTTTCAAGGAGAAAAAGGGATGGTGAAATCAATAAATCAAGAACATGGTCTATTTTGTTTCAATAACATAGGGGATAGTGAAACTAATCAAACATCAGCTCCTGATCCGATAATTTTTCTGGGATCAATAGATTGGCAGTCATCATGTGAAGGACAATGACGACAACATGGCCTTCAGAGGCTTGGGGTCTTGACCACACTTGGCAATTACAAAACCCCACGTTGGAGAGGGAAAACAACCCACGAATCCAATCCAACCATGTTCTGTTCCAAGGAATCCCTAACGAATCGGTGTTGCTAGGCCTTTTCATCCGCCATGTTTTCTTAGTTACCCTCTGGTAATGCCTCAGATAACTGATAAATTCGCCATTGTTTCATGGGAAAATCCACTGTTTCGACTGGGCCATTTTCCATAGTTATGTTAGTTTACCGGAGGGTAACCCACAAGAAGTCATTGGTTATATCATATTTTATCCCCATAATCTTTGAGAAACAATTTCATAAACCATCCCCAGCCATCACCATGTTTATAGGTGGTATGTTTACCATTCCCAGTCATGGGTGGTTTATATATGACATTGTTTTTCCCAGATTACAAAATTCTATAAATCTCCATTTTGGCTGGTTACATCACCATGTTCCTACAGGATGGGGCCCCCAGTTATAAGTTGGCTTAAAAAAAAACATGAATTATAGTTATATCTACTATAAACCATAGAATTCACAGAAATATCTCAACTGAACGCTATCTTTGGGGCCCCATCCTGTACGGTTTTCCTATGATTTTCCATTCGTGATGCTTACCGTCAACGTGGTGTTCACCTTCCCACGCCTGGTGGGGCCAGGAGCAAGCCGTACTTGGTCAAGTGCTTCAAGGTCGTGGCCTTCCCAAAGGTCCCAGGAAAACGTGGCAAGTCCAGCGTTGAACGTGGGATTACTATGGCTTTAGTTTGCTGGTTGGTGGTATACCTACCCCTCTGCAAAATATGAGTCAGTTGGGATTATGATTCCCAATATATGGAAAAATAAAAAATGTTCCAAACCACCAACCAGGTTGAGTATTGTATGTTAGCCCATGTTAATAGGATTGAAATACTAATTAATCCATTATAATATGGATTTAGCATGGTTTAATGGGATTGAAATGGGATTACATTTTGGATTGTAATGGGAATACCCTCTGGTAAACCAACAAAAAATGTGACTTCAGGAGATGCTATAAATGGTGGTACCCTCTGGTAAACATACAAAAAACGATGGAAAATCACCATTTTTCATGGGCACATCATCCATAAATGGGGATTTTCAATAGCAAACTGTTAGTTCCCGAAGCTTAAGGTCATACTATAAACGATGATCCAATGGGATTTAACCAGTATAAATGGTGATTTGATGGTGATTTGGTGGTGATTTGATGGTGATTTACCCTGTGGTCAACGTTTACACTTTGCGAACTGGAAAATGGCCATAGAAATAGTTGATTTACAGTACATATTCAAAATGGTGATGTTCCACAATTATGTTAGTTCACCAGAGGGTAGCTATAGAAACCAACAGAAAATGTGCTCAGTGAGTTCCCATGGATTGTGTGGTAATCCTAGATTATCACTAGGCAGCATAACCCGTACAATAACTATTAGATACATTCCACATGGTTCGCTGTTGAACTTCACATTCCCTTTTCCAGCTATTCTCGTCAATAAAAATCGTAACAGAATTATCCCATCCCAATCTTTTACAAGGTGGTGTCCCGCTAGTTATGTTTGTTGGTTTATGTCCACCTATCAAACTGTAGGCATTTCAGAACCATAAACCGGACAGTTAAGTTAGTTCTGTTTTCAACTTAACGAATTTGGGCACCACCTGGTTTTACGTATCCCCCAGTATTATCCTTGAATCCTTCAATATTGTCACCAAAGGCCCCCTAAATCCGCAGTGTAAGTAGCCACAAAATTGCTGAAAATATTATTTAGTACAAAAACTAACACAAAACTCCACTTATCCCCAAATTATTGGATATATCCCAAATTATCCCATAAATTCTCGCAAATCTAGGGTTATCTTTACTATCTCCCTTAAATCGGGTGCCTGGACGCAGGGTTCCTTGCAGTCCAAGGGCCGAATGGGTTTCACCACCTTCAGGCGAAAGATAGGATAGGATAATTGATAGGACAGGATAGATCGATAGATAGAGTTGAAAATGAATATGTATGCGTATATATTATATATACAGACATACATGTGCTTGTGTGTGAATGCAAATAAATGCATGTGTTGATATGTCTATCTCTATTCAATTGTTCATATATGTACAGATAAGTATATGATATACATGTAAATATATTCATAATATAATGAATATGTATGTACGGATATATGGATGTATGTATTTACGTATGTATGCATGTATGTAGGGGTGGATGCAAGCTGCATGCATGTGCTTATGTATGTACAAATATAAATTATGAACTATAGTATGTTCTAAATGAATAGTGATGTGGATAGATGTATATGTGCCATGCCTTCCTTGTTCAAAACCATCAAAAACTAGTGCGTTTAGGACACTTTTGAAAGACGCACTAAAAATCAATTGGTGCGAGCCATCAGCAACAAAGCTTTCTTTGGACCAACAAGCGCTGCAAGGCGTTGTTGGTGTGCATCATAAATATAAGCACAAGCAATATTGTTTTTGGTGTACATTTTGATACCTTTGTGCTAACAATCTCCATTTCTATGCGGGCCACCCCCTTGTCTCACGCAGGCGTCAGGCAATGAAGCTCTTTTCCATTGGAATTGATTGCTACACATCTTCGTCCAAGGCATCCAAGAGATGCTTGTTAGTTTTGCAATAGCGCAACTTCAAGCATCAAACAACCAGTAAGAAGTTGGCAGTGTGGAATTGTCAGCACGGCGGCATATTCATTTGGTTAGCTAGTCAAATCATCAAAGCGCAATAAGAGTTGCAGCATGCCAATTCAACAAAGAAAAAGCAGACTCTCAAACCGACTCTATTGCCAGGGATACAAGCAAAGCAAAGGCAATGCTTCGGCTTCTTTTGAACATGCACGCTAGCCAGCAGCTTCATTGTGAAATCTTGCTTTGTATATAATTCAGTACACCCAACAATGGCGCACCGTTATAGCCACCAGATTTAGCATGCGCACAAGTTCAACATCGGCCGTGATAGAAAGATCAAAGCGATATGCTGCTGCACGGCATACCACAAGAATATCATCAAAAGCGGTGACACTAGAAACACGCAAGGGCTGGCGGCATCATGTTCTTGATTTGATTTGCTTGCAAGCAGTGCTGTCAACCGGTCGATAGCCTCTGGTTTAAAAGCCATAGACTTTATAGCAGCAGCCTCTGTACCATGCAAAAGTCAAACGCACAGCAACCTGTGTGAATGTTCGCTGATGAACTGCGCAAAAGAAATTCTGACCATATTCATAGCACACCCGCTTCCCTCAGAAAGTAGCCGGTCACACGCGCTGTCTTTGTTGCTTTTGGAGCTCGATGGCATTCCTGGACAGGTTGTATGGGCAAGTTGATTTCGTTTTTCTTCACTGCTCTTAGCGCGCGCATTGCTGTGCAATATTAATGCCCAGGGCTTGGCGCCAGAGCGGCTGGGACGGCGTCGAAAATTATCTGGCCGACCACCGCAGTCGTATCATTGCCAAGCTGAGTCTGCAGACCCACTTTGGGCACCGGTGGTTCCACGTGTGGCGGGATTTTGGTGGTCAAGGAGCCTGCCCCCGATACCCCAGTGGTGGTTTCCTGCGCAATCACCGTCAAAGCAAACCACCCGGGCATCCACGCTGGCTTTACATTGTTGAGCAGGTACCCCTTGGGAACCACGGCCTTTGAAAACATATCACCCGAAAATCCACTGCTCGCCTGGGACCTTAAGTCAGCAGCATGCAACCTTGCGTTGGACCAAGGGTCACGTGGTACGGCATGCCGTCCCACCTTGTGCCCTTGAGCCAATCCTGGGGGGTCACCATCGGCACCTGCTTTTTAGAAGAAAATATAAGAAAAAACAGAAAGAGCGCGGCGCAAACAAAAAAACAACTAATCGCGAACCGTCCTCGTCGAAGACAAGCCACAAAAATAGCTTGTGATCCTGACCAAGGGGGAAAAAACACAACAGAACACTTTCACCAACACAATGCGCGCCTCGAAGCGGCCGAGGTGGAGCTTACCGCTCCACTCATTCCGTTCAATCCTAGCCACCAGCTCCTTGGGCTGGTGGCTGGCAATGTCCTGAGGCGAAGAAAACAATGTGAATACGTGTCGCGTGTATATATATATATATGTAACTCATGTAACAGAACCTCATCGGTGAAGGTAGCGTGAGGTTTTTCATAGGCGATCGCCCATGTTCTCAATGCTGATACCTGTTCACTACTCACGCAGACAGACAACAGCACCAACAGCAGAAACAACATTTTGCACCGGAGCCTTTGTTGCCATCGCGAAATCCTGTCCAAACAAGGCAAACCTGAATACACATAGCGACATAGCAATATAATAAAGAAAAAGCGCACCAAGGCGCGCGCCGCCGAGGGCTGATTTTAAACACGTAACGAGAAAAGTAAACAAATGTCACCACAAGCTAATATCGGCCCATAGTGATCATACAACAAAAAACAAGCAGACCAAGCTGATAGCGAGAAACAAACAATCACATGCGGCATTGTACATGGTTTGTATGTATATGTATACGTAACAATGTAACCTGTATAGCTACATGTATGTATATATATATATCCCGTCGGCGGGAAAACCGCGCCAGCGTTTTGATGTTGTTTTTTAAGAATGTCGTTTTCGCCATAGCGAAACTACTGATTCATGCCCCAAAATTGGCTCAAAATTCCACTGGACTTTGAAGTGGTTTTTAAACGATAACCTGTAAATTACAGGGAATTTGTTCCTGAAAACTCGCCGGGTCTTTTTTTCCAACTCACATTGCTACACCATTGTTTTTCCTTTATGAGCAGATAGATAAATCGGGTTGTATATGGCATGTCTGATTGAGGCATTTTACAGACATTCATTACTCACCCCTCTTACATCACCGTGGGCATCCAGTCATCCAGCTGGCCGCATGCGGAAGATAAAATTCGCCCTCTTATCAGAACAGTTTGTTGCAACGGATGAACAACATGGATTTTCTCTTCGTGGGGTAAATCCCATACTCGCCAGAACATCGTCTTTTTTCCGCCGTCTTCTGCCGTTGCTCGTTTTGCGCCTCTCACCCCCCTCCCACCGGACGGCTTTGTGCTCGTCCGGTGGGAGGGGGGCCTGTGCGGCGACTTCTGTGCTCTGTTTGCCGCTCTCCTGTTCCTGCGGCGGGGCGTTTTGGCAGGGCGACGTGGTCGATCGATTTTCTTTTGGAAAAAAAATCCGGCGTCCGATATCATTACAAGATGTTTATATGCGTGCATTCATGTAAGGACACATTGTCATTCTCTTACCGCTCTCTCTCTCTCTCTATCTTCATCATCTGTAGATCGGTGTGTAGTAGAATAATATCGCACACCTTCTCTGGGATTGTATGGCGATGGGGGCTCCGTGGATGGGAATTGGGGACGTCGCAATCTTTAGCGAAGTGGAATGGTCACTACATCCTTCGATTTATATCATGGTGTACAGTCAGTGTTTTCGGGGTGTCCAGGGGATGTAAAGACCGGGCTTTTAATACGTACAACGGGTCTTGCCAAATAGGACTTTCGAATGCCAAGTCTTGAAGTTGCATATCGATGCCTATAGTCTTAATGGTTTGATTTGAAGCATCGTTGCATGGAAGATAGAAAGTCGCCCTTCGCGAAAAGTGATATATAGTAAATGAGTCTTCCTTCCCCCCCCCTTTTTGGACTTCAGTCCCATTCCCCGGCCTCAGCCCACTTGGTTCACCTGAAGGTCTCGGATGTGCACTTGGTTGAGAAGGGCCCGGATGTGTCGTTGCACATTCCGGACCCACCTCCTCCTGCCGCTGATCCGCCTTTGGCGGAAGCGGCGCGCCACCCCCAGCAGGTTCTTGCGCACCATGCGGAGCCTCTGCAGCTCCATCATGGTGCCTGTGACCACGTCCTTCGATGTGAGTTAGTTCAGTTCCGGGCGGGTCCAATTTAAAGGCTCTGGAATAGCGAGGTCGTAGAGACATCCAGATGTATGTGATATATACATATTCTTATATTTCGATTTTTTTTTACATAAGCAGTGGATCTACTGTAGGGGTGTGAATTCTTTGTTCGATTGTTTCATTTTCTGTTGCATCCATTGATCTTTCTACACTAAGAGATGTCGGAATCCTGACAGGCTGATCGTTATATCATGTCCTTTTTTATTCGAAACTGCTATCTTTTTAGACCTCATAAAGTCCAATTCGCGTTGTTTTCGATGAGATGCATCGGGGCATGGGTGATCAACCTACTGTATACTTGCTCCAACATTTGTGATAGACTCAAGATGATCGATGGTGTATCATTCATTTCTAGTTAATTCGATATCTGGGGTATCATGTCTTTTTTCATGTTCGGCCGGTCCTGGAAGCTCTGCCTGTCGCGCTGCCGCTGGTTTTGAGGAGGGAATTGGTCGCACTCCAGGAGCAGCTGGCTGACCCGCGCGGGGCGGTAGCCACGGCGGAGGAGCTCTCGCCGAACAAGGGCCTTGTCCCCATTGAACCTCGCTTTCAGGTCGTAGACAACGCACTGGACTGGGCCCACCATGTCTGTTGGTCCGACGGGGTGTGGGAGCGGAGAGGCGAGGGCTTGTCTTTCAAGGCTCGACCTGTGACCTCCATAACACTTTTCGTCTTGGAGCTCATCCAACGCCAACCCAGTGACGTAACATAAGATGTGCATGTGACGCAAGTTAACATGAACGTTAACATCCCCCACCCCCTAACCCAGTGACGTAACGTAAGATGTGCATGTGACGCAAGTTCACATGAACATTAACATCCCCCACCCCCCCCAATGACGTAACGTAAGATGTGCATGTGACGCAAGTTCACATGAACGTTAACATCCCCCACCCTCCCAACCCAGTGACGTAACCTAAGATGTGCATGTGACGCAAGTTCACATGAATGTTAACATGCCCCACCCCCCAACCCAGTGACGTAACGTAAGATGTGCATGTGACGCAAGTTCACATGAACGTTAACATTCCCCACTCCCCCAACTCAGTGACGTAAGGTAAGATGTGCATGTGACGCAAGTTAACATGAACGTTAACATCCCCCACTCCCCCAACCCAGTGACGTAACGTAAGATGTGCATGCTACGGATAAAATCTGTGTGGTTTCAAAAACGGTCAAAACGCTGGCGCGGTTTTCCCCCCGCTGGCATATACATGAATTATACAAGTTTGCCCGTTCATGCAAATCTACAATTTATACATATCTATACGATGTATGAGTACATATATATATATATATATTACATACACTGCAAAATATAAAGACTGAGAGGGGTAGAGAGAACAGAGAGACAGAGAGACCGACAGGCAGAAAGACAGAAAGACACAAAGACAGAAAGACCAAGACAGCCAGACATAAAAACAGAAAAATACAAAAACAGCAAGACACAAAGACAGAAAGACACAAAGACAGCAAGACAGAAAGACATAAAGACATAGACACATAAAGACAAACAGAGAGAGAGGGAGAGAGAGAGAGAGAGAGCTATCCAACATTACACACAAATATCACATATAGTGTAGGCTGTTCCAGCCTGTGATGACAAAATCTAATACAGCAGCCCGAAGGACCCTTTCCAATACCAGAAAGTGTCTTCCAAATCTTCCAAACAATTCTTGGGTTCCAGGTTTGGGATTTTTTTGTAGCATTATTCATCAAATCCTGCTTGCTTCCCGTGACCGTTGGAGTTCGGCTGTTACGGTACCTGCACTGCTCTGCGCTGCTACGATATTTCGGATCCAGGGCCACCACTGCAGGTAGTTGATCCAACCTGACATCTGCAGCTGACACGCTTTACCTGTAAGATCCTGTAGGACTGTAGGAACCATGATCATCACAATGCCACAATAGCCAACAACATGATTCTTATTGTATTGGACGTAATGGTCATTCACAACAATCATAGCAGCCATCAAATATCATGTTCTCTGTAGAGTATCCTAGCTCAGCCACGACAAAAATCACGCACCTAAAACACGCGAAACACCACACCCAGTAGCCGATCTTGTCCACATCCAGCGCGAAGAACAGCTGATCTGATGCTCGTGCCGAGACGCCAAGCCTCCGCAGTGGTAGTGGGGTATACCCTCCCTTCATGAATTTATGGCAATGGGAAATCCCCTGCAAATGCGGATTTAATGGGAAAGGTACCGGTATTACTGATCATGCTTGCTTGCTTGCTTCTCCCACTTTTCAGGCATAGTACGCAAGTATCCCACTCGAACAAAGATCTTGGGCATCAGTCCCAAGCCAATTGCCAACATACGCAACATCAAAATCACGGGCAAATGGATGTTCACCCCCTCATTTTCTTGCTTTGATCCATCCCAAAAAAAATTCTCCATCAGTTGTTTCCCCAGGCCAAGGGTCCGGGCCTTTTGGCAAAGTTTCGCATTTCCTGACAGCTGACCTTGCCGTCCTTGTTCGTAATCCAAGATGCGGTAAGCCTCCCAAAAGAAGGGCTGGAAGCGGAGAAAACCGAAGAAATCGGCATCTGGGACTGGACCCCACAGACCTACCCACAGGACACAAGTTTGGGCCCTGCGCTGCACCTCCTGCAGGTTCCTGCACTTTGTCATCAAAAAGGCCCTTGGAGATGGGTGGGTTCAGCAAAGGGAAAACGCCAACTCAGATTGAAAACACAAGGCCGCAATTTGCACACACTTGGTTTTATACATACACTGGGAGAGAAGGAAGGAAGGAAGGAAGGAAGGAAAGAAAGAGAGAGAGAGAGATATATATATATATATAGATATAGATATAGATAGATAGATAGATGGATGGATAGATGGATGGATAGATGGATGGATGGATGGGTGGATGGATGGGTGGATAGATTTTGATGGACAGATTTGTTTGGTTCATTCGGATTTTCAGCATCCATCTGGTGAAACCCAGTTCCGTGCTGTGACCCAAGTGCCCCAAGTGCCCAAAGTGCCCAAAGTGCGAACGTCCAAGGCTGCAGCTTGAAGGCCTCAATCGTCCCATCCACCTTTCAGAGGCAGGATGGTTCAACCATCTTGGGGGCACATGAAGATGAACATTGTTATGAGGAATTTCATGAGGTGGCTAGTAGCGGCTAGTAGCGGAATAATACTGTGGAATGTTATGGTTCAGTATTGTTACTGTGGAATTTCATTGTTATGAGGTGGCTAGCCCGGAGCTATTTGTCCGCCGTGACATGACATGACGCATCTCCATGCTAACTGCCAGGTCGAAACCCAATGTTTCCAACATGTTGTCCAAACTTTGGTCCAAAATTCCCAAACCATATCGTAGATAATTGGTGAGATATATATATATACATACATAACATAACATTACATTACATAACATAACATTACATTACATTACATTACATATGCATATATATATATATATACATATTATACATATACCAAAAAAATATATACCCAAAATGTGTAAAATGACCAACTGATATATGGACATCTCGTAAGTTTCTTCCCCAGTTCGCCTCTCGACTGGCGAGAGGATCCTCCAACGCAATGATGGGCGCCTGTGTCAGCTGCCGAAAGTCCCGCCTTAGAGGCGGAAGCCGGACTCTTTTCATGCAAATTTCATAGGGATTACCAGCAAAAATTGTGATTTAATGATGATTTAATGGTGATTTAATGGGATTTCATGGGATTTGTTGGAGGTTTCCGAAGTCTTGGGTACCCTCCATCCAGTGGATGAGCATGTTAGTAAGGAAAGCTACGGTTTTGGGGATCCATCATTTTCTGTCCGCACCGAGAATTTGGTAGAAAATGCCATCAAAATGTCACAGCATTTTTGACCAGCCAGGTTGGGGCACCAGTTCTGACTTCCCAAATCTGAAGATGTCTCACTCCAAGGAAAAACCATCCTGGGGCGTCCAAAGTCTCTGCGCGGCTTTCCGCCGCTGGGTGTCACCGGCCCCAGAACTGATTCGAAGTGAGACATGAACACGGCGTACTCCACCTCACCAGCCTTGTCCTGGCGCTTCGGAAACAATGGTTTGGTGCAGCCTTTCCAGGTGGAAACTCATAATGACTCAATGGATTTAAAAAAGCGCAACACACACACAAAGACATATATATATATAATGTATATAAATGCATATAATATATTATTTTTATTTAAAAAACATGTTAACGTCGACATAAATCAAATCACTTGAAACAAATCTCTCAACTGGGAAGCAGGGGTGATTTCAGCTGTGGTTGTGGCCTGCAGAAGGTCAAAGACACGATCTGCCACATCCTGTTTCAGCGTCAACATGGCCAGTCAGCTGGAGGTATCAAGAATGGAACCACCAGGCAAAGCCAGCAGAAAAAATGCCGACTACAATGGTAACACCAAGAATCTACGGCCCTTCTTGCCCATCCTGAAAAGTTCCAATGATTCTCGTCAAATCTCTCCATACCAGCCCAAGGTCACTGCAGAACGACATGGTCGTCCAAGACGTCGGCCTTGGGGTGCCCAAAGCCACGGAAGAAGCTGCGCATCTCTTCGCGATTGATCTTTCCTAACCTGGCTCCAAGTTGGCTTTCGGTGGGGGCCAAGAAACCCGGAATCCGTGCACAAAATGAGAAGGGGACCAAAAAAAATGAACCAAAAACAAAATGAACCAAAACATACCAAAACCACCAGGGAAAGCCACCCAGAAGCGCCTTGCCCTGATTTCTTCACCCTGTTTTGGAGACCCCTGCACCCCTGAGGCCTTTGGAGATTCAAGGGCCTGAAGGCATCCCGCACATGTTTGAACTTCAGCTTTAGCTTGTCTCCAATGTCCTCGTTGCTGGCCCACAAATCCCACAGCAATGTGCTACTAGGAAGGCTTACAGGGAGACAGTGTCACTGCGGTCAACTAAATTTCTGATCTTGCTTGTGACATCTTGTGACCAAAGACTGCTTGGAGGATAGCGGATTTGGGCCTCTCGCACCTGGTGTGACTAGATTCCCTGCAACATCACCTCACCTACGCGGGGTCCCCGAGTACAACCCCACCACCCTGGTCCACGCTGCGCAGGTTGGACGTGCTTGGTCCATTCCTTGCTGACCGCCTCGGCTCGGGTCATGAAGCCCACAAGGTTGGAGGGGCAGAGGTCAGAAATGTGTATACAACCCACTGATGAATCTTATGAGCTCTGGCCACTCCGTTGGGCAAGTCAAGCAACCCTGAGGCGCTCCTCGTAAAACAGCCAAAATCTCAGTTTCTCCATATTTCTCCGCTCGGAAAGCGCAACATGTTGGTGACCGTGCTTGGCAACGATCGCTCCGTGAGACAACAAAATAACTTGATCTGCTTGTGGTTGACCCAGGCCAGTGGCAGGAATTCTTTCTAAGTCTTTCTAGGCCATGCTGTAGCCAAAAAGTTCAAAGTCCTGCCTGTATGTCTCATAGATCCAGCTTTTCATCTCTTCAGTCAGCGTAATCTTGCAGGGTATTGCATAATAGTGTTTGTGTAGACCCTCATTCCCATCTTCCAAGCGGATGGCAAGCCGGTAAGCTTTCATGATAGCATTGAATTCGCTGGTGAGATTCTCAAAACGGAGTACGTGATTGCAATGAAGGCGCTGCAGGTCATTCGAAAACACGTACTTCACTTGCGGTAGCAAATGGCAATCGTCTGCAAAATTCAAGCGGCCCCCGCGCTTCACTTCTTCGAAATAGTTTTCCAGAGCAGCAGGGGAGCAAATAAGATTTTTGTGTCTCTTGTTCTTAGATCCCTTACTCCACCTCAGAATGTGCCACTTGTACTCACTGATGAAGCGCCCCAAGGGATTTCGAATGATGCAAAACGTTTTGCAACGGGCATAGCGCTCTGCAAGCACCGAATCTTCAGCAGGGGGGAAGTGCCAAATGCTGCATCTATCTTTCGACTGCTTTGGCCGGCAGCAGGGCCTGGTGAATCCATAGTTCGTACACTTCTCCCCACGGAGACATTTCAACGTATGGTCATCAACACTCCAGCCATATTTATATTTTTCAGCCTCCTCGTAAACCGTGCTGCCCGCATTCTTTGGAATATGGATAAACTTCAAACACTCCTGCGACACTTTCGATGGCAAATTCAATCCTGCTTGCAGTAGCTGAGGGGGTTGCCGCTTCTGTTCAGACCACTCCAGAAAACTCGGTGCGGCCTCCCCAACGCTGGGAGGGGTCTGAGGAATGCTTGGAGAGGTCTCCAAAAAACTGGGTGACGCCAAAAAGCTGGAAGAGGTGTCCAGAATCGTGTGAGTGGCATTGGCACCGCTCACCTGTGCCACCACTATCTCACTGGCCCGGGGTGACAGCGCAAAGGAGTATTCCAGCACTGCTGCACCAAGAAATCCCAGCAGAACGGCCCACCTCACAACCTTCCCACACTCCATGGCGGCAAGTGTTGGTTCCTATAGGATTTTCAGGGAATGCATCCACTGTTGGCGAAGCAACCAGCTTTGAAAATGAGAGTTGTTGATTCAAGTCTTAGTTTGTCCATTCGGGAGGAACGACACAACAATGAAATCAGGATGTCCCACAACTGTATCCCAAAATCTTTTGTTCACACTATCCAAATGCAAGATGTACCAATTTGACTATATGGGCATGGATCAAAAATCAGCACCCCAACAATGGATGACTTTGATAAGGACCATGCAAAATCATTGTCAGTCTCAGCGTCTTAAGTCTTGTTCCATATGGCCCATGTGCCTATCCCTTCTCAGTGTCATGCAGCGAAACCACTGATAACTGCAACAGGCTGTTGGTTGCAACCAGCGCTCCTTGTGAGCCTGATCTGGTGTTTTTTCCCCTCGGTGGCATGCACAAACAATCGGACGTTGTCCTCACATGTTGTGCCATGATCACGACATGTTTGAAGTCTGTTGTCCCATGTTGTCCCCACATCTGAACAGATGTGCTGATAGCTTTAGCATCCTCTATTTTGGTCATCGCTTGGTGAGTTTCTGCAGACCAGTTACCCTGGAAGTCAGTGGCTCAGGGGGTCCTGGGCCGAGCATCGAAACACCGAAATTGGATCATCCAGTTGAATCACTTTGATTCACCAACCTTAGTAACTCAGCTATACTCAGTTCATGGAGGATCATTTTGGGGTTTCCCCTCACAAGTCCTATCAGTTGATGCCCCTTCCGAATGGTTTCGGACTCCAAGAGTTGTTCCACGTCCGAGCGACTCAGGCGTGTCAGGTTTCAGGATGAAGTCCTAGAGCCCCAGCTGCAAAATATGGGTTCTGTCACCCGTGAAATAGGTATAATGTGGGTAAAACAATGTCATAAACCACCAATTGTGGAATGGTTTCATTTATACCACCTATAAAAATGGGTTGCATGTTTTTTTTGGATGTGTTTCCCGTTTTTTTGGGGATTTTTCCCTGTTTTTTGGGTTTGATGGTTTTCATTGGTATTTGCAGCGTTTTGCAGCTAAGCTCTCTGATTTGCATGGTGTTTGTTACATTTGGAGTTTGGATCCCCCAGGCGCGTGATATTTTGAATACCAGGGATGATGAAAATGGTCACGAGATGAGCTAGAAGTTGAATGGAAAAAATAGATACAGATAGGTTATGAAAACATACAAAATAAGATCGGGGGCGGAATTAAGTTGGCAATTTTTTTTGGTCGTCCAGGTTCCCTTCCTTGGTTTTTGCAGCTAAAATTTCTCAATTGCTGCATTTTGTGTTAAAATCTCTCATTCGCACTGTTCATCAATTGTTCCACTGGTTTCAGAATTTGTTCCATGGTTTTTATCGAGTTTTCCATAATTTTCACTGATTTGCCCATGATTTTCATAGATTCTTTCCATGGTTTTCTTCAATTGTTCTATGGTTTTGTTTGATTGTTCCATGGTGTTCTTCCATTTTCAATGGTTTTCTTCAATTTTTCCATTTTTTTTTTCATTCAGTTTTCACTTGTTTTCATTGATTGTTCCAGAGTGTTCATTGATTTTTACATGGTTTTCATTGTTTTTTTCCAAAGTTTTCATTGATTTTTGGAAGTACACGCTGTGCAAACTATAAATTGAAGATGTATAGAAGTATACATGCATGACTAATCATGACTATATGTATATGTAGATCAGTGCATTTACAAGTGTATTTAATATATATATACATATATATACATATATATATATATATGCAGGGTTTGATTTAGGGTTTATTTAGGGTTGGTTTATGGTTTCGTCTAGATTTGTTTACGGTCTATTTAGGGTTGGTTTAAGGTTTCTTTAGGGTTGGTTTAGTGTCTGTTCAGGGTTTGTTTAGGGTCGGATTCGGGGTTATTTAGGGATACAACATGTACATACAAACAACTATGATTAATGTGCATGCGTATCCATGCACATGATTATTTATAAATTATTTTGGGATGAAAGCTGTGTATATAAACAATCATAATATATATTACATGTATATAAATATATATATATATGTATTTGTGTGTGTATGTATATATAAGTATACATATATCTATATATATAAATATATATGTGTGTGTGTGCGTGTACATCTATATACATGTATATATATATATATAGATATAGATATAGATGTACGCATATATATATATATATACTAATGAAACTAGTGTGTTGAAAAATGTGCAAATTAAAATTTAAATAGAAAAGCGGGAGGGGGGGATTGGGGGGAGGGCTGAAGAGGGGCACTAGCGTCTAGGTTAGATCAGCTAGAGCGTCTTCCCAGGACAGCTTCACACCCTCTTATTCACACGGCCACTAGCCAGCCGGTGTGGTGTCCACAGGAGTACTCTATATCTTGACAGCGTATGTAAGTGTGCTCAATACTCATGCTATATCCACATAGGGTCCAAGCCAAAACAAAAACACAGGCACAAATTCAAAGGCAATGGGTAAAGCACTACGCTTTGTCGTACCCAATTGAGAATAAGAGTTAGGGCCTGCACTATACTACACGTGGCTAATCAGCAAAATGAGCGGAAGTCACGCAGTGGTTTCTTTACAAAAATAGCGGATGATAGCAGATTGAAAAGGGGCCAATTGTCCTAAGGACATGTCGAAGTGAAAACAGCGGATTCGCTAATTATATTCCCGACAATGGTGCGCGAAGCACGGTCGTTCCAAGCAAAATGCTCTACCGGTGTGAAAAATCCGTCCTCCAAACGTTCAAATTTCAAGATTCAGACATTGAGGTCAGATGGGAAACCATTGACAGAATCACAAAATAAACGAATACAGCAGATCTCCAAAGTCGCTCATTCAAGCGGACGATGGACAAAATTCGGAGTTGGTAAATTTGATTCGCTCCATTTGGAGCTGTTCTGCTCGGCGGAAAGTGTGTGGAGACAAATTGTGATAGTATCTCTATCTACACGAGTATCTATCTACATTAAATTGAAGTTCAGACACAGTAGTGGCATTATCTCTATATAAAAGAGTATATGCCCTCTTGTGTAAACATGAAAACTCTGCTTTGGTATTACCTCTATTTAAAAGAGTGTCTACCTTTCTACTGATAATGGAAATACCTGGGCAACAAAATTTACAGGAAGTGCTACAATTAAACATATAGCATGTGGCAATGGTATTTATTTATTTTTTACAAATACCTAAAACAAATATTATTCGTCTGACAATATGAATAATTGATCGTCTGCAATTGATTTTGAACTAATATATTGAAACAGTATGAGAGATGAAAAAAATTATTATGCTTTAGGAAGATTTCATATAAATAAGTATGCAACAAGTTCAAATGGCGGTTTATGGGATGGTAATGTAATTATTTCCTGTGATGAAACATTATTATCCAGCCATACAAATTGGACAACAGTATTTGTTCCAAATTGCGATGGTTTAACAGCAATGGGCAGTTATCTTATCATAGATAAAATATTGTTATTTAATAATATACCAGTAGTACCCGCACGAGGCGGGGCGGAAGTTGCCTTAAAGATATATATAAGACCTTTCTCACCTATAGAACTTGCATGCGCCGTGCGCCAGCCAAGCCCGTGCGTGCGTGCATTCTGCGAAAGTGGTGTCCTCTTTCACATGTCACATTTGAAGCTCCACTTCGCACTTCACACTTCTCACTGCACTCTTCACAATCTTCACACTCCACACTTCACACTGCACGCTTCCCACTGCACAGTCCACACTTCACACTTCACAGTCCACACTTCACACTTCACAGTCCACACTTCACACTTCACAGTCCACACTTCACACTTCACACTCCACACTTCACACTTCACACTCCACACTTCACACTGCACTCTTCTTGCCCCACACTTCACACTGCACCCTTCATCTCATCTGAGCTCTTCTCACCTCATCCCAGCTCATCTCTTCTCATCTCATCTCTTCTCATATGTCATCTAAGCTTTCATGAATCACTTCCCAGTACTACTACTAAGGAACTTGCATGCGCCGTGCGCCAGCCAGGCCCGTGCGTGGTGCTTTGTGCGAAGCTGTTGCAATGTTGTTGTCCAAGAACATGACCTGCGCGCGTCCCCGGTGCAATGCAACATCAAGCAAGCACTTTCCTCACACATCACATTGCACCCTTCACACTTCCCATCTGAGCTCTTTTCATTGCAGACACTCCAATACGATTTACGAGATCTAGCTGCAAAAGACAATAGTATTACGCAGCACCAAGCAACCTTGACGCAGCCATTACAATGCGATCTGCAGAGACAGAGTTGCAAAACACAATAGAACTACACGCAACAGCGTCGGCAATAGCAGCTCCAAAACCGGATCTCGACGCCAAAGCAGAAAAAAGACAATTTTGAATCACTTTTTAAAAGGATTTTAAAAAGGAAAATTACTAGCGCCAAAATTTCGAAAATCTGCTGACAAATCACTATCGCAGCCTGGATGCAGCCACTCCAATACGATTTACGAGATCTAGCTGCAAAAGACAATAGTATTGCGCAGCACCAAGCAACATTCATGCAGCCATTACAATGCGATCTGCAGAGACTGAGTTGCAAAACACAATAGAACTACACGCAACAGCGTCGGCAATAGCAGCTCCAAAACCGGATCTCGACGCCAAAGCAGAAAAAAGACGATTTTGAAGCACTTTTTTAAAGGATTTTAAAAAGGAAAATTAAAAGCGCCAAAATTTCGAAAATCTGCTGACAAATCACTATCGCAGCCTGGATGCAGCCACTCCAATACGATTTACGAGATCTAGCTGCAAAAGACAATAGTATTGCGCAGCACCAAGCAACCTTGACGCAGCCATTACAATGCGATCTGCAGAGACAGAGTTGCAAAACACAATAGAACTACACGCAACAGCGTCGGCAATAGCAGCTCCAAAACCGGATCTCGACGCCAAAGCAGAAAAAAGACGATTTTGAATCACTTTTTAAAAGGATTTTTAAAAAGAAAATTAAAAGCGCCAAAATTTCGAAAATCTGCTGACAAATCACTATCGCAGCCCGGATGCAGCCACTCCAATACGATTTACGAGATCTAGCTGCAAAAGACAATAGTATTGCGCAGCACCAAGCAACCTTGACGCAGCCATTACAATGCGATCTGCAGAGACTGAGTTGCAAAACACAATAGAACTACACGCAACAGCGTCGGCAATAGCAGCTCCAAAACCGGATCTCGACGCCAAAGCAGAAAAAAGACGAGTTTGAAGCACTTTTTAAAAGGATTTTAAAAAGGAAAATTAAAAGCGCCAAAAATGCGAAAATCTGCTGACAAATCACTATCGCAGCCTGGATGCAGCCACTCCAATACGATTTACGAGATCTAGCTGCAAAAGACAATTCAATAGTATTACGCAAGCAGCCGCAGCACCAAGCAACATTCATGCAGCCATTCCAATGCGATCTGCAAGCACAAATTCAAGAAACGCATGGAACTACGCACACAGGAACAACCATTGTTGCAAAACACATAGAAGGAACCAAACGACCCCAGCCGCACCCGCCGCACACACGAGGTACCTTTCATCGCCGGCTGCAGCCACTTTACATGGAAAAACGCAAGGTTTCGTGCTCCGGCTTCCTCCCCACAACACACGGCATGCAACCTTCATGCAGCCATTCCATTGCGATCTGCAAGCACAAATTCAAGAAACGAATGGAACTACGCACACAGGAACAACCATTGTTGCAAAATGTTGCAAAACACATAGAAGGAACCAAACGACCCCAGCCGCACCCGCCGCACACACGAGGTACCTTTCATCGCCGGCTGCAGCCACTTTACACGGAAAAACACAAGGTTTCGTGCTCCGGCTTCCTCCCCACAACACACGGCATGCAACCTTCATGCAGCCATTCCAATGCGATCTGCAACCACAGCTTCAAGAAACGCATAGAACTACGCACACAGGAACAACCATTGTTGCAAAACACATAGAAGGAACCAAACGACCCCAGCCGCACCCGCCGCACACACGAGGTACCTTTCATCGCCGGCTGCAGCCACTTTACACGGAAAAACACAAGGTTTCATGCTCCGGCTTCCTCCCCACAACACACAGCATGTAGCATTCATGCAGCCATTCGAATGCGATCTGCAACCACAACTTCAAGAAACGCATAGAACCACACAGACAGGAACCATCATTGTTGCAAAACAAATAGAAGGAACCAAACGACCGCAGCCGCAACCGCCGCACACACGAGGTACCTTTCATCGCCGGCTGCAGCCACTTTACACGGAAAAACACAAGGTTTCGTGCTCCGGCTTCCTCCCCACAACACACGGCATGCAACATTCATGCAGCCATTCCAATGCGATCTGCAACCACAGCTTCAAGAAACGCATAGAACTACGCACACAGGAACAACCATTGTTGCAAAACACGTAGAAGGAACCAAACGACCCAAGCCGCACCCGCCGCACACACGAGGTACCTTTCATCGCCGGCTGCAGCCACTTTCAAAACAAAGCCCATGCATCATTCATGCATCCTCACCACTCCCCTTCATCATCACTTCCCAAAGTCACCACTTCCCATCGTCACCACTCCCCTTCATCACCACTTCCCATCGTCACCACTCCCCTTCATCACCACTTCCCATCGTCACCACTTCCCTTCCACACCACGTCCCTTCATCACCACTTCCCATCGTCACCACTTCCCTTCCTCACCACTTCCCTTCGTCGCCACTTCCCGCCATCACCACTTCCCTTCCTCACCACTTGCCTTCCTCACCACTTCACATCGTCACCACCTCCCTTCCTCACCACTCCCCTTCATCACCGCTTCCCTTCGTCACCACTTCCCTTCCTCACCACTTCCCATCGTCACCACCTCCCTTCCTCACCACTCCCCTTCATCACCACTTCCCTTCGTCACCACTTCCCTTCCTCACCACTTCCCATCGTAACCACATCCCTTCGTCACCACCCTGTGTCATAGCTTCTTATTCTTTTGTTATGTATTGTTAGATTATGTATTGTTCTGTGATCTACCACCCTTCATCATAGTCAATTGCATCAAGTAAAAGTCATTCGTAACTCGGAAGTATTGCTTCCCAACTTCCTTTGATAAATATCATTTATTTGGAAGATTTAATTTTAATAATAATAATAATAGTAATAATAATAATAATACTGATTTGGTATGACAACCTCAGTAAGTTCACTGACACACAGGGACTGTTCAACAGTAATGTGAGATTTCTTCTTGGTCTTCTCATCAAATTATCATAGATTACGATAGATGCCTAAAATTGTGAAGAGTCAAGAAGTGGCATGCTATGGTTGCGATTGCACTCACGCGTTTCCACATGAAGGAGGACTCTATGCTGCCCAACAATCATTGACACCCACTATCTTGCCACGGCTGTCAGTTGGGTGCTCAAATTGACCCTCCAATTTGTCACGGGAACATCAAGAAATTCATGCACTAACCTAAGGGCCAAAACTATCAGAAAGCTTGGATCCAGTCACCCGAAAAGAAAAGCTACCATTCCCCTCAACTAACACCAAAAAACCTCCAAAAAACAATCCCAAAAAGTGTGGATGTTTGGCCAATCAGCTGCAAAAAAAGCTCCCAAAAATGGTGAGTCACCTAATGTGGGTAAAACAATGCCATTGGCACCAGCCATGACTGGGAATGGTAACCATACCCATAAAAATGGTGATTATATAATATTATACACGTATACTGAAAATGATGATTGACTGATTGACTGACTGACCTACCCTCTGGCAAACATACAGAAAACGATGGAAATTCACCAGCCACCTGTTGCACCCGCAGTGGCATCCGCGCCCACGAGGATCGCGAGGCCGAAGCGCGGGCGACCACGGCAGCTGTGACGCCGCCCACTAAGGCCTGGCGGCATGGGGAAAACCAAGGGAAAATCTAAGAAAATATGGCAAAACCTGGGAAAATTATGGTAAATTACTGAAAACAATGGGCAATCTGATGGCGAAAAAGCAAAATCAAGGGGAAAATGGTGGGCGCATGGGCAAATTATATAATACTCGGCACAATCATAGGAAGAACAAATGATAGGGCAAACAATGAAGGGTATGGTGTTGAAGCATTTGTTTGAGATCATAAACCCCCTAAGATTTCTTGGATCTTTCTGGCTCCCCCCATGCAAGAAAATCCGTGCCCGATGGACCGCTTCCGTCGCCGCAGCCGCCACGCCGCGATGTGGCCAGTTGAACATGCCGGCCTTGCGCCAAACAACTTGGCGCACCAGTTGCAGAGTCCCGAAGGGGGAACTAGAGCCGAAGGGCTCAATTCCAGAAATGGCCTGCAGCCTCAAGCTCAACCAAGACAGCCATGCGGCTCCAGTCTTGGACTCTTGTGGCGTGCAATTACATGCACAAAGAGAATGCGTTCTGAATGCCTCAACAAGGCCATCACTAGGTTGAGTCACGTTGTCAGGCTTCATTCATCAAATATTTGGCTTTCCAGTCAATCTTATCCCATCGCTACACCAATTCTGGCATGTAAGCCTGCCAGGCAACAAATATTCCAAACAACATCGCCTCCCACCATCCCTTTAGGTCGCCGATCAGAAGCTGCTTCACTTCTTCGGTCTCATAACAGTGTACCAGCCACTGCCGCCTCAGGCCGCAGTGGCCATGACACACCGAGAAGCAAATCCTAGTGCAGCGGCGCAGTTGCGCGCAAGCTATTCACAGATTCTTGGAGTGTTTCGAAAGGCCCAGGCTATCGGGCCAAGTCTGGCGAACTCAGAAAAGTTGGAAAATGTTGGAAAGGTGTCCAGGCCCTGGAAGGTGGTCTCATAGAAAACCGAATCAATAGACTTCTTGATTCATGAGTTGGTCCTTCCGGTAGTGCATTGGTTGCGAATGACTTGATTTGCACGATGATGTGCACATACATCTGCATAAATGCACGTGTACATGCGCATCATTTTCCATGGTTTCTCAAAGTTTTTTAGTGCCCAAGCCCCGCAAAAAGGGCAGAACCTTTGGTTCCCCCCTGCAGGGAAAGTCCGGCGCCCTCATGGACCACGGGGAGTGGCCCAAGCCCTGGCAGGACCTCACAGCAGCGGCAGTTTTTTCGGAAAAACCTAGAGAACTCATGGGGGGATTTCCCAAAAAAAAAAAAGTGGATTTCCTTGGCCCCATGGCCGGATATGGCCAGATTTGGCCAGCTTAGTCTCTCACAGTGTGTTTTTGGAGGGGCGTTTCGTGCATCGCTGCATCGCTCCCTCGTTGTTTCTATTCCCCGCGGCCGCTGCCTGGTTCTGGCTGGTCCCATGTCTCAGGAAACATTCGTGTGAACCTGAGCCACTGGAGCGAGGCAGAGCGAGGGCCAAAAAAATGTGCATAGCATGCATAAGATATACATGAATTATACAAGTTTGCCCGTTCATTTAAATCTACATTTATACATATCAATACTATGTATGCGTATATATATACACGAATATATATATATTTATATATACCGTATATACAGTATACATATATATATATACACAGTATATACAGTATATACATATATCCGCCGACCCCAGCCGACTGCAGGGGGAGCACGTCAGAGGACCAATGCACAACGAGAAGCACAAACACAGGCAACAGGAAAGATAAGCAACCAGAAGACAAGCAACAGCGTTGTGACAGGGAAAGATTTCCAGGGCAAGAAAATGCAATGTCCACCAGAACTGGTCTTGCTTAGCAAGCAAGGAAATGAGGTAAGGAAGGAAGGGAAAGCAAGCAAGGCAAGGCATGCAGCTGCAGCAGCAGCAGCAGCCGCCGCCGCCGCAGCAGCCGCAGCAGCAGCAGCCGCAGCCGCCGCAGCAGCCCCGCAGCCGCAGCCGCAGCCCCGCCGCCGCAGCAGCAGCCGCAGCCGCAGCAGCCGCAGCCGCAGCCGCAGCGCAAGCAGCCGCCGCAGCCGCAGCCGAGCCGCGCCACCGCAGCCGCCGCCGCCACCACCACCGCCGCAGCCGCAGCCGCAGCCGCAGCCGCAGCCGCTGCAGCAGCTGCAGCAGCCGCAGGGTGTTTTGGTGCTGCGACAGGGTCCTCTCGCCGCAGCTGTGCAGGACGAAAGCCAGCTGCAAGAGGACACGAGCAAGCTGGCAGTTGGCAGTGGAGAAGGGCGGGCAAAGTCAAGGTTTGGAGGTAGTTTCTAGGCAGTTCAGAAAGCAACGTTAGCCAGTGTGGTCTGCTAAATTTTTCGATACCTCTTTTCCCCCCGTCCTGGGCAACCCACTTAGCACCAATGTCAACGCCATTTTGTGAGAGTTCCTCGGAAGTGCTGGTTCAACTGCACCATCACCATGGCCGCTGTCTGAAACTCTGGCCGGCTGCATTGGTCCGCAACGAATTAATTGATGGCTTCAGCTGTTCCAAGCAACTTTATGCATTGATTGTTTGCTCACGAATATAATATCGAATCATGGCCTGCCGCTGTTACCTCTTTTCCATCAATGTCGACATATATAACCATTTTCCACCAATCACCAATCACCAATAGTAACGCCAACATTGCTTCGAACAGCTGATTCAAACTCACCATCACGATCAACTGACACGTTTGCATGGCCCCTTTCTGGTCTTCTGGCCAGCTATGTTTGTCAACAATTCTCTCAACGGACTTCGAGCTTCGGCTCTGCAATGCAACTTACCACTGGTCAATTACGTTTGTCAACAACTCTTTCAAATGGCTTCAGCTGTGCAACCGAACTTTCCCTACAAACACTTTTCAATGTTTTTCGGGTATAGCTGCATCAACCGTGCCTAGGCAAACCTAGGACTGCAAAGGCAATCCCAACACCCGCTCAAGTGTCGAAACGGCGCTTCAACATGGGAACCGCCAACCCAAAACTATTGGCATACATCCATGATCGCACCCCACATAGCACCTTAGTCGGCGTCATCGTCATCCTCACCCGATCCGTGGTTGGATGTTGTCCTCCACAAGCCATCCGTCGACCATGACTGCGCATCAGTTACATATTCCAAACCCATGCTTGCGAACTGCCGTCCTTAGATCGCCCATTTTTCCCAACCTAAACTCATTTCCTTTTGCGACGTTCGGCCAACAAAGAAAGTTTACAGTTGAGGGGCTCTCTGACCCGACTTTTGAGACAACCAAGCACTCTTGCCAAGTTGCTGGATTTCTGGCTTCCAGTGGAGCCCCGCAAAGAAATGAGGCTTGACAACACATCTGCCGCCCTCTTGCCGGAAACGGCACCTTGCTTCTGGAGCTCACGCTGCTCTTTCAATGCAGCATCTGCGGCCTTGGACACCCACACTGACCGCTCAGCAAACACGCTCCAACAGTATCCCCGCAATCCAAAACTTACCTCTCTACCCGCCCCAACTTCCCTCCAAACCACAACTGTGTCAAAACGATACCTGGCCTTCCTTTGAGCATGTTGCGCAGCATCCATTATCGATGTCGTGCCCATCACACGCAGGGCCTCTGCAATCGTCGTCGCCACTTCCATACCAGCCTCGTCCATCAACACAACCTGATACATGTCCGACAATGAACCCACATTCCCCTTGTGCAACGCATCACATTTCCCATTTCAACAATCTGAATCCATTCTGAGAACTTACAACTGTTTAATCTTCGGCTCCTGCTGTGCTGCCCAAGCGCATGAACCACGTAGCCGCCACGCATTGGAACAACCTTCATCACATTCGAAAACAAACCCCCGAGATGGCGTTTCACCTCCAAACGTGCGGGGCCTTGCTCTCGAACGCTGCCTGCACACTCACGGCGATAGTCGCCATGGCTTCCAGTGAGGACGGTAAGCAACGCCTAAGGCACGCAAAGGGGGCTTCAGCCTCAAATGCTCGCAACCATAGCATCATATTTGTCAATCTTGGTATACTCTGAATATTCTACATAAAAACGTCTCACTTCCCCCTGTGCCCGTGGTGCTTTGCACGTGTCTGCACCACAGAAACTGACAATCCAAAGGCCTTCGTTTCACACCGCCGCCTTCTTCACCACCAAAGGTTCCTTGATTCCCATCCCTGGGAAATGTTTTGCGCTTTGTTCAATAGTAACCCATAATAAACTCCAATTTCGGTGTTACAGAAACACACCGTTAAGTAACCAATTTCTTAACACACCACTTGAATCCACTTGAAAAGCTACAATCTACGAATGCCCCTGGCACCACAGACAACTGACAATGTACAGGCCTTGGTTTCACATTTCCCATTGTTTTCGTGTCCTGCAACATGCTTCACTTCCTCAAATCCAAAACGAGCTCCAATTTTGACGGTGTTACGAAAAGTGTTTTTTTACCTTCAACCACCCAAAACGGCCACCTTCAGATTGTGTGTGATATGGCACTACCGCATGTTTGAATTGCTAAATTCCGCACAAGGACACCTCATTGAATTGCTACTCCTTCAGTTATATTCCCACATGAACTCCAATTTCGACGGTGCTACAAACCCATTTCTTTGCTGTCTTTTGTGTTCAGTGATAATCAGAAGTAAACTCCACTTTTGACGGTGTTACAGAAACTTTCTTAGTCCTGTTAGATGTGCAATCGTTCGCGTTCCAATTGCCACCTTACGCAATATTGTTGGAATGTTCACATAACTGACCTTGCTTAACCTGGCCTCCCGACAACATCTTTCAACACCTCCATAAATAACCACTGTCTTAACACACCACTTGAATCCTCTGGCACTACAGACAACTGACAATGTACGAGCCTTCGTTTCACATTTCCCATTTTTGTCGTGTCCTGCAGCATGCTTCACCTTTGCAAATCCAAAATCAGCTCCAATTTTGACGGTGTTACGGAAGAGTTTTTTACCTTCCACCAGCCAAAACAGCCAAAATGAGATTGTGTGTGATATGGCACTACTGCATGTTTGAATTGCAAAATCCCCTACAAGGACCTCTCATTGAATTGCTACTTGTTCAGCTATGTTCCCAAATGAATTCCAATTTCCACGCTGCCACACACCCATTTCTCTGCTATCTTCCAATAAAAATCAACAGTACACTTCCCTGTTGACGCTGTTACGCAATCTTTCTTAGTGCTGCTAGATGTGAAATCTTTCGCGTGTCCACATAACTGAAGTTGATTAACCGGGCCTCCCGACAACATATATTGACGACGAAGATCCATTTCCTACCTCAAAACTCTGTCTTCAACCACACATCTGCCTTCAACTTTAGAACCTAACTCGTTGCTAATTCCGAAAGACCACCATGATGAACACAACAACGATGCCAAGCAATGAGGCAAACCGATACCCCTTGGCTCCGACGATTATCCACAAAGGCCCGCTGTGTTGCACAAATCCCTGGCTCATACTGCAAAACAATGTCTGTACCCAACAAACTGAAAACAAAAATAAGTTAACCGAGCACCAACCTGAAAACACACTGTCACATTCACACGTTGCCCAAAACACTGCTAACGAAGAGCGAACTGCTGTGCAATATCTATACTACTTTTTGTCTGCATCAGCTGTAATTCGAACCCTTCGAACCTGGTGCATTTAAAAATTGCACGGGACCGAGGCTGCCCATACCTGCAAAAGAGAATCCAAAACCACAAAACCGGCGCTTTGTTCGTCCACCAACAGAACACCAACCCAACAAGACTGGGACAACCAAGCTGCAAAACAAAAACACGAACCCCTGCTTGGCACCACTAATATTCCAATACCGACGCCGACAAATATATGCTTCTTGGCTTTTTACTGCATGCAGCCCGCTCCTTTTGCCATGACATCCGAGCAACTTACTTCCATGTTCAAGGTCCAAGCGCTCTCAGATCGCCACTTCAAAAGACTTCAAAAATTTAATTACATGACATCGCGAGCACAGCCCAGTGCAATGCGCTGAGCCCAACGTTTTTCCATGATGGCCTCCTCTACAAAAAGCTCTAACGCCCAAGCCCCCCGATCTTGGAATATTTGTCTTCTGCCAATATTACTTAAGATTGCTTTTAGCTGCCAGGTCATGTGCACCATCACGATCAACGGACAAGTTTGGCCCCTTTCTGGGACTGTGGCCAGCTGCATGTATCCGCAACTAATTATTTGATGGCTTCAGCTGTTCCAAGCAATTTTCTGCACCAGAGTTTTCCTCTGATTGTCTCCTCATCAATCTGACATATCAAATCATGGTCTGCCAATTTTAGGATTCCTCTGTTCCCTCAATTCTACGCCACCTCTTTTCCACCAATGTTAACGCCTTTCCTTGCGAATTCCTTGGAACTGCTGCTTCAAATGCACCATCACGACCAACGGACGAGTTTGCGTGGCCCCTTTCCGGAACTCTGGCCAGCTGCATTTGTCCGCAACTAATTAATTGACGGCTTCAGCTGTTCCAAGCAATTTTCTGCACCAGAGTTGTCCTCATGGTGGATTGTTTGCTCACCAATATGATATCGGATCATGACCATTTGCCACCGATATCGACCCCTACATTGCATCGAACTGCTGATTCAAACACACCATCACGATCAACTGACAAGTTTGCACAGCCCTTTTTTGAAACTCTGGCTAGCTACATTTGTCAGCACCACCAGCATTTCGACTTCACTCAATACCAAGTCTGCTAAATATGCCATGGCCGTTTTCCACTTACATACTGACTTCATGTGAAATCGCCTCGGTCTGCTGGCCCACCAAACTGATCCTGATCAACTGCTACAGGACGGTACATGTCACCTGAAAACATCTCAGAAGATCGTGCGAACTTCTTGAATCGGCACCTTGGGCGAGATGGTCTTCAAAATCAAGATGTAATTCTCGGCGTAGGCCCAAAAACTGCCGTTTTCTTCGTCCATCTCACGAGTGGCGCTTTTCAGGCCTTTCCCCAACGCAGACCACACGATGACTTCATGGAGATCCTGGATGCCATCCTCAAACACACCCGCTCCATGCTGCTTCATAGGCAACACAAAGCCCTCGGCATCCACCAATTTGAAGGCTTTCATAGGTTCCTGCACCTTCGAATACTCGATCGGCCCCACTTCCTGCACCACGCCGCGAAGATTCCACACCTGTCCATTGGCATGGGAACCCAAGGCGGAGAACGAGGCCATGACTCCAAGCGGCGACGGCTTCATCACAACCATAGCCCCATCTGACAGATGCACCTGCGATTGCCGCCCAGATTGCAGCTTCACCACCGGCTTGCTTTCTGTGCCTAAGCCCAATGCTACAATGTCAAAGTTGACGAGTCGCGCACCGGGCTACAGATCTGACTCCTCAAAGCGTGCACGCAGCTCAGGCTCAATTTTCTGCAGCAAGGGTGACCAGATCGAAACCTGCACTGTTGCCGTCTCATCTCCAAGGATTGCTGTCATCAAAAACCTTCCCGCCACAGGCTCCTTCTTCGGGTACATTTCCATGATGTACCCAGAAATGCTGGCTGCTCCCTTTTGGTTCTGCAACAGTTGCCACATTTGAGACTGATTTCGTAGACCCGGTGGCGGATGCCCTCCTTGCCCTCTTCTTTGGCGAAACTTCCAAGGGTCAATCTTCTGCTGGCGCCTGACTAGCTCCAACAGCACTCTCCTCGGGGCGCTCCCATAGGTCCATCTTCTCCTAGCGCCTCACTAGCAACATAGTCCGGTGAGTCCGATACCTCAAGAGCTTCCGGCATCTGGATGGCTTCCCACCTAGTACCTAAAGATCTACAAACCAAGGTTGGGCCACGCAGCTGCAACGATTCATCCACTTTTGCAATACAATCCTTCCAGATACGCTTACGTGAATCCAATCTGTTCCTGGTGTACATTTCTCTCAGCAAAGTTTTTCTTGGTGACATCCTGCAGACCCTTCCATCCCCTGTTGGTTCCCACACCTCCGGCACACCAGGATCTTCCACCATCACCAAAAAATCCGACCTTTATTGCAACCAACCAGGCCACCCCTTGATCAAACTGAGTGGTTTCATACACATAAATCTTCTCAATCTCAAATCTAAACATACTTCCTGAACGTAACAGAATGACACCCGCGTTCTTTGATACTGCAAACTTCTTAAAACCAACACAACAAGCGCTTCACAACAACCACAAGCAACCGACACCCACTTTGTAAAATCACAGCCTGGCCATCCAATCATTTGAACAACCATGCCCAAAACCAACCCTGTTGCGTGCATCTATGAAACCACTGGTTCCCTGACGCCAAGGCGCAGTGTCAACACACGTCAACAACATCTCGGCCGAGGGGCAAATCCAAGAAGTTGGGGCTGAAATCTTCGCGGATACGACCTTCAATGCCACTTGTATCCATAACGGTCTCTGGGGTCGGCGGCAGGGGGCGTAGCCCTTCTATATCTTACATACACTGCAAAATATAAAGAAAGAGAGGGGTAGAGAGAACAGAGAGACAGAGAGACCGACAGGCAGAAAGACAGAAAGACACAAAGACAGAAAGACCAAGACAGCCAGACATAAAGACAGAAAAATACAAAAACAGCAAGACAGAAAGACATAAAGACATAGACACATAAAGACAAACAGAGAGAGAGAGGGGGAGAGAGAGAGAGAGAGAGCTATCCAACATTACACACACTTATCACATATAGTGTAGGCTGTTCCAGCCTGTGATGACAAAATCTAACACAGCAGCCCGAAGGACCCTTTCCAATGCCAGAAAGTGTCTTCCAAATCTTCCAAACAATTCTTGGGTTCCAGGTTTGGGATTTTTTTGTAGCATTATTCATCAAATCCTGCTTGCTTCCCGTGACCGTTGGAGTTCGGCTGTTACGGTACCTGCACTGCTCTGCGCTGCTACGATATTTCGGATCCAGGGCCACCACTGCAGGTAGTTGATCCAACCTGACATCTGCAGCTGACACGCTTTACCTGTAAGATCCTGTAGGAACCATGATCATCACAATGCCACACTAGCCAGCATCATGATTCTTATTGTATTGGACGTAATGGTCATTCACAACAATCATAGCAGCCAACAAATATCATGTTCTCTGCAGAGTATCCTAGCTCGGCCACGACAAAAATCACCCACCAAAAACACGCGAAACACCACACCAAGTAGCCGATCTTGTCCACATCCAGCGCGAAGAACAGCTGATCTGATGCTCGTGCCGAGACGCCAAGCCTCCGCAGTGGTAGTGGGGTATACCCTCCCTTCATTAATTTATGGCAATGGGAAATCCCCTACAAATGCGGATTTAATGGGAAAGGTACCGGTATTACTGATCATGCTTGCTTGCTTCTCCCACTTTTCAGGCATAGTACGCAAGTATCCCACTCGAACAAAGATCTTGGACATCAGTCCCAAGCCAAGTGCCAACATATGCAACATCAAAATCACGGGCAAAAGGATGCTCACCCCCTCATTTTCTTGCTTTGACCCATCCAAAAACAATCTCTCCATCAGTTGTTTCCCCAGGCCAGGGGCCCGGGCCTTTTGGCAAAGTTTCGCATTTCCTGACAGCTGACCTTGCCGTCCTTGTCGTAATCCAAGATGCGGTAAGCCTCCCAAAAGAAGGGCTGGAAGCGGAGAACCCCGAAGAAATCGGCATCTGGGACCGGACCCCACAGACCTACCCACAGGACACAGGTTTGGGCCCTGCGCTGCACCTCCTGCAGGTTCCTGCACTTTGTCATCAAAAAGGCCCTTGGAGATGGGTGGGTTCAGCAAAGGGAAAACGCCAACTCAGATTGAAAACACAAGGCCGCAATTTGCACACACTTGGTTGGAGAGAAGGAAGGAAGGAAGGAAGGAAAGAAATAAAGAAAGAAAGAAAGAAAGAGAGAGCGAGAGAGAGAGAGAGAGATAGATAGATAGATAGATAGATTAGGATACGATAAGATAAGATAAGATTAGGTTAGATAAGATAAGATTAGATTAGATAAGATTAGATTAGATTAGATAAGATAGATAGATAGGTAGGTAGATAGATGGATAGATAGATAGATCGATGGATGGATAGATTTTGATGGACAGATTTGTTTGGTTCATTCGGATTTTCAGCATCCATCTGGTGAAACCCAGTTCCGTGCTGTGACCCAAGTGCCCCAAGTGCCCCAAGTGCGAACGTCCAAGGCTGCAGCTTGAAGGCCTCAATCGTCCCATCCACCTTTCAACAGAGGCAGGATGGTTCAACCATCTTGGGGGCACATGAAGATGAATACTGTGGAATTTCATTGTTATGAGGTGGCTAGTAGCGGCTAGATGTTGACCCGGACCCATTTGTCCGGCGTGACATGACAGAGCATCTCCATGTTTTTGCAGCTCTACGCCCAGCACTGCCCCCAAAAAAAGGTTGTTCGGCCTCAAAAATCCTTCAAATGTCAGGTCAAAACCCAATGTTTCCAACATGTTGTCCAAATTTTGGTCCAAAATTCCCAAACCATATCGTAGATAATTGGTGAGAGAGAGAGAGAGATATATATATATATACATAATATAATATATACACCCAAAATGTGTGGTATGACCAACTGATGTTAATGAACATCTCAAGTTTCTTCCCCAGTTCCGGTCATCTTTTCTGACCGCACCTCTCGACTGGCGAGAGGATCCTCCAACGCAATGATGGGCGCCTGTGTTAGCTGCCGAAAGTCCCGCCTCAGAGGCGAAAGCCTGATTTTTTCATGCAGAATTCATAGGGATGGCCCGCAAAAATTGTGATTTTATGGTGATTTAATGGGATTTCATGGGATTTGTTGGAAGTTTCCTAAGTCTTGGGTACCCTCCATCCAATGGATGAGCATGTTACTAAGGAAAGCTACGGTTTTGGGGATCCATCATTTTCTGTCCGCACCGAGAATTTGGTAGAAAATGCCATCAAAATGTCACAGCATTTTTGACCAGCCAGGTTGGGGCACCAGTTCTGACTTCCCAAATCTGAAGTTCAGATTTTTCACTCCAAGGAAAAACCATCCTGGGGCGTCCAAAGTCTCTGCGCGGCTTTCCGTCGCTGGGTGTCACCGGCCCCAGAACTGATTCGAAGTGAGACATGAACACGGCGTACTCCACCTCACCAGCCTTGTCCTGGCGCTTCGGAAACAATGGTTTGGTGCAGCCTTTCCAGGTGGAAACTCATAATGACTCAATGGATTTTAAAAAGCGCAACACACACACAACTATATATATATATTAATGTATATATATATATATATATTATCTGTATTGAAAAAACATGCTAACGTCGACATAAATCAAATCACTTGAAACAAATCTCTCAACTGGGAAGCAGGGGTGATTTCAGCTGGGGTTGTGGCCTGCAAAAGGTCAAAGACACGATCTGCCACATCCTGTTTCAGCGTCAACATGGCCAGTCAACTGGAGGTATCAAGAATGGAACCACCAGGCAAAGCCAACAGAAAAAATGCCGACTACAATGGTAACACCAAGAATCTACGGCCCTTCTTGCCCATCCTGAAAAGTTCCAGTGATTCTTGTCAAATCTCTCCATACCAGCCCAAGGTCACTTTGTATCCCCTGGTGTGAGGTCACTGCAGAACGACATGGTCGTCCAAATCGTCCAAGACGTCGGCCTTGGGGTGCCCAAAGCCGCGGAAGAAGCTGCGCATCTCTTCGCGATTGATCTTTCCTAACCTGGCTCCAAGTTGGCTTTCGGTGGGGCCAAGAAACCCGGAATCCGTGCAAAAATGAGAGGGACCAACAAAAAAATGAACCAAAAACAAAATGAACCAAAACATACCAAAACCACCAGCGAAAGCCACCCAGAAGCGCCTTGCCCTGATTTCTTCGCCCTGTTTTGGAGACCCCTGCGCCCCTGAGGCCTTTGGAGATTCAAGGGCCTGAAGGCATCCCGCACATGTTTGAACTTCAGCTGTAGCTTGTCTCCAATGTCCTCGTTGCTAGCCCACAAATCCCACAGCAATGTGCTACTAGGAAGGCTTACAGGGACAGACAGTGTCACTGCGGTCAACTAAATTTCTGATCTTGCTTGTGACATCTTGTGACCAAAGACTTGGAGGATAGCGGATTTGGGCCTCTCGCACCTGGTGTGACTAGATTCCCTGCAACATCACCTCACCTACGCGGGGTCCCCGAGTACAACCCCACCACCCTGGTCCTGCATTAGACGCCTCAATTCCACACGCTGCGCAGGTTGGACGTGCTTGGTCCATTCCTTGCTGACCGCCTCGGCTCGGGTCATGAAGCCCACGAGGTTGGAGGGGCAGAGGTCGGAAGTCCTGTGCAACCCACTGATGAGTCTTATGAGCTTAGACCACTCAGTTGGGCAAGTCAAGCAACCCTGCGCTCCTCATAAAACAGCCAAAATCTCAGTTTCTCCATATTTCTCCGCTCGGAAAGCGCAACATGTTGGTGACCGGAAACAAAAGTCTTCCATCGGTCAAAGCCAGTGCAAAAACAGACCGCTCCCTTGAGGGGTCTGGTGAGGAAATTACATGGCAAAAAGGACGTGCTTGGCAACGATCGCTCCGTGAGACAACAAAATAATTTGATCTGCAAGTGGTTGACCCAGGCCAGTGGCAGGAAGTCTTTCTAAGTCTTTCTAGGCCATGCTGTAGCCAAAAAGTTCAAAGTCCAGCCTGTATGTCTCATAGATCCAGCGTTTCATCTCTTCAGTCAGCTTAATCTTGGAGGGTATTTCAATATAGTGGGTGTGTAGACTCTCATTCCCATCTTCCAAGCAGATGGCAAGCCGGTAAGCTTTCATGATAGCATTGAATTCGCTGGTGAGATTCTCATAACGGAGTACGTGATTGCAATGAAGGCGCTGCAGGTCATTCGAAAACACGTACTTCACTTGCGGTAGCAAATGGCAATCGTCTGCAAATTCAAGCGACCCCCCCCCGCTTCACTTCTTCGAAATAGTTTGCCAGAGTAGCAGGGGAGCAAATGAGTTCTTTTAAATATTCCTCAGCATATGTCTTATGAGATAACGGAGTCGACATCAGAATGTGCCACTTGTACTCACTGATGAAACGCTCCAGGGGATTTCGAATGATGCAAAACGTTTTGCAACGGGCATAGCGCTCTGCAAGCACCGAATCTTCAGCAGGGGGCATGTGCCAAATGCTGCATCTATCTTTCGACTGCTTTGGCCGGCAGCATGGCCTGGTGAATCCATAGTTCGTACACTTCTCCCCGCGGATACATGCCAACGTATGGTCGTCAACGCTCCAGCCATATTTATATTTTTCAGCCTCCTCGTAAACCGTGCCGCCCGCATTCTTTGGAATATGGATAAACTTCAAGCACTCCTGCGACACTTTCGATGGCAAATTCAATCCTCCTTGCAGTAGCCGCTTCTGTTCAGACTCCAGAAAACTCGGTGCGGCCTCCCCAACGCTGGGAGGCAAAAAGCTAGGAGAGGTTTCCAGAATCGTGTGAGTGGCATTGGCACCGCTCACCTGTGCCACCACTACCTCACTGGCCCGGGGTGACGGCGCAAAGGAGTATTCCAGCACTGGCACTGCTGCACCAAGAAATCCCAGCAGAACGGCCCACCTCACAACCTTCCCATACTCCATGGCGGCCCCACAACTGTATCCCAAAATCTTTTGTTCACAATATCCAAATGCAAGAAGTACCAATATGACTATACGGGCATGGATCAAAAATCAGCACCCCAACAATGGATGATTTTGATAAGCACCATGCAAAATCATTGTCAGTCTCAGCGTCTTAAGTCTTGCTCCATAGCCATATGGCCCATGTGCCTATCCCTTCTCAGTGCATCTTCATGCAGCGAAACCAGTGATAACTGCAACACTCCTTGTGAGCCTGATCTGGTGTTTTTTTCCTCCAGTGGCATGTACAAACAATCGGACGTTGTCCTCACATGTTGTGCCATGATCACGACATGTTTGAAGTCTGTTGTCCCATGTTGTCCCCACATCTGAACAGATGTGCTGATAGCTTTAGCATCCTCTATTTTGGTCATCGCCTGGTGAGTTTTCTGCAGACCAGTTACCCTCGAAGTCAGTGGCTCAGGGGTCCTGGGCCGAGCATCGAAACACCGAAATTGGATCATCCAGTTGAATCACTTTGATTCACCAACCTTAGTAACTCAGCTATACTCAGTTCATGGAGGATCATTTTGGGGTTTCCCCTCACAAGTCCTATCAGTTGATGCCCCTTCCGAGTGCTTTTCGGACTCCAAGAGTTGTTCCACGTCCGAGCGACTCAGGCGTGTCAGGTTTCAGGATGAAGTCCTAGCCCCAGCTGCAAAATATGGGCTCTGTCACCCGTGAAATAGGTATAATGTGGGTAAAACAATGTCATATAACACCAATTGGGGAATGGTTTCATTTATACCACCTATAAAAATTCTGATTTGGGAATGGTTTATGACATTGTTTTACCCACATGAGTTCGTAATCTTATCAAGAAAATACAGGAGAAAAAAATGTGTATATACATATATATATATATATAAGCCATGAATACTCCCAAGTGATGGCCGCTGGTGAATGGGAAAATTATGATAAACGAATGGAAATTGAGCTGCCCAATTGACAAACCCGCTGGTGAATGAAGTCAAGATCCGTGGTACTCGTGAAAAACATACTGACCTCCATCAAATATGTCCTCCACAAATCTACACATATCGTTTTTTTAGTGTTTTGTGTGGTTAAAAGAAGGAATCTCAAGACCCTGAATAAACCCAATTGTACCACTCCTGGACCAACTCCTTCAAATCCTCTTGGGTCCAACCACCAACAGCCCAATGACATTTCAAAGCCTCATGGCCAAAAATGTAGTACAACCGCCACACTTCTCCCTGTGCAAAGTGTTTTTTAGCATGGCGAGATGGTCAAACATATCCACATCCTGAGTTGATTGGAAGCCACTTCCGACTGCAGATTGTTCTGCGGCATCTGTCCTGACGTTTGGGTACAGGACGCTCCTGGCCCCAGTGCGGTACCAGGAAAAGCCTGCTGTTGAGTCTGCCCCACATATCACAGTTGCAGCGCAGCCAGTGAACGAAACTTCAATGGCAACCCCTAGCCCTTTTCTAGAAACTAAACTCTGGTAAACCCAAATAATGCATCCCATCCACACATGGTATATATGGATATATATGGTATAATGTGGGTAAAACCCATCTCCACCTGAATCTCCACGTAGGGCGCCAAGCTGGTGTAGAATTCCTGCAGGGAGATCTCTCCCGAGCCGTTCGTGTCCACAGAATCATGGAACTGATCTGCCAGCTCCTGTGGTGGCTGATACGGATGAAATGGACAACGAGGCTTTCGCTGGGAAATCCCTGAACTAAATGGAAATTTAATGGGAAAATCACCTGTAAATGGTAACTTTGTGACTTTTATGGGAATCTGATGAATTGTAGGGCCAACAAGGTGATGATTTTTTCTCAATGAGGGACTCAACCACAATTGATGCTTTTCCTGCAGCGGGAAGTGATGTTCTAAACCGCGGGAGAGGGTTCCAAATTTTCAGACCACCCCGCACCAAAATCAGGTATACCCCCCAAATAGCGAGTGTATAATCCATTGGAATTATTGGTGCCCTATTTTCAAACAAACCGTTTGATAAGCTTTGGGGGAACTCCTTAGGGTGGCACAGTACGGAGATGAAATATCCCCGGACAGGAACTGAACAGAGATGGAGTATATCATAACACATCATGGTATATCCCAAAATCAGTGGATTTTGGAGTGCCTAAAAATTCAGGCAACCAAAAAACCCATGGCAACCCCGTTTTCCAACATCGCCCTAAAAACCGACCCTGCCATCATTTCGGCCTCGGAGAAGTTCACTAAGCGGAAGAGGAAGCGCGTCTCGTTCCTCGTCATAATGCCATTGCGATCCAAATCCTCGTCACAACTTGGACGATGGCATGGGAAAATCAGCCGGGCATGGCTTTGGTCGCCGAGAAAACATGGCAAAATCCGAAAAAAGATATGCGAATGGGAAAAAAACAAAACAAAAAAAACAAAATATTGGGAAAAACCACGTTTGATTACCCGGTATCTGCCGCTGGGTGAACCCTCCATGGCCCTGAAGAATGTTGGGAAAAAGAATGTTTCAACCAATAGTAGAATCCGCACCCACGTCTCATCCAGTTTTCTTGGAGAACTGTTTTAAAACAAGTACAAGTAGGTAATACTTGATACCTCGAAATTTCGAATCGTTTTTTCTAGTAATCCCTTAATTCCCCTTCACAAGAAATACACCCACAATATCAACCATGCTGGATGTAGGGGATAAAATCACACATTTGGACCATCAACTGGAGGTCTATTTCACTGGGTTTGCTACAAAGATGTTTCTACTATATATTAACCAATACTAACTGATACTAACCAACAGTGAAACTCACCAACATTCACATCGATATGGAAAACGGCCATAGAAATAGTCGATTTACCTATCAAAAATTGTGGTTTTCCATAGTTTTTGGTATGTTTGCCGGGATGTTGCCCGTGTTCACCGGTATTCACCACAGGGCCCGGCTTCCGGGCCCCCCTGAGGCCCCTGGGTTATCGCGCCACATGGCGAAAGGCCGCCGCCGTGCTGCCGAAGCGGTCGATGACCTTCGGTGAAGCTTTGGGTGTGTGTGTGTGCATATGTCGTATAGGTATACATATATGTGCATGTATGGATCTATATATATATACATATATATATATATGCATTTGTGTGTGTACTGTATATGTATGTGTTTGTTTTTGATTTTTTGTTATATATATATATGTGTGTGTGTGTGCGTGTATGCATATTTAATATACTGTATGTATGTGTAGATACATGTATGTGTGCGTACGTATATTTATGTGTGTGTATGTGCATGCCCTACATATACCTGTGTACTGCAAGATGTTTTTATCGCTGTGTTGTGATGTGATGCGAGATGACATATTGTATTTTTGGAGATATTATCATATGATGATGGTGCAAAAAAAATATATATTGGCAAATGAGAGGATACGATATATGATGGGATATTCAGCACAATACCACAGGATATGGCAACATTGGATTTGATTTGACAGGATGTTAGATGATAATATAATTTGATGGGATATGAATATGATATGAGAAACCATATGGAAACCAGGAAAAATCCACAAAACTCAGGTTGTGTAATTTGGTCTGACTGGAAATCCCACGGTTTCTGTTGTAAAATGCACCTGATCCAGCGGTCGGTCGGCCTTCTGTGCAAGTAGGCGAAGAGTAGCCTACCATCTACAGAAGGATTGCCATACATGAATAGGTATGGATCAAACTTGGGTCCTCGAAAAATACATTCGTTTACTAGTACAAGAACACCATCAAAACCCGTCATTGAACCGTTATTGGTGGCAAAATCGTTTATAATTTTATAAATTTCACCCATGCTGCAGTCAAACTGCTGCTTGCATTGCAATCAACCAACACCATTGGGAACGGTTCCCTTCACCACACAGGTCTCAGGCCAACATTGTCCAAGAAAGCCAGGTGGTGATATACATGCGTCGCACGAATGCATCGAATATCGCCGTAGATGTTCCTATGTTCACTTGAAGATGCCATTTAAAATCCGACCCCAAGCACCAACCCCAAACAACAGCAGCAACAACGACAACAACACCACCGCCACCAGCACCACCAGCACCTATAATCATCCTGCAAAACTGCTGCCCAAGCACCCACCGAGAAATTACCACGCCTCAAACTGAGAATCAAAGCTCGCCAACCTCGGTCGGGACCATGTCTGTGCCACTGACTTCTGGAGCTACAGCCGCGCTCTGTTTCCATGACATCTCTCGTTCTCCCCAGTCGGTCCAACCCCGCAAAAAAAAAAAGACACAAACAACACACTCCAACTGAGAGTTCCCCACTTCTTCTCGCCCTCCACGGTGGCTTCCAACATTTCCTCCATGACGAAGTCCGGCCTCAGCTCACAAGGCCCTGCAAGATTGCAAAAATGTTTCCATTTTATTTGCCCGTGCTTCTAAAAATGCCTTCATGCACATATCTATGTGCGTATGTGCGTGCAGATGTGCCTTTGTTTGTATGTGTGTATGTATATATATATATATATCTATCTATCTATCTATCTATCTATCTAACTATCTATCTCTCTCTCTCTCTGCGCAAATAAAAGTACGCACATGTTTTGCGTGTATTTTGAATAGCCTCAATAATCCTCAATGGCACACATGAAGGGAACATCTAGGCAAAAAATCCAAAACAGGACAGTGATGCAAACGTCCGGCCCTCGATCCCTAGGCTCCCTGCGCTCCCTTGCCCTTGGTCAAGTCACCTTATCGCATGGAGCTATCCTCCCAGGACCCACAAATGATACTGGCAATCTTGTTCGGAGTAAATCAATCTCTTTCAAAGATTCAATCCCAATTTTCTGGATCATTCCAACCCAAAGAAAATTGGTCATGCCAACTAAGCAGGTTCAAAGGAAGTAGAAAATGCACATAGGGATGCATCGAGCGGAGCCAGCATGTGAACAACAAATTATCATCAATTATCCCCCTTATGAGCAAAGACATCAACAGTAAGTTCTCCATGAAAATCCGGATTCAAAATCAAAGGAAGACACCTTGAACACCAAAACCAAAACGACGAAATCCTACTGAACAAAAAACAAAAAAAAACAGTGTTCCCCCTAGATTACATCAGATTCCAACAGTAACTGGGTTTTGAGGTGCCCAGCGTGCCGTCAAGGGCGTACCATTGATGGCACCTTCCAGGAAGGGTCTCAGAAAGTTCACCTCAGCGACGGATCGATCTTCGATTTGGAGCGTGGGGTTTTGCAGCGACATATATAATTTGTATACCACATATAGCTATAAAGAGAAACATATATATATATATATATATTTTTTTCCCCCCCTCAAGCTCGTAGGGTCCGAAGACGCGGCCTGTTTGAATTCTCTGCTTTGCTTATACTTCGCAGCGAAGTCTCTGCCGATTTGCGACGTGAACTGCCTTGCGTTCATCGCTCGGCATCTTTCTAAAAATGCGTGGTCCAGCCCCAGGCTCCTGTCGAACTTCTGGTTTTGGAACCACGACTTGGGTTCCGCCGCCAGTGCTCGGCACATGGCGGGCGGATACTCTTTCAAGTATCCTGTGGACCAGCTGCCGTCCGCCAGCTTGCCGATAGATGATCTCTTCGGCGGGTCCTTGATGAGATGGTGTTCACGAAGGGACTGACGCAGGGAAGGCAAATTCAATGAAAGAAGTCCATGAAGCCTTCCAGCGCTCTGAATAGAGCCATGATCGGTAACCTCCAGATCGAGGGTTTGTACTCTTCCTCGGGGAGGTCTGGATGCTCAATGATGCCACATCCCTGAGAAAAGTATAGGCGGAGCAACATGTCGAAGGAGAAATGTAGAAGGCCATTGCCAATCAGAATCTGGTCCAATTCGCGCAGGCTGAGCGCTTCCAGTCCCCATAACATGTCTGCTCCGCGTATTGGCCTGGGCCCTTTGTTCGCAAGGTGTTGAGCGAATCGTGCCTGTGACCACGTTTCACACGGGGGTCCTGCCAGGAAGGCATGGACCATCCTTCTATCAGCAGCGTCACGCCAAAAGCGTTGTGTAGATGGCTTGGTGGCATCTCCCCAAACGGCATCAGTCATCAAATCTAATGATACAACGTGAAGAACCGTGCCATCATTGGAATGCTGCTGAAAATGCTCCAGAAAAAACTGAACGTCTCCTGGCCGTCTGCGTCCACTAAAAGCATGTAACAACACCCGATGTTTGCCAATCATGCGTGGTGGCTGCATCCTGTCCAGGCTCTCCAAAAAGCTGAATTGATCCTCCAAAATGTCCAGAGAGGTGTCACGCACTGCAGGGTCACTGGAATCCTTCTGTAAGAATGGCCAGGCCTCACTCTGACATAGCTGATGAAGGCATTGCTGAGCATGTTGGAGGGGCACAACCCTGAAGGGTTCAGTCTCCGTCTCAAGTGTTGTAAGGAATTCCTGTAAAGTCAATCTGCATCTGGTCCATGAAATCTCCGTGGAGTGGATGACTGATCTGGCTGCTTCCAAAAAGTCATCTGCGGTATCCAGCTGCAGGGCGACCTCTGCAATGCGGTCATGCATCTCTCAGTGGATGAGGGACATATCTCTAGCTCTTGGTGGCGGCAGAACTGGGCCAGCAGCTTGCAGCGGCGGCAGTCGCCCATCATGCTGTAAGTGGCGTCGCCGATCTTCATCGGAGCCATGTCCTGGGACTGGAGCATGACGTCCACCATGGGCAATCAGATTAGCACGGCAACCCTGAGATCTCAGTAGATGAAGTTTCATCTTGCCGTGAGTGTAGTACTCCTGCAGACATGCGGCGCACGCGTCGATTCGAACAAGAATCGAAC
>CAMXCT020006357.1:370000-423832 GCA_947184155.2 Cladocopium goreaui
GTATGCATGTATGTAGGCAGGGAGGTATGTTTGCATGTATGTATCCCTATTTATATATACACACACACTCACAGATATGTATTCCTATGTATATATATATATAATTATATATATATGTGTGTATATATATACACAGATATGTGTATATATATATATTATATATATATATTAGATGTATCTATAATTAGTTATGTTTTAATATTTCACGCAGCTCCAAGAGAACATTGACAATGGAGAATCCTGCGGGTCTTCCATTGGCATATCGGCATCTTTCGTTGTTTGACGTTGCCCACTCCTGCATTGAGGGTAGCACCTTTGTGCAGCTTTTTCGCTGATCATCTGCAGGATGACTTTCATATCGCGCTCCTCCTGGACAGACTCCACCATCAGAAAGCTAGGGTAGCTGAAGTCGGAAAAAAATTGAGAAACTGAAACTTGAAACTGGAGAGTTGGTAGAAAAACATGTCCAACCTATCTCCATCTGCCACAAAATGCTTGGCGTCAAGCCCCTGCCTTGGTGAGGGGTTCGAACAGAGCCTGCCAAATGCATCGCTTTGGCACCCCAATCCCGGCCCAACCGATCTCAACAGCGTCCCTCTAGATTCAAGCTATGGGTCTGGAGTAGACATGTCATGCAAAGCAAAAAAAAAAGCTAACTTTCTTGAGAATCATTGATCTCTACAACACACTTTTCTTGTACACCATTGATCCAACAACAATTCAGCACTTGGGAGGTTGGGATGAAAAAGGAATCGTTTGAGACCTAAACAAGGAATAGATGACTCTCGCAGTATATCCCCCCGATCTTTGTGTGATTCAACACCGGTTGGTGCTCTTGCTACGCGCATGTTCGTTTCATGCCGTTGTTGACTTTTATATACTTTTATAGCAATAAACCAGGCTTAACAGGCCCCGAATATTCTTTCAGCAATGTTGCCAATGGGAGTCCGAGTGTTTCAGTGCTCTCTCACCTGGTGACCTGGTGCCTTTCCAAACATCGACTAGTCGTGACAGGTCGAGAATTGGGGATCGAACCATCGCTGGTTGCAGCCAGAAATTGTCAAGTTACATTGACAATTGATGTAGTCGACCATGAAGGCTTATATCAACCAAATACAGATCCACACACGCAATGTATATACATTAATATTCAGTACATATAATCAGTACAGTATCATCTACACACACACAGAAAAAAACATTGTATACATTGTATCCACAGCTACCCTCTGGTTATTTAACATAGCCATGGAAAATGGCCCATTTATAGATGATTTTCCCATTAAAACCTCCATTTATGAGGGATTTTCCATGGCTATGTTAAATAACCAGCTGGTAATTATCAGATACAGACTCTGTGTCCACAGCACGACTTTCGGTTCCAACGTTTCGGCGCCTCATCGCTACGTCCCACCTTCAGGAGCTGCCTCGCTGGCAGCGCCCCAGCATTGGCGATGAGGCGCCTCGGCGGAGAAACATGGCGAGCGCCCATGAAACTTCCGCAGCTAAGTGGAGGAAAAACATGGGAAACTACCAGGAGAACATGGGAAAATATAGGAATATTCAGAATATTCACCCAAGAATGGAAAGCTAACCATGAAAAGATGGGATTTCACCAACAATGATGGTGGAAATGGTGGTCGTTATAACGGCAAATCCCCGAATGAAATGGGCATTTCAATGGGAAAATCATTGAACCTTTTGCTGGGGGATCTTTGAGCAAGCCATGTTTGATCACCAGAGAGGAACCTAGAATATGGATGAATATGGTAAAAATCAAAAATTGAAGCACCCAAGAATTGGCTTCTTACCAACCGCAAAGTCTTTGACCTGGGACTTGCCTGGCAACAAGAATTTGAAGCAGAAAAATTGGAATGGACTCCATTATGAACGACCCAAGGAGGAGGACCATAAAGGATATCCACCAAAACAATCCAAAAACCTTGGAGTATGGTTTCTACTGCCTGTCTCCCACCAGAACCTCGTGGGCTCATTGAGCTTTTTGAACTCTTTCAGCGTCCTGGGAAGCCAAAGCAAAATAGGAAGCAAACGACATCACAGAGGCAGGCCTTTTCTACAAAAAAAACATCAAAAATGAGGATCAATCACCAGTCTGGAGATGCATCCAACTCCCCCTGGCCCCCCCAAGGTTCCGACATATCACCACGGTACACGACAGCTTGCTCAGTCTGACGGTCCCCAACTCCTTGGCTTGGCGGATGCTGGAAGTTCGCAAGTGGCTTTGCACCTTCAATCGCTGGGATATGGGGATATGACCCCTGATCCAACCACAAAGGGAGTACATTTGTCCGGTCTGGCATAGATCAGCGGATCTTCGAGTCGGCAGGTAAGATTGATGTCCAGTACAGATTTAATGCACAAGGGCGAGGGCTCAGCGATTACTGTCTACAGCTCAGGGTTTCAGAGGAACCAACATCACTAGGAAAGCCAAACTAGTTCTCCCCATTTCCAGGCTTCCAGGCTCTTCCCTTCCCGTGCCACATTGTCCAACCAAATGCATGCAGATGACAGCGCGTCATGACCTGGAAATTCAGGGGTGGTGGAGTATCAGTTCGCCCCAGTGACATCCACATGCTTTGCAAATGAGAAGGAATTTGGCTCTAGCTCGCAAAGCCAATTAAATTCAAGAGCCTTCCCAACAGCAATCGCACAAAGAACCATAAAGCGAAAGCAGTGCTTGAACAGAACTTTGCAGCCGTGGGGCCACTATTTCACCACAAAGGCCACAAAGGCAAAGATCACAAACGTAAAATTGACGCGTCAGAGTCAAAGATGAACATGTTGGGTGTTTGTCAAGGTTGAAACCACCAACCAACAAATCTTCCCAAACTTCCCACTTCTATCCTCATGATGGTCGTTTTTTTGTCCTTTAGTTTCATGCTTGGAGCCCTTCGACCACCTGGCTGAGTTGTTGACCCACATTCCACTGTCCTTTCCGACTCTTTTCGACTTGACCTAACCTTAAAGAGGCAGCCGGCCCCCAAAGGTGGCCACTTGCGGCACCAAACTGAGCATAGGACAAGTGTTCCGGAGGCCTAGGGGGCTGACAAACGTGGTTTGCTGGAAAATCCGCCATTTGGTTCAATATGTGTTCCAACTATAAACCCCCATTGGCTTTGGAGATTTCCAATTGCCATGTTTGATTGCCGGATGGTATTCATTTAAGGTGTTTAATTGTGTGCAAAGGATTTGGCAATTTCCCACAAATGGATCAAGCTGGCACAGATTAATGCAATGATGAATCCAACGATGAATCTTATGATCCATTGAAACTGCGCTGCCACACTGTTGGATCCTTGGCATGAGAAATGGAGTTAAGCGTTCCCCACCTCACCTAGAATTGAATAGCTATCCTAACAACACCAACAAAACAACAACAAAAGGATGGCAGCAATCTTCTTCCTCGCCAGCTTCTTCCCCCTTCTTTTCTTTTCTTCTTCTTCTTCTTTTCTTCTTCTTCTTTTCTTCTTCTTCTTCTTCTTCTTCTTCTTCTTCTTTTCTTCCTCCTCCACCTCCTCTTCACCATCATCACCATCACCATCACAATCACCATCAATTTCTCTATCTCATACTTCAGAAGCCACCAACCTCCCAGGCCACCAGCTGACGAAGCCTTGTAATGGGAGGCAAGCCTCCAGGTGAAGGCTTGGAAGCGTAGTAGCCAGAACTCTTTGGCCTTGCAGACGGGGATAAATTAATTTCCGGGCCAGGAACCGTGGGAACCTGAAAATGCGAGTCATTCTCTCAAATAACAAATCAGGACCTTGTTTGGGGGGCACCCACGTGTGACCCGTACCTAAAATGGGATTCAAAGATTGAAAATCATCGTCTTGTACAGAATCGCTAAATCCCAAGAACTAATTTCTATATTTTCCATGGAGTAGGGGTCAAGTCGTTGAGTAAAGAACTTGAGGCCGGGGGTGGATGACGAAAGCTAGCGGGGTAGGAGACAGAAGGAAGGGAAGACGTATCTTCAGTGTCAGCAGGGAAATGTCGGTGACAATGACGATGATGATGATGATGATGGTGATGGTGATGATGATGACGATGATGATGATGATGATGATGACGATGATGATGATGATGATGGTGATGATGATGATGATGATGATGATGGTGATGATGATGCTCATGATGATGATGATGATGATGATGATGATGATGATGACGATGATGGTGATGGTGATGGTGATGGTGATGGTGATGGTGATGATGTTGATGATGATGATGATGATGGTGATGATGATGATGATGATGATGGATGATGGTGATGGTGATGATGATGATGGTGATGGTGATGGTGATGGTGATGGATGATGATGATGATGATGATGATGATGATGGATGATGATGATGATGATCCCGATGACGAGAACGATGCCAATGACGATGACGATGACGAAACCGATGACGATGACGATGATGACGATGATGACGATGATGACGATGATGATGATGATGATGATGATGGATGGTGGGTGGGGTTGGGGGGGGCCTTTCGCGTGAAAAATCACGTGATGTCCTTGAGCAGCCCCCGGAATACTTGCTAAAGCAAGAAGACTCCAGCTAGCTGACGCTAGCTTTCGTGAAAAGATTGTTTCATTCTGAAAGTCCTGAACCAGGGACCCCACATCCTGCGAATTCTGCGGGTTCAGGCGAGGGGTCGCAACCTCAGCATGCCCCAGTGGTTGGCCCCTTGGGTGCTGAACCTTGGAAATTCACACAAGTTCCTGACAATGTAGCACACCCAATAGCAAACCATACCCCATGCTTCATCATTTTTCAAGAAATGTGATGGAACAACCCCATCCCGCCCATCCCCAACTGGAGGTTCCTTTTTGGGCGCGTCATTTTTTTATGGCGGCCCAAAATGTGCCATGTCAGTTTTCAAAACCTACCCGCGAAGACGTGGAAGAGATCGTCTGGGACCCGCACCTCCTTGCAATGTTCTATGCGGTAGCTTCTAAAAAGTGCACATTGGGCCAAAAAGGTTCCTGCGGGAGAAGGCTTTGGTTTCTCATGCTATACCAATCCCAACACAGACACATAGATCCCACTCCCCCATGTCCTACTTTCTGTTGAAGACATCACGTTTTCTGGCATTGCTGAGGCGGGGCCTCGGTTTGGTGATTGAAATCATCAGGCCAAATTGGCCTGAAAAAAGGGCCCTGATTCAAGCCCTTTTTTTAGCGCCGGTCTAAACCGTTCGAAGACTTTGTGCGTCAGCGAAACCTTAAGATCGGGCTCACGTCCACCAGAATGCCACAGAAAATGGGGGGATGGGTCGGGCAGGTACCGTCGCAACAGCTTTGAGTTTCATATGGTTTCATACACTTTCAGACTACCAATGGCCAAGGAATAACGACGGAGATTTTGACCCACACTTCTATCCAGAGAAAACGACCAAACATAGCTTCTTCTGGAAGGGGAGGATTTGCGCAGAAGAGCAGCTAATGAGCTCACCACGTTGCGAAGGCAACGTCAATCTGTTTGTGCACTGTTTTGAGGTGCAACGTGTCGTTTTTAATCGCATGAAACGTCAATTTCTATGTAATCCATTTGAATTTGGCTCTCTGCTGCTCTTTTGCACAGACTGTGCTTTGTACAGAGGAAGCATTTGAAATCTGGTGCTTCCTCTCTGGCCACAAGACGCTTCACAAAAGAAGCGCGCCGGATCGCATCTTCTGGCCAAGTCTGCTACAGAAAAAAGGCGGCTTTTCAGGCTGAAAAAACCACCAAATCTGTGCGGTGAGAAGCCATGTCACAGATGTCATGAGGCATCTGGATCAACGGAGTGGCAGAGTCGACCCGATTCCCTGCAGCTGCAAGAGAAACAGGGTCAACGCCTTACCTCTTCAGCTATTTTAGCAACCACATTGCAGTTGCTGAGCGGAAAACTGTGACCCTCCAAAAAAACACGCTCATGACACTCAACTAGAGTGCCCAGAGGCAACTGAAACAACGTAATGTTATGTAATGTTTATCTTTTCAGAACGAAATTGTTCACATGTCAACCCTCGTTTTTTCGGAGAATATCTGAGGGCACTGGCAATAGAACGCCTAGAAACCTCGGCGCTGAATTCTTGCTGCATTCATGCAGCAAAGACTTCAAACACCTGGCCACTAGGCTGGGCCCAGAATTCAGAAGATACGTGGCCAAGTCCAAGTGATCCTCCTTTCAGTTTCATGCCCCTGGCAGTGCCAGGGACCAGGGACCGGGCCACCTGTCAGTGCCTCAGAAAATAACGGGTTCTTTGGGGTAGAACTTCACCCAGTCCTGGTGCATCCAAGGCATCGCAGTTTGCAAACATGGGATGGCTATGGATGGCTTGCCTAAAAGCTTTCAGTCAATCTGTGTTGCTGGGATTCAAATTGGCCCAGAGAGATTTGAGTGACCCCAGTGATCCCAGGTGATCCTTGCTGTAAACCTCTGTAAATCTCCTCATAAACCTCAATTGTTGGCACAAGGGCCAGAATTATTAGAATTACTGGGAGGCCACAGTGCATGCTTCAATCTCTTGTCAGGTTCATTGAAGAAATTCAAGTCTTATGCAAAATGAGGTTGGTTGAACCACATCGCCCGGCGTCCTTCTTCTCTGCTTCCGTGACGGCCCGCACCCCTCCATGCCATCCACCAATGGCGCACTGCCGCACCACTCCGTCGCCGATGATGATTTGCAGGCGACGCCAGCGGCTGGTGGCGGGGAAGTGGTCAAAGATCATCGTCACCTTGGCCCTGGAGCCACCTGTGCTGCGAATGGCGATGTGCCATGGAAAAAGCCTCAGCAAAGCGTAAGATACCCCAATAGAAAACATTCCATGTTGGGATCTCTCATCAAATGATTGAACATGTGCATACATGTGTGTATAGATATAGCTCCCTTTCTATTTTTACATTGCTCATATTTATCTTGACATTTAGGTATCAACATAGACCTTACAGAATTTCAACCCACCTTCAACCCCCACCATCCGCCCGGGCCCCACCTGCATCACGTTCCACGGACTCAACGGTGCCGAACCACCATCCGAAGGGGCTGCCCTGTTGCATCTTCCACTGGAGCTCGAGCCCTTGCCCGATTTTCAGGTCTGGGACACCCTCCAGCACCTGCAACGGCGGTGTGCCGTTAAGGCACGGCCGGAACAGGGAACAGCCAGCCGGTTGGCTATGGGTTGGCTATGGGATGTAACGGCAGTTCATGGGATTTATTGGGGATATATAATTTATATAATATGGTATACCCTCCGGCAGTTTACATAACACCTTTGGAACTGGAAACTGGCGTTGGTTCATTGGTGTAAATCATGTGAGAAACAGGTTAAATCGGCAAACTTGGAAATCGTCCGTAGCTCACTTCCCTGAAATCTTTGTTTTAGTGCAGTTTGAGAAGCATCTTCCGAAACTATTGTTTGAGGTATTTGACTAGCTTCCAGAAAACTTCCACAAACGAAATGAAAATCCTGGAGGGAGAGAGAGAGAGAGAGACAGAGAGAGAGAGAGAGAGAGACAGAGAGAGAGAGAGACAGAGAGAGAGAGAGACAGAGAGAGAGAGAGAGAGAAACACTTTAAGAGCGCTATTGGAGTTTGCTATCCTGTTTTGAAAGGTCATGCGCACTGCGCTCATACACAGGTTCGCCCCTGTGGGCTAGAGAAATCAGCCGAGTAGCGCGATAGCCATACCTAAGACGGTGCCGGGTGTTGCTTGACAAACGCATCCCTCGTGCAGGTATATCAGGCAGCATAGCCTTCACATGTTTTTTCAAAAGCGAATGACTCAGCTAAGCAACAGGGTTACTGTAATACTTCAAAAACATTACCGCACAGGAACTGCCAGAAAGAAAATATTCCAGCAATCATTGCTTCATCCATGCATTTGTGGAGTTTCCTCGTGCCTATCCTTTGACCAGCTCATCAATTTGTTTTTCCTTTTTCAAAACCCACAAACAATGATCCGAAACAGCTTCACATTAGTCTGATGCAACAATCTCCCCACAATCGGTTATGATCCAAACAAAAAATACACACCAAAACCGGCCATGTCAATGGCTTGACAATTCCTTGGGGTTCCCTCTCACTACTGTTGCACTCCTCCCAGAACTAAAGGTGAAATCTTACAGAACAGCCAAGAAAGTTAACTGTCCTTGAGAATTTCGCCTAAACGGTGACATAGGTTTGACCGACGTCGCAGGATTCACTCCCAATTTATTGCCATCAATGGGAAAAACCATGTTCTCAACAATTTTAGATTTTGGCCCCCCCCCCTCCCATTTTCAGGTAAACCCCTGGGTACGGCTCTCCACGGGTTTATCCCAATGCTGTGCACCCCCAAAGTCCCAAAATTGTTTAGAAGATCATGTTTCCCATTATCGGTTCTCCATGATCTAGGTGTAACTCCTCGGTGTTTGGACTTACCCACATCCATTGTGTGTTGATTTTCTGATGTTGGAAATGCTAATGAAGAATGCTGACCACTACATATATTATATGGTTAAAGAATGCTAACCACTACCTATGGTTAAACCAGCTCAATCCCCATGTTTGCTTGTCAAATCTCCACCTGTGGACGGTATCCCCATGTTCGATGGACAATTCACTACCCTTGGATCCCAATCATTGCTGTTGGTTAATCTTTTCTCGTGTTGGTTAAATAGCAGATGAACCATACATTCTGATGATTAAACCCCCACTTTTTCATGCTAAATCCATTCCTATGAACATACACGGGAGGGGGTCTTGCAAGCCATTTTATAGACATAAAATTGTTTTCACCATAAAATGACTAGGCACTGCTTATAAAACGAACGGCCCCAACCCAAATCAAAACACTATATTTTGAGGGGGCCTGACCCCAAAACACCTGGAAATTACACCATAAAATCTCTATAAACTGACTTGTTCCCTTTCCAAATGGTCAAGGCACAAGTCAACACATTTCAGCACCTCACTTAGAATCATACCATTTTCCCATTGCTTCATTTTGTTTCCAAAGCGGCCCAGTGCCAACCCTGGCCTTTCAACGGGCCATTTTGGAATAGTGTGGGCTACTTGATTTCCAAGTGCCGCCACCACAAAAAAGGGTAGCCTCAACCTTTCAACCCACCATGAAATTGGTGATTGAGACAGCGCCTGCCATCCTTTTGCATTCTGCCTCCAAATGCCAACCCTGGCCTTTCAATGCGCCATTTTGGAATAGTGTTGGCTACTTGTATGATTTCCAAGTGCCACCACTATAAAATGGCTGGCCTCAACCTTTCAACCCACCATGAAATTGACGATTGAGCCAGCACCTGCCATCCTTTTGGGTTGAAATTGCCTGGAAAGCTGGGAATTCAACCCAATCACCAGTTTCATATTGGGTTGGTGGGTTGAGGCTAGCCATTTTATAGTGGCTAGATTTGGGAAAGTGTGCAAGTAGCCAACATTAAAACACAGCAGCCCATTGAAAGGCTATGGCTAGATAGCACAATGTGGGCTACTGTGCTTTAATGTTGGCTACTTGCACACTTTCCCAAATCTAGCCACTATAAAATGGCTAGCCTCAACCCACCAACCCAATATGAAACTGGTGATTGGGTTGAATTCCCAGCTTTCCAGGCAATTTCAACCCAAAAGGATGGCAGCTGCTGCCTCAATCGCCAATTTCATGGTGGGTTGAAAGGTTGAGGCCGGCCATTTTACAGTGGTGGCACTTGGGAATCATACAAGTAGCCCACGCTATTCCAAAATGGCCCATTGAAAGACCAGGGTTGGCATTGGGCGGCATTGGGCGGCATTGGGAACAAAATGAAGGAATGCAAAGAGATGGTTTGCCCATCTTCCCTGAGCATGTCTTCAGAACTTCACATGGCACAGGGCCGGGTTCCTTTTCGGAGGTTGTGCCCCCACCCGAGGCATCTTTGATCAAATGATCAATGGCTGCGGATAAGAACAACCTGGATCATGGCTGCACTGCAAAAACCTGAACAAATCTGGACAGATTTCAGCTACAACCCTAAAATCACTATAAAGTAGGGTGAGTGACCCCCTGAAGGAGCGCCGCTGGAGGTGCATAAAACAAAATATGGCATGCCTTGACCCCTCTCATTTTATAGAGGATATGTTCATGGCTATCTAAATCCTAATTTTGGAATTGCTACACGTCCCCATTTTTGATTTGCTAGCTCAAATCCACCAGGTTTTGCTCAGCATCACCATATCTGATGGTTGAACTGGGCTAAACCGCTAAACCTACATTTTTCTTGCTGTGAAATCCCCATATTTTTCCACAAAACCATCAACCCTTGCAGCACATCGCGCCAGGCGGCAACTCCGATGCCTGCGGCGGCACCAGCTCGGGCTTCAGCGTCCGTGCCGAGGGAGGGCAGAAGCGCAACCTGTAGCCTTCGTGGTAGGGGATCTTCTCGGGCAAGACCTGGGCTCTCGAGAATGAATTCATCGTGATGCTACGGGGATTTCATGCTGATTTTGTTATGGAAACTATGACATAGTGGAGATATGACGGGGATTCAATGGAACAACTCAACTTGGACAAGATTGGTTGTTAAGCATGACCAAAAACTGGGTGAAGGAATTTTAAACAACCAGTTTGCAATAGATATCAATGGGGGTAAGTGCTAGCACACGATCATGAAATAATTTTTAGGTCAACAATTTGGCACAGTAATTCTGAGGCAGTCCCAAAAGACTAGGGACTCTGGGTTTAACCAGCTTCACCCCCTTTCCAAATCCTGCACAGGCACCTGGCTTGCGCTGACATATTTTGCAATGTAGCAATTGATGTGCGAATCCCACGTCACCTGGAAAGCGTCAGTCATCTGACGGGGGTGTGGAACACAAAACTGGCATGAAGAATTTGGTTCGGAAACTTGGGTTTATGCATGGCATGACGGGTTGACCCCAAATTTCTTGGGATTCTAACAGGGAAAATGATGTTCAACAAACCATTTCGGATGTTTTTTTGGGCAGTCACCCCGGGTTTTTTGAGACAAATCCGTTGGGTTCGGAAAACCCATGGTATCCATGGTGGTTTCAATAGTGGCCAATGGCCTTCGCCAGCATGCAGGACATGGCAAAGCCCAACTTCTTCTCTCTGTCGTAGGCCTAGATGTGCGGGGCCGAAGTGGCTGGGGTTTTTTCCGCTTTGAAAACTGGAAGGTGTCCCTATTTCTAACCTCCATAGACTCCACAAAGCTATGACCTGCTGTTTCTCCGGTGGATCTGCAATAATTACAGTAGTTCCACTTTTCAACGCCAACAACCCACTTTTTTAAGCGAATCATCCAGTTCCACTGGATTCCACTGGATGGTTCCACGGTGTGGCCTCGAGCACCGTCTCAAACTGGCCAGCAAGAGTGTGCCAGTACCTTGGGTTGTTGATTGGTTACGAGAGATTTTACAGGAAACCATGGTTGCGAGCCTCAAATATAGGGATGTCCTGCAGATTTGTCAAGACTAAGATATCTTTTTCGTACTACTAATCATTCGTTTCTCCAACATACTAATCATTAATCATTACTATCATTGGTCATTACTACCATCATGATCATCAACGAATTCCAAAAACATCCAAAAAAAATCCAACATTTCCACCATCCACTGGGTTGTCAAAGTCCAAGGCTCATCGACTTCCAATCGACTTCGGAACGGCTGAGGTCGGAGACATATTTCTGAGCTTCGTGGAAGGCAGGCCAGCGATCCGCATACATCGTTTCCTTGGGAGCTAAGAAGCTGATGTTAGAAAATGCAGATAATTAGCTCTAACATCAGCAGCAGCAGATGGATTTTCTAACATCATACTACTGGGTTTCCTCAAGGATCTCTGGACTGCTGATGTTGGAAAATCCAGTCGTCGGCTGGAAAAACTGAATATTGACCATCTAAAGATACGGTTTCACATCAACACACACCTTAAAAAATGGGATGTCCCATTTTTATCGGGGTTGGTATTTGGGGAGGACTGTTGGGTCAAGATTTTGTAGCTGTAAAGTAGCTCTTCCCAACCCCACCCACTACATTTTCCATGCCCAGGCCCAAAAAAAAAATCACTACAAAAGTGCAACCCCAGCCTGGATAAAGGGTTACTACAAAAACCAAAGGATCTAACAAGAGGTCTTCAAGAGACCCTGAAAAAAACACGTAGATGTTTGTAGTGATTTTTAAGTAGATCCCACTGAGTCTTCAAGATCAATCCAAAAAAATGACAAAGTAGTTTGTAGTGATTTTTGGGTATACACCACTGACATCCACTGTGGCACTTCAATCCACCTGTGGCACTTTGGAAATCCTGATGTCCATATTGAGCCCAATTACACCGACATAGAATGCGGATGCATATATTATTGATTGATGTATGTATATGCATGTGGCATCTCATAAAGATTCCCCAGGAAACACTACAAAGTTCTTCAGGGGTCAAACCCAGCTGATTTCAGAACATTGATCTTGGAACCCCACAAATTCACTACAAAGTACTTTTGGGTCAAATCTGAGTGAACTCAGAAATCCATTTTGGGTCGACTATTATCTCGCATACTTAACCACTACAAACTTCTATGACCAGCCCATGTTTGAATCTAGAAACATATGTGACCTAGGGTTACTACAAAATGCAAGGACACATGGTCCTAGGGGGACTGTAAAAACCATTGAAAAACTTATTTTACAGAGGACCCAAGTCCAGTACTTTTGTAGTGGAAATTCCCTCCAGGATCCATTTTTCATGATATGACTTATGATGACCCAAAAAAAACAGTGCGAAGTCCATACCAGGTTTCCCATTGTTTGGGGCAATAGGGCGCGGTGCTGTGGCAAATCCATCCCGCGGAGAGGTAACAAAGCCTGGCCACATCTGCAGGTTCCTCCAGGAAGCTCATGATGTTCATCATGGTGGGCAATCCCAAAACGGCATGTGCCAGGTCCAACCAGGCTGCATCTGCAGCTTGGACTTGGAAGTTTGCCTGGTTCAGGAGCAGATGTCTCCACAGCATCCTGTCACAAAGCTTGGTGCGGATGGCGGTATCCAGCCACCGTTGAAGGCCAGAACGGGTCTCACGCAAGTAGCAGGCCCACTTCCAGTGGTTCATCTGGATGAACTCCGGGCGTTTGGGTAAATGTCCCATGGATCCGGCACCAAATGTCCCACACTCCATTTCGAAGACCTCCCGCAAACGTTCGAAGTCATCTCTGGACCGGACGCCTTGCCAGAACTCAAACCCGCCAAAGCCTTTGAGTTGGATCGTGAAATCCTCCCGGTAGGTCTCCCACGCACCATCATGGACAATCACAAGTCCTGAAGGTGCTGGATGGTTGAGGTCCAAAGAGTTTTGTTCTGTTTTGCAGGGCGAGGCTGCATCGGGATATTTGGCATCCGCATCGTAAAGCGACACATCATATGATGGTTCCACAGCCAAAGGTCCACCGGAAAAGTTTGCACCCATCGAGTGTTATGGCCGTCGACAGCAGCAATTTCTCAATTTAGGCCAAAATGGCTAGTCAGCGCACCCTCCAAAAATGCGTGACCATGTTTTTTAAAGAGAAACGTTGTGAAATCAAACTATGAACAGTTATCTTGACACCTTCGTTTTTTGCAGCCAAGTTCGATGTGTTGATGCCATTGTGCCAAATTGAACCAGTAGTGTATAGAGATTTCTCCAACCCTTTAGAACGAGTCCGGAATTGTTTTGGGAATTGTTTATTTCGGTTTTGATGTTTTTTTTTGGATCTCCTGTCCCATCCGTTTCCCTTGCTATTTGCAGCATTTTGGAGCTGGAAGCTGCCATTTTAACTGTATTTTGCAACATTTTGGAGTTCCAACCTCTCATTCTCCCTAGTATTTGCAACATGTTGGTGCTCGAACTGTTCATGTCGCATGGTTTTTTGCAAGTAGGATTCCTTTAGGGTGGGTTTAGGGTTTGTTTTCGGGTTGGTTTAGTGTTTAGTTTTTGTTAGGGTTGGCTTAGGGTTGGTTTGGGGTTTGTTTCAGTCTGGTTTAATTTTTTTTCGGAGTTTGTTTAATTGTAAAGTTTGTTGAAAGTGTTCATCATCCTTCATTCATCATCCTTCTTCATCCTTCTTCATCCTTCTTCATCCTTCGTCATCTTTCATCATTCATCATCATTAATTTATATTCATATTTTCTCCTCCAACCTCTTTTTGATCTGTTCCGCCCTGCTTTTCTTCCGGGCCACACCGTCGTCTACTTTTAAGTACGCTAGCCATGCCTACCACTCCAACTGCGGCAAGCATTACGCTGATCACGCGGAAGGAACCTCCACAGCAAACTTGGAAGTAGGTCCAAGCACGCCCTTGAGCGCCACGTTGCATGTGTGGTGTGTTTTTGAACACACCACGTTTGTAAATAGTCTCCAAATCCGTGCTCCGCTTCCCGGCGTTGCCCCAACCATTTGCACACCACTGCTTGTTCCTTGGGTTTTCAAACAAGCACCCACACCTCTGCAGCAAAGATTTCGTAACCACGAGCAAGCCCACTCGCAGACGTCAAAGGAACGGTTGTGTGCAGCAAACTCGTGAGTAGCACCCCCGTATCCCAAACAATTTTTGCGCATTCGAACAAATTGTTGTTCTTGATGGTGAGCGCAGTGCAGTTGGTGGTGATGATGGATGATAATGGAGGTGCAGGGTGGTAAATGATGGTGACACATGTAAATCATTAAAACCCCAGAGCAGCGGCTTTGAAGGGGGCTGCTTAGTAAAATGATTTCCTGGGTGTTAGTCAGCTGAAAAATCCTGAATCTTCCCAGCTTCCTGTGCTGCAACAAGTTTCCCCCTTAGGCAGCCTTCGTTTTTTTCTTTCACGCCGTTGGAAAGGTCGAAGAGCCGATTCACAACAAGGAAAATATTCAAAGATTGTCATTTTCTCAAAGTCTTGAGAAGTTTCAATGCCCTAAAGTTACGAATCTGGACCTTCTCAACCTAATAATATTCACCTACCAATAACCACCAAAAAACACAGGTTTCAAGCTTCGATGGATGTGAAATAATTTTTTTTGGGCCACCTTTAATTCCCCAAACAACACTGAGGGGTTCTTACGGTAATAGTTCCTGGGACCTTCCCAGCTCAGTGTGCACCGCTGGACCTCAACCTGGGATCTGCCCAGCCCAGTGTGCACCGCTGGACCTCAACGGCCAGATAGAAATGCCAAAGATATGCCAGATAGAGTGCCAGAAGATATGCCAGATAGAATGTTAGAAAATATGCCAGATAGCGTGCCAAGAGATACGCCAGATCGAATGCCAGATCGAATGCCAGGTCGAATGCCAGAAGACACGCCACATAGATTGGCAGAAAGTGTGCCAGAAGATATGCCAGATAAAATGCCATGAGATATGCCAGATAGAATGCCAGAAGCTATGCCAGATAGAATGCCAGAAGCTATGCCAGATAGAATGCCAGAAGATATGCCAGATAAAATGTCATGAGGTATGCCAGATAGAATGCCAGAAACTATGCCAGATAGAATGCCAGAAAATATGCCAGATAAAATGCCATGAAATATGCCAGATAAAATGCCAGAAACTATGCCAGATAGAATGCCAGAAGATATGCCAGATAAAATGCCACGAGATATGCCAGATAGAATGTTAGAAGCTATGCCAGATAGAGTGCCAGAAGATATGCCAGATAGAATGCCAGATCGAATGCGAGAAGATACGCCACATAGATTGGCAGAAAGTGTCCCCGAAGATATGCCAGATAGAATGCCAGAAGCTATGCCAGATAGAATGCCATGAGATATGCCAGATAGAATGCCAGAAACTGTGCCAGATAGAATGCCAGAAGATATGCCTAAAATGCCATGAGATATGCCAGATAGAATGCCAGGAGCTATGCCAGATAGAATGCCAGAAGATATGCCAGATAAAATGCCATGAGATATGCCAGATAGAATGCCAGAAGATATGCGAGAGAGAGTGCGGGATCGAATGCCAGAAGATATGCCACATACGTGTTTCAGATGCTTTGAACATATCATGCCAACCAATACAAAATTATAACATCATATAACATCAACATCACGCACGCCTGCTCAAACACTGTACAGAAACCTAATAGAATGCCAAATAGTTTGATGTTAGCTATGTTTAATTACAGTGGTGCGCCCTATTTCGCTGCAGACAAATATGTGACCTTCAGAGCATTTCCGAATAGACTTGGACAAAGACTTTGTGATGGCTTGCGCGGATGTTCCTGTGGAGCTGGGGAATATGTCGCCACACTTGGCAGAAGCAATGCTTGTGGTGGAAGATATGCCAATATTAAAACGTATAAATGTCATGGTGGGGATCACTCGAAGTAAAGTATTTTTTTTTGGTACGCCGAAGGAGGATACATGTGTCTTGTTGGTTTGCGTATGTTTCAACGTACCCGACACACGTAGCAACAACTCGGGAAACACTCGTTTGGTTCCAGTTTTTTATTACCAAACTGCACAGCATTGTTCTACATGTATGAAACCCATTTAAAATGCAAATAACATGTGAGAGCTAGCAAAGGCATGACCATCCATCATAAATGTTGTTTGGCACCACCAAACAATGCTTCTCCTGTCCAACCGGATGAATGAATAACCAATATAACACCCGTTTTATGCAGACCAGCGCCTAAAGATAATAGTGCGGTAGCGGTGGCTCCAAAATTACGATTGCATTAAGCAATTTTTTTGGATGCAAATTTAACGTAATACATGTTATTAAACAAAATCGGGAAAATTGCTGAATACGAACCCATTTTATATGTTGGGGAGTGCCGAAATTAGAGAATTTTTTGAACAATATTTGAAAAAGAAAAAAAAATGTAAATTGCGCTGCTAAAGTTTGGTTCGAAATGATTTGGAACGGTTTCGGACTACTACCTTGTAAGTAGGATGATTTTTTTTGAAACGGATTCGGATTATTTACTAATTAACCACACGATGTTCGAAATTAAATTATTTGCGGTGTTTGCCAAAGCAAACAACAAGAAACAGTTTGAAACGGCTCCGGAATATTTCAATATTACTCAAGGAGTAAATGAAAACGCTTTGAAAACCGTTTATGCTAAAAATGACACATATCAATTTTTCAAGGTGACAAACATAAACATATATAGGTGATGACAAGGTAAGAAAACAACAGTAACAGTAGCAGTCTGATGCTGAGATGGACAGTCAATCAAAATAGAACAAAGGAGAATGAACAACGCCTGCACCAACAGCCTGGCAGCCCTTCCCTCTTGGTGCAAAAATGGTTCACTTGTGTGGAGTAACCTTTGGACTTCAAATGCTTGACTGCTATCCTTGTCCAACTAAAACTGGCAAAAGCAAACCTCGTTTTATAAATACTTCCTAGGTTTCGGGCCCAGTCATAGTGTCTCAAATTAAAAATGCTGTCCAAGATTTAACAAATAATTTCTGCAATTTTGGAGGTGGATTCTCGGATTTAGGACATTGTTTGTACCTCGGGTTTAGGACATTGTTTGTACCATTGAAGAAAAAAACTGGGATTCAAAAAACGGTTTCGTGTCATAACTATAGTAACTATATTTTAGCGGGTTTCAGCTGGTAAGTTCCCAAAGAAACCGGGTTCCCCAGGCTCCCGTGACAGACCCGAACAAATAGAGAAAAAAATCAAGCACACACCAGTCTCGTTAAAAATGTCATGTTGCAAAACCCGTAGCCGCATCCCCAAACTAACCCGCAAAAGCTATCAACCACATAGGTTTTGTTTGGGGAACCTAATTTATTGGATGTTACAATTTGTGGGAAGCATTCGCAGTGTTGTTTGCACAAAGTGCATTGGGCACAGAATATGCCATGCCTTTGTTGTTGTAATTGTTGTTTGATACACCCTTCCTCGATTCATAGGTACGGTGTGAAAGTACACTTGGATTCTAGATGGTTTCAGGTTTGAAGCGTAAATAGTTCACTGTGGTGAACCACAGGTGAGGGACGGGCTAAAGACATGCTTTTCTCACCACCAATTACTATTGGCAAATGATCGTTCAATACACAGGTTAGGGTCGGAATTCGTGGTCTACTTTTGGACGGGCTAGCACGTTCATTTGACCTGGTAGTTGCGAATAGTGATGGTAACGGGGAACAGCACTGGACTTTTGAGAGTTCCATGGGTGTTCGTCGACGAATTGATTTTGTTCTTTGCAGCCGATCATTACATCTTCGTTATGCAGATGCCAGCTCATTTTTGGATTTGGGGTCAGATCATCGAACTGTTACAGCTGTCTTCGGTGTGGCCAAAGTGGGACGCAGTTTGCGTACAACATATTTTAAAACAAAAAGGTGGCAACCACAGCTTGATGAAAATGGTGATCCTTCCATATATCACATGCAGTTGACACAATTTTTCGAAACCCAGCCTTGCAATAGTTTGTCTGAGCTGGAACGTGTCCTTGTACAAATTTCTACTGGGTCTGGAGCTGCCAGAAACTTACAACCACGGAATGCGAACAATGAACCTTGGACAACGGATGAGTTTCAGTTGCTTTTACGGGAACGGAGGGAAACACAAAACAGACAAGAAAGAACACGTTTGTCAAAAGAAATCCGGAAACACCTTCGAAAACAGCTGCGCCCAAAACGCAACAAAAGAGTCACACAAATTTTGGGTGAATTTTGTGCCTTGAACCGCTTGGATTCGACGTTCCGTGATCCAATCCGGTCCCAAAAGCAAATCCAAAAGGAACCTCAACCAGAAGAATTTGCAAACTATTTAGGTGATGTTTTTCGATCTGACAAGGGCCACAATGCGTCCGTTTTGGATATGCTCAATGTTTTTGCTTCATCGCACGGGTTCCACAGCATTCCGCCTTTCCAATTTCCTGAGTTGGAATATGTGTTGAGCCAAATGCCATGCAACAAAGCAACAGATGCTACTGGAGTCGTGGTTGAAATGTTCAAACATGGAAATGTTGAATTGCACACATGTTTGTTGAACATATTTAACGGTATGTTGAAGAGCGGTTGTTTCGATGAATCGTGGCGGGCTACACTTTTTACAATGTTGCCGAAGATGGGGGACACATCAGGACCAAGTTGTTGGAGGCCAATTGCTATTCTCAAAATTTCCTACGAAATATTTTCCAAGCTGATTTGTCAGAGGTTGAGGATTACATTGGACAACCATCAAAGCATTGACCAAACAGGGTTTAGGCCTGGCACTGGTATTGAGGACGCGTTCCTTGTTTTCGAGTCATTGCGCAGCAAGAGCCTTGAGTGGAATTTGCCCCTGTGGTTTGCAAGTTTGGATTTGACTAAAGCCTTTGATCGTGTTGAACATGGTCCTCTATTTGAAGTTTTGCTGGAACAAGGTGTGCCAAAACCATATTGCGCATTATTATGGAAATTTTATCACAATCAAAGTGGTAAATTGCAGCAGGGACACGGGTTTTCCATTCAGAGAGGTGTGAGACAAGGAGATGTCATCATAAGCCCTATTCTTTTCAACGCTGTGTTGGAGTCGGCAATGCGGAAATGGAAACGCAAACTGTTGGCGAGCCATGGTTTGGTCATTGCCGGGGAAAAAATTACTAACATCAGGTATGCAGATGATTTGATGCTATACGCCTGATTTTTGCAAGACTTGAAGGATATGATATGACTGAACTTTTGATTACAGAACTCGGAGCCATGGGTCTTCAACTTAATGCATCAAAAACAAAAATATTGACAACAGTTTCCGGAAGTCGACCTATGCACGTGGAACTTGCTGGTGATTCAGTGGAAATATTAAGTGGCCGTAGCAAACACAAATACTTGGGCAAAACATTGGTGGGTGATCTTCGTCATCGAGCTGAAGTTGAATTCGGCCACAGGCTGCAGGTTACATGGGCGAAGTTTCACAAACACGGGCATGTGTTAACCAACAAACACGTCGCATTGAAATTGCGGCTCAAATTCTTCGATTCGGTTTTGTCTCCGACAGTTTTATTTGGTTTGGCCACGCTGCCACTCTCTAAGTCTCAATTGCCACGATTGGACGTCACCCAACGGAAAATGCTCCGAACAATTGTAGGGTGGGTGGCGGTGGATTCAACTGATTGGAAAACAACAATGCAGCGAATGAATGAAAAACTGGATGCAGCACTTCGTTTATATCCAATTAGCCTGTGGCGTGATGCAGTTTTCAGGAAACAATTTCGTTTATCTGCGCGTGTTTGTCGACATCTGGAGCGATGGCCTGCAGCAGCAACTTTTTGGAATCCTCCTGACAATGCCGAAGGATATTTTACAAACCAACCTTTTCGAAAACGTGGACGCCCACAAGTGCGATGGGATGACAACTTACGGAAATTTGGTGAAATGCAATTTCAACAAAAAACATGGTCCATTCCTGCTCGACATACTGCTTTATGGCGTTCTTTTGAAAACGAGTACGTCCAGTTTTGTCGTGAAACGTTTGCATTGTAAACTTATGGTTTTGATTTGTTTAGTTTCTTCGTTTCGCGCTTCCTCCCCGTGTCCTGAAAGGACCGTAGTCACTGCCTCGGACGGGCGAAAGAAAGAAATGATTGTTCCAAGATTGAATCCGTTTACCGCTTACCCGTGCAACTATTACCCTTTGACTTGAATGACGGTTTCTGGTGAATCAATATGATTTAGCAAATGTTTTTTTTCTACATGTTCTATTTTGTTTTTTCCGGCGCGCAGTTTCCTGCGGGAGCCTGGTCCTGTGACAGAGTTTATACTGGCCTGTCCCCAAATGTGTTGACAGTTCTTATACTGGTCTGTCCCCAGGTGTGTTGACACTTTTTTATACTGGTCTGTCCCCAGTGGTGCCAAATCCAAATTGTATGCTGGGGGTCGTCAAGGGGCTGGCACACGGCTGGGTCCGGGGGAATCTTCAGGCCGAGGGGCAAGTGTTGGCCTTCGACGTTTGTGTGTCGGGTAAAATCCAAACGCTGGAGAGATGCCGCATTAGCTGTGAAGGCTACATGCGTGAACATAGCTGAGCAGGGCTGTCGCCACGGCAGGTCGGAGCAGTGGGGCGGCTTGACAGGCCCGGTGCTGAGCCAAGAGGCGGAGGAAGGTGCAAGATTTTTCACTCCACCGGCCGCGAATTTCAATGCCAAGCACGACGAGGCGACAACGGCCTCCGTGGGCAAGTTCGGGGTAGTACACCCGTTCTTTGTTGCGACGAGCATCCCGCAGCGCAGCCCCAGCATATCGGCCGTTGCGGGGTCTGGGCTGGCCACCCTGTGTTAGTGGAGACACAAGAATTGTGTCGACGGCGATCTGCTTTGTGTAGCCATTGAATTTACATGTTTTACTTATCTACAAGAAGTTTTCTAGTATTTAGCCAAAAGGTTCTAGCATTAGGAATGGCAAACAAAAACAAAAACAACACACTTCACAACTTATATGCTGTTGGACCACCACGCCCCTGTACGTTTTGTTCAATTTCTACGCATAGGTCATGCTGCCCGCTGTACGTTTTGGTCGACGTCCACACATACGTCACGCCACGCTACTAATTGGTCAAAAATCCAATACCAAGTCAGTTACACACAGGGAAAACACTGTATGCAGCGGTTTTGCAGGGCAAAGTCCTCAACAAATTTCGCGAACTTTGTGTTTGAATATATTCATTTGGCACGAAGATCTCGGGACACAAAATCACTGTTTCGATGTGGTATAACACTATATTTTGAAATGATGACGCTACCTTTCCATTGAAAATAAAAGAAAACGTTGGGTAGTCGGGGACGTTTGCCTGAATCTCAGGGTTTGATGAGTTTCAACCTGGTAATCCATGAGTTCATGACATATAGGGCATTGTCTTCATCAAACTGTGGGTTGCGCTTTGGTGGTAAAAAATATTTTTATAAGTGTGCACCGATGTCCATGATCTTCATTTCATGGATTGTACCAAGATTCTAAGATGGGCATCAAATTATGTCTGAAGCCAACGCCCTGTTTTTTTAGAAAAAATGTTGAAAACAACGGTTACAAAGGATCGCGCAGTTTTTTCGTCTGGAATTTGGTCACGTTTCAGTGATTCAAGTGGTATCTACATAGGCCTTGTTGGGATGAAGTTTGTCTTTGATAAAAAAAATATAACGCGCAAAGACTTCCATGACCATTTCAATCCTACGGTTTTCATGCCTTTACAAACCAGATAGACTATCGATTTGAGCGGAATCGAAAGCAAACCAGACAACTACGTGAAAGAACACAAAAGACGTGGGGACGTAGAGTATATACATTTGACAAATTGGAACGTGGTAAACATTGAGGTACATGTGAAACGTGATGATGTCGTATATATGATAACGTAGTATACATGAGCGCGAAACAACCTGATCTATTAAAAAAACCTGAGAAACATGGGGACGAAGAGTTTGACAAGATGGAACGTAGTAGACATTAAGTTACGTGTGAGACGTGATGCCGTCGTACACATGATGACGGATTATACATGAGCGTACAGCAAGATAATCAGTCATGCTATGCCGGCTATATGAATCCGCAACTGAGGACGCTATTGCCCTCCACAAAGAACCAAGACGAACCAAGACGCAAGACATGAGAGGGGTCGACATGAACATGTGCAAAACGAGATGAAGTCTGGGCAAACCCATCGGTCTACCCAAAAAATTGCTATAAAAAAATGAAGGTGCGCATTACATCAAATTACCAGTTTTGAAGATTTCAACATGTGGTTGCCTAATGTCATCACCGACACAACTTATTACAGACGTTGACACCTTCTTTTTGAGATGAGGTTGCCGAACCATGGAACAAAAAGATATTTTGAACACCCACTTGAAATTTCATCATGAAAAAGGAACTCTCTCTTGCTCCACATACTTTCAAAACACGCCGCTGTTTTGAAGAACAAAACTGATGTGTAAATGATGTGCGCATGTCGTCCAAGGCTGGCGACGGTTCGCGTTTGAATCCAATGGCAGGTTGTATCCACAACAGTGGCGGTCCAAATGTGATGGTTTGCCAGGGTCTCATTGGGATAATTTTCGGGATAGGAGACAGTGCCTGATGGTTTTCAACCACCAGCCCTTAGAATGATTCTGTTACACCGGGTTGTTTTCACGACACTTGGTAAAAACAAATGACATACCTTTATAAAAACAAACAAACATCGTCGCGCAACAAGAATTCAGAATAAACTGCCGAACCGGGCCCAGCTTCATTGCACAAAAACTGATGCGTTGCGAATGGCATTTGATGTTGGTCTGCCGTCGCAAGACTGTACAACTAACTGAACTGCCCTAACATACATATCCAGTTGTGTTTGTTGACCCCGATTTTCCCTTGTCTTCTGTGTGGTTGTTGCTGATTTTTCCCATCAATTTCAACGCGCCGGTTTGTTCGTGCCCAAATACACGGGTTTGTGTGATGCCAGAGCGACTGTTGACCAGATCAGTTTTTACAAGCATCACCTGTTAATATGGAACTTTGCAACGTAGCGCAACAACACAAATATCACCAGTGATGTGTAAACCCAGAACCGGCAGCAAGGAACCTTATCAAAACAAGAGGTTACTCGTCACAATTGAACACATCCCCGTCACATGTTATGAATGCAACAACCAACAATTTATTGATATACAGTACATTTCATGCGGTCCTACGACGTCGCAAAAAGAAAATGAACGTATGCGTCACCAATTTATTGAAGAACAAACAACAATGCGACATTGAAAGGCAATGAATAACAAGCAGGACCACGAGAATTTTGTGGAACACACAATAGGTGTCTGACACTCTGGCTGAAAAAAAACGATTGAAACGGCATGGTACCCATGCGAGTCGTGTGCCAACAGCAAGGTTCAAATTTGGTTTTGAATGACCTGCATTTCCGATGCAAGGATCGTAGCCGGAGATTGAAACCCAATAACTCAGTTTGTCCTGGTGCCGTATCCAACCGTCTGCAACGGAAGCTCCGACGGTAGTTCATGGCATTATCAATATATGCTGTCGCTTTCGATTTTTAAACATTCCTAGCCCCTTTGCCACCTCATGCTGCATCCATGGTGGTGCCAGTGGAGGAGTTCCAGGGTGAGGCATGATGTATGAACTGTCTAGACTTTGGAGTTTTTTATTGGTTGCTTTTCGATTTGGTTTCACGGCAGGGAAAAATTCAAATAAAAACACCATAATGGCCATAATGTCGTTTTTGTGGCCAAAAATTTTGCAGCGAAAAGGCGAGAAAAAAATTGGGTACAAACATGCGGTCTTCATGCAGCGGCACAGGTTTGCATTAGAATAGAGACATGGAGCGGAGAGTTTTCACAACATCGTGCAACCATGACGTGGCATTGGGTTTACGCAGGGATCCTTGTTTTCGATGTGAATCATCCTATAACCAGTGAAATATGCACATATGCCAGTTGATTTTTTTGAATAGAAGGCAAAAAACACGAAACATGAAATACCAGAAAAACATACACAACACTGGCGAGAACAAATTGCCAACACACCACACAGCCATACACAGCACACAGCCCCATCGGAAGAAACAACCCCCTTCGAATCGCAACGCTGTAAGGGACATCAGCCAACTATTCGATGACACCAGCATTTCTTCAGCGGTATGACAAACATGGAGAAGCAACAAAACGATTTGTGCAAGAACACCAGAAACCACGAAGAAAACAACCAAACAAACTATCATCGCGGACCAGCCAACACATGCGCAAAAACAAAAACACGAACGTATCATTGACTGAATGTTTGGTGTCGCTGAAACATCGAACAAATGAGATCAAACGGATATCCCTTGCCATACTGGCACTCAAACAACAAAAATTCAAAAAATATTTTTCTCTCAAGGTCACGCAACAAATTTCCATGTTAGACAGGGTCAGGAGCATCCCCATGATTGTTTCTAGCATGGTCAAGGACACCCTAAATTGCGACTACACTTTTTGATTCTTTCCGGGGTGTAAAAAACGTTGGTTCAGCATGGGTTATCATGTTTTCCACAAGTTGCATCAACCCAGAATGATAAAAATATTGATTCGAAATGATTCCAAAATTTTGCAAAATTGCCGTCCCACCACGCAGGCGGCTTTGTCGTGGGCGAGGTTCTGCACAGAAATTGGCATCCCAATTTTGGATTGAATCCCACCATGTTGTGGCAGCAGACCAGTGTTTTTTCTGTTTTTGTCGAATTTACATTGTCATTGTTTCTTATAAATGTGCCCCGCAAATACGTTCACATCGTGCGAAAACTCACTCGGAAATGCTCTGATTTTTTTGTGCCGAAAGGGCCTCACGAGATTCACCCTGGAAATGATGTTCATGCAAGGTTCAAATGATTGTGACACAGCTACCCTTCATAACGATTTGTACGTGTCATCCTTGCCCATGAGTAGGAACCACAAGTTTTCACATTCCTCCTCAAAAGGCTGAACGTTGATTAGCGCTTTGTCACACTGCATGACCCATTCACCTGAACATGGTTTTCAGGCATGGATCATTTTCTCAACTTCAAATTTTCACCTCATCAAACTCTGCATGTCTTCGACATAAGTTCGAAATCTTTCTGCACGTTCATCGAGTCGTCTACCGCGGTGGTAGCGAGACAGTCTTTCTGAAAAACATTTCGAATGCTGGTGCGGTGCGGACGGACTGTTGTTGAAAGTTCTTCTGGATTGGCACCTGACGTCGCATGCATCCAACAATGTACTGATGGCCTGCTGGATCTGACTTGATTCTGACCACCTTTCGCCTTTCACCATCCAAAGCGTTGTTCTGATCCATACGCATGTTTTCCAGCAAGGTTTCTGTGGCACTACCAGGGGAAACGCTCGCAAACCCCTGGTTGTTGTCATCTGCATTTGCTGGTGGGCTGTGGAGTCTGCTCGATATCTCAAATTCCAAACCACAAAGTTCCCACGTTCTTGGACCAACATGGCTGGTCGCGGGTCAACGTCTGATTGCGGACAAAACCGCCAAACTCCATCAAACCATAACGCAAGCACCCCATGCTGTTTCGCCGGCAAACGTTCAACAATTCCTGGAGGAAAAGGCCAAGAAAGGGAATCCAACCCCGCATCAGAAGCATGCCACGCCCGCAGCGGCGAGCCTGCAGGCAATGGACGGAGAGGCTGTCCAAGGCAGTCTTCGCCCAGAGATTTTGTCAGAAGACTGTACCAGTGGACAGCTTGCATAGCGAAACCATGGAGGTGACAAGACTGGGGAATGTAGCAAAAGAGTTGTCAGTGGTCACTGGCAACACATTTTGGGACCAATGTCAAAATCGTTTCCTAAGCTGGGTTTACCCCTTCAGCTTGCCATTGCCTGTTGGAGGCCCCGATATTCCTTCCCGGCCGAGATACCGGCGAAAAGAGGGAGCTGCTCGGCTAACACCTATTGCGCACTTGCGCACCCTCGCCCGAAGAGTGGAAAGGCTTTCCATTCGGAATTCTTGGGATTTGGTGCCGGGCGTGCGACCCATCACCATGAAGTGGCATTCTCCATCAAGTCTATCACTCAAACCAGCAGCATAGTCATACAGTAGTGGTCTGCCAGCTGGTGCTGTGCTGACGACACCTCCTCTGTCAAGCCAAATTTCCATGCTCATCAATCCTTTCTGCAAGTTTCTCCATGCACGCAAGGTCAACAAACCGACAACTGTCAATGCACATGTGAAGAAAGACACTGTAGCAAAAATCCAACATGCACTTTTGTTCGGCTCTTCATCCAGCATCTGGCAGCTTCCAGGATTCCAGGATCTGCCATAGCACCAACAGGAGTGAGTGGCTCAAGGCCCATTGCAACTCACATTCTGAACATCGCTCAGCACATTACCAACCTTAGCTGTATGTCGTGTGAACGCCTCCTCACCGACATTCTCAAAAGAAGGAATGTAAACAAGTCCAGTGTCATGCATCAAATACAGCAACCTTTGTCGATTGAGGCACCTCGTCGCAATGTCTGATCTGTTCTCTGCAGTTCCAGCCTGTCTCAAAACTGCCCCATCCTGGGTCTTCTCCTGTATCCACAAAATCTTACCAGACAAATGACGAACTTTCCCGCAACCCTGTCTGCTAGCAAGCTGGCCTGCCGACGAGCTATCGGTATATTGTACATGCTGGACCTCCTGGGTCAGGATGAATTCTGCGCGAGCTTTGATAAACATCCCGTCACACAAACAACTGACCATGCTGTGCAACTCACTTTCGCAAGAGGAAAGGCTGACTACCTTCTGACTGCGGCTGCTGCCAGATGCCAATGCTCCATTCAAGAAATGCATGAAGTTGAACGTCGGTTGGTTTTGTTCGAGCTCCAATCGGCATCACTGTAACTTTCAAGCAACCAATTGGAAACCCCTCCTGAACTGATTTTCCCCCTATCCTGGCAAGGGTAAATCCAAGTGAGTTCCAATGTCACCCATCGGTTTCATGAAGCCAATCAACTTTAGCAAGCGTCCAAGTGCAGCAACTGGTGGAGAGGCCATGGAGCATGCTAGTTCCTTTATTGGAAACATCAGGTCTGGTGTTTCACGAGTGAGGTAAAGGCAAAATCCAACAATTGACCTGAAAGGTGTCGCATCTTTCTGACCCAACTTTGCTGAATTGTCTGGCAGTTGGATCGATGCATCACAAGGTATCTTCTGTGATCTGACTGCTCCAAACGATTTCTCAAATACCTTCACCACCTTCTCCACACTTGTGCCAGAAATGATGATCAAACCATTTTCCACATATGCAAGAACTTGATGCTGCTTCCATCACCTGTCAACTGCTCATGTGAAATCGAAAACTTCTGTCCCATCTCTTGTAAAAACTCATCTTCCCAAAACTTTTTCAAACCAACAAACAAGATATCATCCACGTGAATCAAGATTGTGGCTTTTGGGTTTCGAGCCATGCAAGGTTGGACCATGGAGAACTCGAAGTCCATGCTTTCCTTGAGGAAAGATTGCAAATCAAGAAACCATTGTGTGGCACCCGGGTCCTGGAGCTCTCCACTAGAACCTGTTACCAACAATGATGATACAATGTTTGCTGAGACGCATCCTACAGGCTACTGGCAAGACGGGCAAACTGTGACAATACACAATTGGCCGGAAAGGCAAAGTGAGCCCGGTGACGGCTTTAATTTGAGGCAATTCTTTGGGGAGCAATGCGAACTCATGACCATAGAGGAGCTGAAGCTTCAATTATCAATTTGCCCTTGTCTGTGGAAACGGGAGTGGATTCGGGACAAGGCAAATTCAGGAGTTCATGCGGCTACAATCTGTTTTATTTTTTTCCGTCCAACGCCTTCATGGCTTCCGCCAGGTCGTTACACACGTTCAATCGCAGCAAAAAGATGAATTGTAATTATTATGCAAGGCTGTCTACTTGTCGTTGGCTCAAAAGTACTGGTAGTGGACCTGTACGCAGTCCAGCGAGCTGTCCCAGCAAGAAACCAAAAAACCACAACCAGAAACAAAAGAAACCAAGCAAACAAAAAACACACAACCACAACCAAACCAAAACAAACAAAAACACAGAGAAGTGGGATCGCTACCAGCAATGGGAATAACATGCATGATGACATCTTGTGTGTCATTATGAGAATGGCCGCTCGCTTGCATGAGCTGCAGCTGTCGGCTTATAACTGCACGTTCTGTTACATTGGCTCGAGCTTCTGGCTCGAGCTTCTACACGGATGCGCAGACTCTTTAGGCAACAGCAAGCCGCGTATACTCGTTGATTACGCCTGCAAGGATTTCTGTTTGCTGCAATAAGGCATAAGTGTCTTCCAGTGTCCGTTGGGAATGCGACAGTTTGCAAAGAGTGGGAGATCTTGTGCCTCATTGTGACTCTGGAGTTCTTGAGGCAGGCATGTCAGTTCACTCGGTTGAGCTATATCCATTGGTTAGACGGCATTCGAGCAGTGAAAGCAGTGGGTTGAGCTGAGGGCAACAGGCGCCATGACTTGATGTGCTTTGACATCCTACGCAGATGCAAGCCGGCCGACCGGCCCTCATCCAAAAAGATGGCCGCGAAATGCTTGTTGCCATTGTCCTTGACAGGCCACTTGCGGACGCCAAGGCATAAGTGGACGACCCTGCAGCTTTCACTCAAGAAATGTCGAAAAGTCATCCACTCGGCGCGCCCGTGCAGTTCCAGTAATCTCAAACGGGTTAACGTGGGGTACCCACGGTTGCCACACACGACGAGTAACCACAGTGCAGGTGCTCATGGTTGACTGGTGCTTAGTTGGCCTGGGACACCTCCTTTATCTTGGGCAACTGATTGTGCAGTAAACCTAGCCTTAGTAAGTAGGGAGAGGGAGGAAGGGGGAGCGGGGCCACTAATTGTACCTGGCAGCTGGTAGCGCAAGAATTGCAATTGTCTTGTTTTCGCACAGGATGCGTTCCCATTCCTCCAGGGCTCTCTGTGTTGGGCCGGTCTCCGCCACAATCTGCCCACGCGCCTTTTTTTGTGGTCGGCGCCCGTTGCCTTTCGGCGGGTCGCACTTGAGACTCCCGAGTGGACCAGCAGGGATTCGAACCACCACCAGCAGTCTGTCAGCGCTGGCAAGACCAAAATCTGCCCACGCGCCTTGTACAATCCTGAAGGCAGGCATACATCAGCTGCGTAGGCACACAGGACGACTTCCGGAAACGGGAGATTCTGCACAGGAATCCATTTGTGTTCAGCTGCTAGCCCTGCATTGACTTGTTGGAGGCGTGCAAGATTTTCCTGTTCTGGGTTGACGTTGAAGTCAGGCCAATCCCATGTCGTTTCTCCTCTTCGAAGGCCTCGGATGCCATATGCTATGGTCGCGACAACCTGAGCCATGCCCATAAGCCCCATCATGTCTAGCGGGAGACCAATACGTTTTGAGCGGGTGAGTCCGACAGTGATTCGGCCAAGGCAGTCTTCCGTATCTTCCATGGAGGAGCCGTTGGAGAGCACTTCGCGTTCAGGAATCCAATACTCGGCTGGGCTACGATTACTACCTGTGCTGTTCCTCCTCCTGAGTTGGCTGTTGTTTCTACGCGGAGCGTGCGGACATAATCTTCCTTGAGCACTGAACGGTTGAGTCTGCAAAGATCAGAGTGTCTGACAGCTACTACTGAATGATATTCTCACCGGGCTAACTCTTGAGGCAGACGGGAGCAACGTGTGCTGGCATCGACGGAGGATTTGGCTGAGGGTGGTCAGACCTTCATTGCATGAGCCGTCAAACAGCCGAATCATTGCATCTGCTAAATTAGATGGCATATAATAATTGCGGTCACTGCGTAACCCATGCTTTTTGGCTAAGAGGAGTTGCCGAGATCGTTTGGCATTGGGGGAGCTGCTCGAGTAATACCTCCTGGCGTCTGCTCTGAGTCTCCCGTCCACTGATGACCCTCCTGAGGAAGCACCCTTGGCTGGACAGGATGGAGAGCCTCTCGAAGAGGATCGTGCAGTTGAAAAGGGGCCAGACGAGGCCGTAGTGCATGTTGATGGCGCAGTTCTTACAGTTGACAGTCCATTGAGAGCACTCAGAGCAGGTTGTCTTTCTTTGGTCTTTCAAAAAGGGGAAGCAAACAAATGTGCCTCAAACGAATGCTTGACCACATCCAAGCACAGACGTTGATTGCTGCACATGGAGCTGAAGTGAGATTGAAATCAGAGGCTGAACGTGAGCCCCAAGGCCAAGCAATTCCAAAACCACCAACTCCAGAGGAGCAACGAGCTCATAGTTTGACGCATGAACCTTACCAGCAGTGGTGTGAGCTTTGCGTGATGCACAGAGGACGTCAAGACCCACATCCAAAGAGCTCACATGAACATTCTGGTCATAGCGTTTTGTCATTTGACTTTTGCTATTGCTCTCGAAAGCCTGGAGAGGATGACAAACAAACATGCTTGGTCTTGCACAACAGGGACAGCCAACTTGTACATGTGATTCCAACGCTTCAGAAAGGTGGAAAATCCTTGCAGTATTTGGTGACTGAATTTGTGAGGTTCATCATGCATACACAGCATAGAGAGGTTGCCCTGCGTTCAGATTTGGAGCCAGCAAATTTGGCTTTGGCTGACGGTGTGCGCAAGACATGCAGGGACCTTGGAATCACAGTCCATCATGAGCCAATTGCAAGAGGTGAACATCAATCCAATGGTGCCGTTGGATCAACTTTGCAGCAAATACGTTTGAAAGCTGGAATCTTGATCAGTCAGATTGAGAAAGCAGTCGGAGGAGATCAGCTTATTTTCCCGTGCAATCACCCAGTTTACAATTGGGCTCTTCTGCATGCTGCTTGGCTGAGCAACAGATTCATCGTCAAACAAGGTACAACAGCTTTTGAGAGAACTTCAGACCGCATGTACACTGGCAAGCTTTGCATGTTTGGTGAAAGTGTGTTAGGGTACATCAAGCCTGACAGAAAGGGAGCTCCAAGGTGGTGCAAAGGTATCTGGTTGGGCAAAGCGCTGACGAATGACACTCACATCATTGGTTACAAAGAAGGCATTTTTGTGACACGCAGTGTGCGGAGATTGCCAACTGCTTTCAACCTTGAGGACCTTGGTGATGTGACCACGAGCCCGTGGGAATATGGATATGCAGCGCTTGGCCACAGAATGATGTACAACAGACATCTTTCTCCACCTTTGGCTCTTGGTATGCCAATGATCGATGTTGAGGCTATTCAAGTCAAGAAGTATGCTCAGGAGAATCCAAACGAGGATCTGGAACAAGAGCCTGCTTCTCAGGCGGGGCAGGAGTCCGTTATGCCTCCTGACCCAGCTGGTGATGCAGTTGGTGCTTCAGCTTCTGAAGGCCATAAAAGGCCTGACTCAAGTGATGCAGCTGAGCCTTCAAGCCCAAAGAAAGCTCGCATTGGTGAAGAGCAGCCAGTTACCCCTCCAATGGATGACACCATGGACTCCGTTACAGAGCGTTCACCAAAGGCTCCAAGACTGGCAGAATCACCAAAGCAGCAAACGATGCAGATCACCAGCACAGATCTTGAACTTTATGAACATGAAGATGCTGCAGTGCAGTTTGATTTTTTTTTTCCGTCCAACGCCTCCGAGGCTTTCGCCAGGTCGTTACACAAGCTTCTACTTGCCGGAAATTGAATTGATATGCATGCAAAGCCATCAGTAAAGAAGGCTACAAAAGAGAGCAGGTGTGGACCTTTACATAGTCCATAAACTATCCAATTGCCGAGAGCGAGCACAAACCAACAAGAAAGCAAACAAAACAAAAACCACAAAAAGCAAAACACACAAAAAAACAAAAACAACCAAACAAAAAACAGCACAAAAAAAACAGGGCAAATGGACAGCTATGTGCTCTTGAGATGAATTCCAATAGCAGCTTGTGTGCCATCCTTCGCGGAGGCCATCTTACATCTCGACGCATGCAAATGACAACTTCTGTGCCATGTTAACGCAGGCCCTTACCCAAGAAAACAAACAAAACAACCACCACAAAATCACACAGGGCCACTTAAGAGGGTGCAGAAGCAACAAAGCTCAATGCGGAAACCAGGGATCCCCCCAGCCAGGATCCCCGAGATCTCAAAGAGCAGCCATCATGGCATAATGTAGCACCCAAACACTTTGAAGCAAACACCGTCAACGCCGGGTCGCAACAAAGTGGTGAAAACGAGCAAACTACCGCAGTGAAACATGAAAGTGAAACATGATCTAGGGTGAGAAGACGTCGAAGCTAAGGCGCTCAGTGCACACTCAGAGTCCGCTCAGAACTGCTTTTCCAATCATCATACTGCCTCAATTGGTTCTGGTGGGCACCATTGTATTAGTGTTCTTGCAACTCGTCTTCATGGTATGGGAGATTGTACTCGTCATCGGTGCGTGGCGATATCTGTGCATTGAGCTCTTCGGACGAGGTACTGGCTCCCTTGGCTGTATGGTGAAGCTGCAACAGAGCTTTCTGTGCCTGGGTTACTTCGTAACAGGCAGATATGGTACAGCTATCCAAGATACAGCCAATTTGGCGGAGCTGGCGCATAGCCGTATCAAGGTCATTTACCCTCTGGGGTGGGATGTTTTGGATTCCTTGGAGTTTCTGTCGGGCCTTCTCTAGAAGCTTGGTGGCATCATCGATCTCAGTGGTAGTGACCTGGCACAGGGTCATTTGTGCAATTGACTGTGCAAGACGATGGACAGCGGCATCTTTGATCGGGGTCGGTCGCTCCATTCCAAGGGACAGTTGTCTACCGGTTTGTAGGTGGACAAAGGCTTTCAGGTATTCAACTGGTGTGCACAGTATAGCAAGCTTCATCGAGAATGGGCATGTGATGGTGTGGTGAACATCAATGGCCGGTCGAAAGTTTGGTTGATCGACAGTCAAACGGCGACAGGCACCATGGCTTGATGTACTTTGACATCTCACTACACTACCATGCAACGTTAAAGGAAACAAAACAACAAACAACCCATGAAAGGATTATAAGTATACGCCCCCCCCGCCTCCCGTCCCATGCTCGATTCTGCATGCTGAGAACCTGGTAGCCGCAGCGGGCAGTAATCAACCATGAGTACCCCATGGTGACAACGCCGCTCAACCGCAGTGTCACCAAGATATATTTTGCTGGCAATCCTATGCTGGCTCCAGTATGTCGACTGGAAGAGGGATCGTAGCAGGCAGTTATCAACCATGAGTACCCCATGGTGACAACGCCGTTCAAGTTAGTTGAAGTTGGATGCTGATTGCTCTTCGTGGAACTTGGGTACTTTGTGTCATTTGGTGCGTTTTATTGGAACTGTTCGTGTGGTGTAGTGCGAAGGTCTCGACTGCTACTAGCACCACTCGCGCTCGCAGTGGCAGAGGGTGGCTCACTGCTCTCCGCAGGTTTCATCATTTGGGCTATGAGCGGGTGAGTATGCTTGTCGCGCAGGATGCGTGTCATTTCGCGGGTAAATGCCGCAGGGTCATCAACTAATTTCTTTGCTTCCTCCAGTGGCTTGTCCAGAACAATGGCAATAAGCATTTCCCCGCCATCTTTGTGGATGATGGTCGGTCGTCCAGCTTGTATCTCGGCAAGGATTGCTACTGCCTTGTTTTCGCACAGAGTACGCTCCCATTCTTCCAGTGCCCTTTGCGCTAGGGTATCAGTCTGTGGTGGGGCTTTCAGGGCAGCTGGTGTTCCTAACGCTTGTATGAAGGGGCTGTCCGGAGGAATGGGGGCGGAAAATGCCGAATGGCCGATACGGCACGCTGAAGGTCATCTGCCTGTACTTCATAGGAAGTGGTCGTTTTTTATTTACTGCAGGTTCGGAGTCAGCCCATAGCTGTTCCAGCGTATATCCAGGTTTTGGTTCCATATACTTGCGGTTCCACACTGCATGATGGGACCATTGAGGCGCGTCATGGTTGATTTCAACAGAATCTCGTTTCATGTCGTATTCCTTGAGCATATCGTCTAATTCTTGCAAACTAGCAGTTCTGTGAATGCAACATTGTCTGACAGCGCCATCGATGTGGAGTGGCCATCCTACTGGCATGTGGGAGTCTTCCAGGAGCCCATCGCCATTTTGCTCTATGATTGTACCCAACATGGGGACATCAATAGTTGCTTTCAGGCTGACTTGTGCACGTTTGCACTTCCATGTATCAGGTGCCAACAGGCCCCTGCTAGCCAACAGCTCAAGCGACTGGAATTGCGGTTGGTCAGTCGCTGGTAACACTTCTTCTTTGATGACTAACTTAAGACCATGAAGTGGCTGGGCTTGCTCCTTGTGAGGGTCTTGAGATTGCTGAGAGGTAGGGTCCTTAGGTGTTGTGTCCTCAAACCAAGTAGGGCGGACTGACTGGACTCCTATGGGGCTGCCAGAACTCGCAGTTTTGATGCTTTCTCTGCGTAGGCTATGATAGACAGGCGGGATCATCCATGCTGGCACAAAGACTGTGATGAACTGCACATTCCAAATGACCTGCAAATTCTGCGGCTTCACTTCAGGCGTGATGCATCTTACCTGGCCATCGATCACTCTGGTATATGACTCAGAGCGGTCAAAGGACGCTGTGACTTTCAGGCCTAAGTAAAGTTCCCTGAACCAGTATTCCTTGAGCATCATGAAGGAAAGATGAGGTGCCCTCACTTCCATTACGTGTCTGGCTGGCATTAACAGAGTTACCATCCATTCAGCTAAGAATTCAATCATCTTGACTTCAAGTTTGGGGAGGATGGCTTGAACTGCTCGGAGGGCGCCTGCAATGTCCGGAACATGTTTACGTGAGGGAAGTCCTACTGTGCGCTTGGCGTACTCGTCCGCAAAATAAAGTCTGCACAATTTTGAGACCCATTGGCTCGGTTTCTCCATATCGATGGTAATTTTGGCTAAGGGCCATGGGTCTGGGAGCGTGGATAGGCAATGCAATAACTCAGAGGTGAGGTCTGCTGATATTACTGGGAGGGCTTCTCCTTGTGGGCGATAATCAACAGGAGGTCCAACCATGCCTTTACTTCTTTGCGTGTGGGTGCGGGCGGCACTATGCACAGCTTGGATGGTGGTTTCGTATTGGTTGACCATGGCTCTCAGGTATTTACATGCGCGGACAGCTGCTTTTCTTGTGCTCGGGCCATCCTCTGGCTGGTTCTTGGCGGCTACTGCAAGAATGTCCCTCGCTTCTTCTTCTGGCGACCGTTTGGGTTCCGCATCAGGTGTAGGTGCATCAGGAGCGGTACCTTGAACTGGTGCCTCTGCTGCGCGTGGCAGGTGGTCTGGGATTGGCAAGTTTGGGTGTAATCGCCATCCATCAAAGAAATATATGCCAGGCAGGGACAGGATCTCCTGGTCTGGGCCTGTCTGCGCTACTACATTCCCGGTGCGTGCTTTATACAGTCCTGAAGGTAGGCACACGTATGTGGGAAAGGGTGTGCGATCAGCAGCATAGGCATATAGGACGACTTCGGAGAAAGGGAGATGTTGCTTGGGGAGCCACTTGTGTTGGGTTCGCAAGCCTGCTTGAATTTCTTGGAAGCGCGCTCTGTCCAACCATCGAAGGTCTGACCCTCGGACCAATATCAAACGGTACCTTGCTCGCTTTACCTCATCAGCATGCTGATCGTAGTATTGGTTGGCGATAGCGAGGGGCGGGTATTCCCAGTTTGGTGGTGAATTCAGTGACCAACGGCTTAATTGCGCAAGATTCTCTTGTACTGGGTCAGGGTTAAATTCTGGCCACTTCCATGTCGTTTCTCCCCTCCGTAGGCCCCCGATGCCGTAGGCGATGGTGGCAATCACCTGTGCCATGCCCATGAGCCCCATCATGTCCAGAGGTGAGACTAGCAAGGTTAATGATTTGGACCGGGTGAGTCCTACAGTGATTCTGCCCAGGCAATCTTCTGTATCTTCTGTAGGAGAGCCATTGGAGTAATATTTAGTGTTGAGAAAACCAATGCTGGGCTGAGCCACGATTGATACCTGTGCTGTTCCTCCGGCTGAATTGGCGATTGTCTCAACACGCAAGGTACGAACATAGTCTCTTTTGAGCACGGAGCGATTCAAGTTGTTCTTGTGATCAGTTGCTGTGGTCATTGTAAAGAGTCCATCCGCAAATCCAGCATTACAAGGGAAGGAGGTGAGGACCTCTGACACAAGAGTCTCTAGGTCAGTCGCTACCAAACCGTTAATCCTAGCATTGGTATCCCAAAGCACTAGCTGAAACCCTGGTGGTTTGTCTGGTAGTCCTCCCGAGGCAAAACTGCCTAGTTCCCATAGGCCATTTACCTGTCTGCAGAGAGCGGGGTATCTTACTGCAACCACTGCATGGTATGTCACAGGACTAACTCTGGAGCTGGAGGGAAGCATTAACCCCCAAGCATGGATGTCACTCACACCAGCGGTTTGGGAGTTTAGGGTTGCTTGTATGTCCCCAGCCATGGGCAGGAGGGTAGCGGCATGTTGCAAGATCCAGGCAAGGCGCACAAGAGACCGTGGAAGATTGAGAGCAGCACCCTCCAGCAGTTCCGATTCTACGAAACGGGAGTGTCGCCGCATAGTGGGCTGCGTTGCTTTAAATACGGCTTGGAGGCCTGGAAGAACAGCGCTGGCTACTTTGAGATCTTCCTCATCCTGTGGCGATAGCTGACTTGTCCATAGCCGGCCTAAAGTGGACTGTCCTCGTTTGAGAATTTGACTAAGAGTCGTCAGACCTTCATTGGCCGAACCATCTAGCAGTCGGGTCATAGCATCGGCAAGGGTGGCTGGCGTGTAATAATTGCGGTTGCTTCGCAGGCCATGCTTTTTGGCGAGCAGTAGTTGTCGGGAGCGCTTTGCGTTGCGAGCTGCCCGATCAATGCCGCCGGGTGTCTGCTCTGAGTCTCCTGTCCACAATACCAGAGGTTGCTGCCTCAGCAGGCTGATAACTGCAATTTCTCGGTCAGTGCCATACTGCTGGCCTTCATCAATGACCAGGAGGGAGAGCTCTTGCATAAAACCACCCATTGTGGACCATTGCATGGTAAGATCCTGGGCTACCGTTCCCCCGGTGGCTAAGATTAGCTGACACTTGTGCAACATTTGCCTTCTTTCTTTCGGGTGGATATCAAATTTTGTGTGGGAGTAACTGCTTTTGTTGCGCTCTTGGTCTCCCACCAGCCTACCTATGCGCCCAAACACCCCCGACGGGGGGTCGAGCCATAGGAGGAGGTCAGCAAAAGATCTAGTACCGGAGTTCTCTTTACAAATGAACAATATCTTAAGGCTGTCGGTGGTATCGATCTCAATCAGCGCCAGGAGAAGGATTGCCATCGATTTCGACTTGCCTGCTCCGAAGAGCCCTTGGATGCACAGATCGAGCCGGTTGGTGAGCAAAGCCATTGTCACTGCACAGAGTGTGCCTAAAACATGTCCGTCAATTTCAGCGGCAAAGGATAGTGCTGTGGAGCGGGTCCAGGGGTGATGCTCGCCTTCAACGTGACATGGAGTTAGCACTAGGTGCAGCAACTGACCGCACAAATGCAAGAAATGTGATCTTTTGTTGCCCTCCATTCCCTCCACTGCTGTTTGGACATTATAGATGCCTAGTCCCAGGTGGTACCTGCACGGGGAGGTTTGCGCGACAGCTGTAAGCTCGCGGGTGGGCTTGGTACATCCAAACATCCACATTGTGTGGAGAAAAAAGACCTTTGGAACCGGACTGTTTTGCCCCTGGACAGTTGCATCAATAGGGTCCAGGCGTTGGTCAGAATCAGTGTACAAGTCTTGGAGGGTTTCAAGCTGTTCCTTTGCAAAGAACTCAATGGCTGGTACGGTGAGGAAGGCGACCTCAATGAATTTAGGGTTACATTGTCTGTATATACGTGAGGCTGCCAGCTCATCCTTCTTTTTGGCTGCACGCGGTGTGATGGCGAGGACCAGTCCAAATAGGACTTGGAGGTCATCTCCGTCATCAGCTGGTGCTTCTGCTGTGCCAATCATGGCGATGAGCCTACCCGTGCCAATGGGGCTGACTTTGTGATGGTGCGCATCGCTGGCAAGTAGGCTAAACACATCAGTTTTACCAAGGCTTGGATGTCGGAACGCGAATGCATCCTGTCCGCCTTTGACTCTCCAGTGGCCAAACTCGCTGCCTTTGAAGAGGAACTCCAGGGCAATGGGTTGTGATGGTTGTCGAACCGGTCCTGCACTTTGCATTGTTAACCCTGTTTCATTATAGCCTTCATTAGGACTGAGCATGGGCAGGTAGTAGTCTAACATGTAGACAGCCATGGGCAGGGGTAGGGTACCAAGGAACTGTTGGACCATGGTGGTATAATTATGCAAATTGGCCCTTGAGGAGATGGTAACCGTTGCCAACCCGGCTAGGTATTGGGTAGCTTCTTGCTCAGTTTTGATCTCTGCGTTATGGACAGCAATTTGAGCAACCAGTGCCTGTGTTGTGGTTTCAGGTAGCTCGCACATTTCCGCTAGCTCACGCAGGAGTTTTCTGGCAGTTCTTGGGAGCTCAAAACTGCACCATGAGATCAGGCGAAGAGGAGCTTGTGAGTACACTTCGAAGGGGAGTACCCCTGGGATGCCTTCCAGCTGTTCCATATCCGGTCGTCCTTCTGGGAGGGCAACCCTAGTCCAATGCGAGTAGTTATGCTGTGCAGTGCCAAGGTACGCTCTCCATCCTGTGACATGCGTGATTTTAAAGCCTCGTTGCTTAAGCAATTTGATGTCATGGTTTGACGGGTTCCAGACACACAGCTTGTCATCAGCATGGTGGATGAGATGAATCTCTCTCAGCTGTGATGGGTTGTATGTTGTTAGCAACGATGGTGGCAGCGCAATGGCTGCTAGCACTGTTTTACCATCAACATCTGGGAACTCTGAGAGGATTGTTTCCCATACCATTCCTGCATACGAGCCAGCGCTGTGCCCTCGGATGTTGAAAGAGCCTATCATATATCCTGTCAATCTGAGGTAGTCCGCTGGACGGATTTCAGGGGGCAGGCAGACTCCGACCAAAGGATGTGCTACCAGCAGCTTGGTAAAGAGTCTCAGACCATGTGTGTACCCCGGCCATGGTGGTTTCCTATGCGCTGGAATGATAGGGCAGAAGCCCTAAGTTTCATGGCTCGGCTGATGATCTGCGCTTGTAGTTGGTTCGCACTGGGCATTCCTAAAACACGGCACCAGAAGTGTGCTCCGATGGGAAACATGGCGATGTGCAGTAGCAAATATTCTTGTGTGTGGGCAGTGCCTGCTACTGTGCCAACTCTTGCATTCCAATCGTCCTGTTTGCTCAGGGATGGCCCATAAACATGTGCTTCCTTTCTACAAGCCATCAACACATCCCAGTCTTCATCAAGCTCTCCTCCACCCAACCCAGTGCACTGAACTTCCAGGGACCCTGGGTCAGCGTCATTGAGTTGCCAGGAGGTGTTATCCATGACTGTGATTTTCCAGTCTGTGTATTTGGGGTCATTATGGCTGGCAAGCACCTCATTGATGGCAAGCTCTGCGTTGTTAGAGTCAACGTTCAGTCGTCGCTGGAGCGCTTCGAGCAGGGGGAGGATGGGGGCGGTGGGAAGCTTAAGGCTCGCATGCTGACCACAGAAAACAATGGCAGGCTCGCAATCTTTGGGCCAGGGTGTATGGCCATTACTGCTGTTGGGGGCTTCAACTGGCGTCCAGAGGCTCTGGAGTAGCAGCACCTGTGTCGGGGTAAGGCTTCTGTTTTGTGGAACGTGCGGCTTGACGACTAGCTTACCCCCTCTAACAAAGTCGCAACCTGTGGGGTGTGTCCATAAAGGGGGTGCATCTTCAACTCCTATGAGCGACACAGCTAGCGGTTGCAGACCTTTGCTTAGCCACTGTTGGAGTTGGTGCCCTAGGCCTACTTTACTCCCATGGAAGGCGTGTAGAATTGGTGGCAGGCTATACCCTATAGTCAACTCCTTACTTTGGAACAATTTGTCTCCTGGAAGGCAGAGGATAGGGAAGTCGGCTGGGAAGACTGACATAGGGGAGAGTGCACCTTGCTCGAAGATGGGGCGTGCCCAGGTAAGGAATGGCGGTGTCCGCTCGACAAAGTCCGGTCTAAGATATCGTCCATCACCATGGCGAGGCCATTCTCCTTGCTCCGGTATGGGGAAAGCAATGGTTCCAGCCCATTCACCTAGCATTGCCCATGCATGTGTCCAGTCAAGCGGAGTTCTAGCCTTACATCCTAGTAGGGGGGTGAGCAGTAGCCCACCTCTCATCGCTTCTACAGGGTCTTCAGGCACGGCGGTTGTCGCTAGGAAGCTGGCTCGGCTTTCTCGGAGTGCGGTGACCCAATCCTCCGCTGTTCTGCGGTTGGCAGGGTGGGCTATTCGTCGCGCCTTGGGGGCAGGTGCATTACTCGGCGAGGAGCTTGGTGCAGTGACGGATGGCATGCCTGCTTCAGGGGTTGCTTGGTCCATGTCCACATCAGCTGCCTCAATGGGGATATGTCCTGTCACAATGATCAGGCCGGCATTGAGTTCTGCCTTGGCCTCCGTGGCGAGGAGTACTGCTGGGGGGCACTGGTTAGAACTGGCCATTATGTTGTGTTGCATTGCTGCGGCTCTACTTGTCTTATCCGTCATAAGATTAACTAACTCAGCTATCTCAAACAACGAGGTCGGCACGCAGTCAGAGTCAATGAGGGCAAAGTTTACTGTGGGAAACATTAGGCACAGTGCCTCCAAAGCTGCGGCACCAGCCCAGGTATAATGGACCTGGTGTAAACCTGTATCAGCATGAATGGGAAAATGAATAGCAGTCGTTTTCTCACAGTAGGGGCCAGTTACTGTACATCGGCCTTTGATCCAGGGTGCAAATAGTGGCCAATAGGCTGGAGGATCAGTGCCTGGCAGCTTGCGATTGTCCACATACACATAGACAGTGGCATACTCTGGTAACCATGAGAGATTGTCTATGATCCACTGGAAGAGCGTTTTGTGATGTACCTGGCTGGCTGCTGGACGTTGGATGCCATTCCCTTCATCTATCATGAGTGCAGGGTATGTCGTGGGTGCCCTGGGCATGCGACAAGAGCCGACATCATCCCATTTCCACCATTGTTTGAGGTCGTCCATGCCGAGGGGAGTCTCAATCTCTTTCTGCGAGAGGAAGAGTTGGTCAAGCTGATGGCTTAATTGTGTGACTTCCTGTACATCGAGGAAATCGATAGGTTCAGCAATTTCCCACTGTTCCCTTGGAGGAGGTTCGGCCCCTTGCTGAAAATACGGAACGTCATCATCTGTATCGACGTCAACTGTTTCGATAGCGTCAAAGTATTCTGTGTCGCTGTCCATGGACACATCCTCAACTGCGTTATCCGAAACGATTGGCTCTGTTGGTTCGATCTCTGTATCTGAATCATCAGGGTCAGGCGACGTCAACGAAATGAATCTATTTGATGTCATAAGCTGTTGCATCATGCTGACGCCGGGTTGACCCTGAACAGCCGGTACCCGGATGTCAGGTGCCAAGCGACCGGCCGAAGGCAGTGAGTACTATGCTGGTAGGGAGTGCAAAACGTGTGAACGGGATTGGCTATGCCAGGGAAAACCCCGAACACCCGGCACCCGGGGTCAGGGTTCCCCTGGCGGGGCCGTGCGTTGGAAACAAAAGTGGTAAGAAGCAAAACAATCAGGATTGGGTTACACCTAGGTGTACGAATTGGTGTCGGATGGCTGACCTAGCGATGAAAACTAGTGGAGCCACAAAAGCTGCAGTGCGAACAGTTGAGCCTCTGACAGATTATACAACCCACAATCGGAAAACAAGTACTTGGTTCACAGGACATGTTGATTCGACAGATAACTAGATGACTAACGGTGACGGGACCTGGGACACTCATCTAACCAAACGGCTTCACAGACAGATTAAAGCAATCCACTCACACAAAACAAAAACCCCGTAAATCCCCTTGCTGCAGCTTATGGGGGTCACCTTGAGCGGGTGTTATCCCTTACGGTAGGTTTGGGGGGTATTAGCCCGGCACGCGGCTGCTTTTCCTTTCGCGCCTCTGTGAAGTAAGCAGCATTAAATTAAATCAGCACTGGTCGAATGGTTGCGGACAGTCAGGAGCACGCAGTGCTAGCTGTCTGCCTGGTCAATCAATGATTTCCATTTCCATGTCTGCACCAGGAGAGGGTTGTAGAGTGTCTGATGATCGGTCATCGCTCATTCGTTTAAGGCGCTTTCTGATGCGAGATAGTTGCTCGCGGGCATTGGAAAGCCTTGTCTCATAGGATGCCACTTTCTCACATGCTCTTTTCTCCATTTTCTGTAGCGTCGAAATGTCAGCGTTGTCAAGGTCGTCGTCCTGTTTGGATTCGCTGACTGGTTCAGGGCTGCTAGCACCAGCAGCGTCCGTTGCCTGAGTCTCTGGCGATTCTTTGGGTGAATTTGCAGGCGACGATTCCTCTGTTGAAGTGTCGTCCTGGGCAGCTTGTTGTTCCGAAGGTTGTTGTTGCTCATCATCCTTATTGTGAGCTGCGGAGTGAGAGTCAGAGGATAACACGCCGGTACCCGGGGTATCCGTGTGTGCTTTGCTCGCAGGCGGGGCCGATGGTGGGGCTGGTCTTATGTGAAATAACGATTGTGCACTGATTTTATCAGGTGGTTTGCTTTGTGACGGAGCTGGAGTTTTACGCACATCGCCTGCAGCAGAATCGGATGACGCAGCGGCTGCCGCGTTATCTGTGCTATGTTGACTTGCAGCCAGCAGGTTGGCTGGTTGCTGGGTTTGTTTGGTCTTTGCTGGCCGGCTGTCTGTCAGCGTTTGTTGGTTTGCCTGATGGATAATAGACTGCAATTCCATATATTGTCGCTCTCGTTCAGCCACTTGCTGCGGCGTACTCTGAGTGCCCTTAGGGTCATGTGGAGTGTCTGTTTGTACTGTTTGGACGTGCTGTTTGGCTGTGGAGCGCTCCGTCCACCTAGTTGGTTGAGGTGGCGGCGGAGGTTGAGTCCGTTTCGGATGCTGCGAAGACTTTAGTTGGTCAATGCGGGGCTGGAGCTCATCTCGCAGTTCTAATGGGTACGATTCTCCTGTCTCCGCTAACCACTGTACAGTTTCAGCATGCGTCCATAGGGTGGTTCTCCACAATGGGATGGTCTTGTCATCATTCACCCAGAACAATGGCTTAGGCGGCAGCAAGTTATGGGCCTCTACGATCAACGGCAACAGGAAGGCTAATCTCTTTTGTTCATGGAAAATCAACGCTCCGTTCGGGTGAACCTTCAAGTGGGTATGGTTCCACACAAACGGTTGCACGACTCGCATGGTGTGAGCGTCTCGATTGAAGATGGAGAGTCGGAGTTGGACATACGGTGGTGCTACCTCGTAGACCTTGCCATCCCAGGGTAATTCAAGAAAGCCCCACCGCTCCTTTCGGCCATAATTGACGGTATCCCAAAAGGCAGGGTCAAATTCGGTCTCAAGGGAATCGGCAAGAGTAGAAAAGAGAGTCCACGGCACCTCGTCAATATGCAAATGGTATTCCACCAATGTGAAATTATATGTTGTATGGCAATCACCTACCCATATTGTGCCTCTCACTGCAAGAAAGCGAACGCTGCTGGCTGCAGGCATGTCCCAATTCATTCCAGCCGATATGTCCAGTAAGTGCTGATCGGAAACACTGATTTGGCCAGACGGAAATGGGTTTGACCTCGGCATACCAGCAACAGGTACCCTGTCGTGGCAGTATAAAGGCAATTAGGATCGGAATCACTCACTATTGCAGGCAGCAGCCAAACAACGAGAACCCCGTGTTGGCTGGTGCGGCCAAACAACGAGAACCCCGTGTCGGCTTGGGTGTATGAACGGGCGAAAGCTAAAAGTTGGGGTCAGTGAGGATCCAGACAACTGGCTTATGCAGGTGCAGTGTCCTCACAGTTCGAGCCAATAGCTGCTGATGGAAACAATGAATCATGTTCGAATCAAGCAGACAACGAGGTACCAGAAACTGCAGTGGTATGAAATATGCACAACATGTGACCCTTGACCGAATTGGATAACGACAGTGCGATGCAGGAATAAACTGGTTTGGGGGAGGTGGTAGGGGCAGAAAGTGTGGTGGAGCAGTAGCACTTGGCAGAAAGGGAGGCCTAGTAGAAGCGAGAAAAGGGAAAACACTGAGGAGCACTGCTAGTAAGGAGCACACAGCATTGAGAGGAGATAGGGCAGCAGGATATCGGGAAGAGGATAGCAGTCATGTGTGAGTCAACCATGGGAGATAAATACCCGGTAGAATGATCACTGAGCTAAACCCTCCCCATTACCCAAGGTGCCCTTGGGAACAGTAGAGGAAATAATGGACAATATGTCGCGTTTCTACTGATGTGAGGGGCACCGCGGGGGGTGGGTAATGGGGACTACTTGACTAAGTGCGCTAGCGTGGGAAGTAGGGGCAGTCAGCAACCTGTGAAAAAATTAGGACTGGCCAGGAGAGTATACCCTCAACGTGACAACTCTCTGGTTGACCAATGGTAGTTACCAGGAAATCCGGAGTGTCGACTGCTTAACTGTTTCTTAACGGTAAGAGGCACTCAGCATAGTCCACTCAAAAAATTCAACCTGTACATCTCTGTTCAGCATTTCATCGCAGGAGTACTCGCAGGATGCGTTGCTCTGTCATGAGCATCGTGCGATCACAGCGGGCAATAAAACTAATGATCTCAAGGTGAGTGGTTCGTAGCACTCCGTTGAGTACCTGTTCATCAAACCCTATGTCGTCCAGGTCGTCCATGGTTTCCTCCAACTGATACTGTAATCTCATGGCTAAGAGTTGAACCCGATGGATAAAGAGGAGCTGCTGGAGTAAAACTCGGACATGGTCAGCTGTGATGCTACGCGCTGCCCTATGCATGGAAGATCAGAACTGCTATCCTTCACGATCGTTCGGTCTGCTCGAAGCAAGGCGGCGGACAGGAAATACCAACAGACAACCTCTAGCCGAAAATTTACGGACGCAGTGACAATGATAAGGAGCAGTGTACACCTAACACCGATGACTATAGAAAATCCTCTTTGGGTAGAACTAGGGATGAGATATACTCTTAGTGGATGGGCATCTTAGCATGACGAATGGTCGTAATTATAATGGACGGTACTACTTAAATACCTCTCTTGGGCAATTGACTGGATTGGTAAAGGGGATAATGGTTGACCTATCACCATAGAAACCAATAAAAGTAATTTTCTGAATGTGGACGCTAACAGAGTGAGTGATTCTCATGCTCTGGAATTAAGGGCGTACTGCCACCCAGGTGCCCCTTCCATGCCCAGTCTACTGCTCCTTGGGTCCTTGGGTCTTGACAATAAACAAATAACAACAAGACCAGACAATTCTGTGAACTTGTTAGCTACTTGACACTCGATAGGCTGCTCACAGAGAGTGGACGTGCCGTTTCACGCAACCTCTTGGTCCTCATAATCGTCCAATAGTTGGAATACTGCAAGCCATCTCTGGGTTACAGAGAGACCACCTATTCGGCAGTCAATCTGTTGGGCTTTGTACCCAGAACACTGGACATGGCTTTGATGGTGTCAGCCAAGTGTTGCTGAAGCCATTCCTCCAGCAGCTAGGACGTACCAGTCTTACAAGTAGCTGTTGACAGCATGTCGAAAGAGTTCATAAGCCGCTGCAAAATTATGACTTGTCTAGATGGTCGCTCAGCGTTGGTCAAAGGGTCCACAATCAAATCTTCCAAAGGGAATGCCCGCGAATAGGTCAAGGAGGGGAAGCCTCACCATTCTATCCTTGGACCATTGGCCTTGTACTCTGATTACACTTGGTCCGAGGCACCTGCGTCCAGATTCGCTGGCCACATAGAGCTTTACGGCTGCATGCCGCTGTCTGGCATGGGCAAGGCAAGGGCAGTGGCAGCAATAGGTACGTATCAAACCCTGTGAGGCACTGGTTTGGAAAATCGCAACGCATAGCAGAATAGCAGCTAACGTCTCGCCATTACCCAAGGTGCCCTTGGGAACAGCAGCTATCGGACTCTGATGGTCTTCTAGGCTATATTAAACTTGGGGCATGAGGTGCAATGGGCGGCGAGGGCACCATCTACGTGCGCGAAGTCCTACCGGCACCATAACTCTGTACGGGGGAGACATCATCATGGGATTGCTTTGGGATTGCTTTACCCTCGTCGGTGGTGCTTACCTAAGGATACTTTGTGATGGGCGGCGAGGGCACTATCTACTTGAACTTGGCTATACTGAAGGTCCTGCCGGCTCAATTACTCTGCACGAGGGAGGCGTCATCGTGATACTGCTTTGTCCTGCGTCGGTGGTGCTCACTTAAGGATATTTTATTATAATTACTAGGAAGTTCTTATAATCATTAGGATATTTTATAACTCAGGCTAAGATAGTGCGCCGGCTGGCAAGTTGAGAGTGGGAGAGCAGTTCTGAGCGTAGGCGCTGCTCAGCTTGGCGATGTTGCCAACACGGCAATAACTATCAGAGAACAGGTCCTCTTAAATGTGGTAGACTGACAAAGGCACCTGGGCAAGAACTATTTCTGAAGCAACCATATACATTTATTCAGTTTTATGGAGCATTCACTCGCACGGTACGTGACGAGGCGGTACTTAATTTGGAAAATTGGGTAGTGTGCTGACGGCAAATTATGGTTGGAGCATAGAAACAAAGGCTTACCAAGGAACGTGCGGATCGGCCTAACTACCCAGCTGTTGTTGCGCCTGAGCACGGACAGGGAGGTGTCATTCATTGGTGTCTGCGTCGGGACGCTTCATTTGCCCGAGGGGGGCGTCATCATGGTACTGCTTTGTCTTACGTTAGCAGTGCTCACTTAAGGATATTTTATTAGAATTACCAGGAAGTTTTTGTAATCATTGGGATATTGGTTGACTGAGACTAAGATAGTGCGCCGGCTGGCAGGATGGAAGTGGGAGAGCAGTTCTGACCGCAGTCGCTGCTCAAATTGGCGACGCCGCCAGCACGGCAATAACTATCATAGAACAGGTCCTCTTAAATGCGGTAGACTGCATTTACCCATGGGTGCAGTGCTTGCGTAAAGGGCCCGACGCTATGAGGGATTCCTACAACTAACCCAGGAATTTAGAATAGCGCAATGGACTGCTAGGCACTCTTAGATTGAAGGGTCAGAAGTACAGTGTGAGACAGACCCGACCAAGGGACACACGAGAGACTCAAAGACAGTTAAGGGTTGCAGTGTCAGCGACTCTATGTGGGGTAGGGACAACTTATTCCTATACCTACTCCATTACCCAAGGTACCCTTGGGAATAGACACGATCAGATGGCAGTTGCATGGTGGTAGCTTACCGCAAGTCGTTTAATTTAAGGTCAGCTGTTGCGCACTTCGCTGCCTGTGCTTGCTGTGGCTCTGGGGTGCTTAGAGGATTTATTTTTTTTGCCCTTTTTTTTTTGGTTTTTTTTTGCCTTTTTTCCCCCTCTCTGCATCCCACCTCTTGCCCTGGGTGGAAAGTGGAGTCCTGCTAGGCTCCCAGAAAAACAAGCAGTAGGGAAAAAAGAGTAGGACTGTAAAATGGGATGTACCTTTGGTCAACTGCTTCGTGGAAATGGTCATGCTGAGTAGCTACTACAACCAGGCAACCTAATCGCACTGGTAAATTAATATTAAATTGATATTCAGGCGTAGCTGAGTCCCCGCTTGGGTTAAGGCCGGGTCCTGTCTGTAGGGTCACTCGATCCCTTGACGTGCCATATGCTGCATTGGCAGCAGAAAGTCATGCAGGCTGAGGGTTCTTGAAGTAGAACCCAACGCGCATGGGACACTTGGGCAAGATTGCGGAATTATGGCCCTGGTTTCTTATTATCCAGGGCAACGGTTCAGGATTAGGATGTCCTCATGGGTCTTGTGCAGGCAGGAAGAGCTACCCAGAGTACCCCTGGGAGCCCCCCCCTTACTTTGACCTGACTAGAATGCATGAGGCATAAGAACTAACTTGGCATAGGGTGGGTATCAAAAAAAGTAGTAAGCTGATGAGAGTTATTTAGCGATCGAGGACACCCCAGCAGCATAACTACGCATTAGCAGCCGGAGGCAGCCTGGTCAGTGGTAGGCCGTTTACTGTAGGGTTGCATCACCACCTGTTAGATTACTTCAACTTGGCGGGCTGCGCTTTGTAATTCCAGGCGACTATAGTGGCGCAAAAAGACTGAGGCTCATTATGCGGGGTTACATTAGTCCCTGAGAAAAGGTGGTTGCATGGTCACCAATGAAGGTACAGAGCCTGGGAGGACGTTTCAACCCCCTCCTGTAGAACGTTCGCGTCGAGCACGCAGCTTGGCAAGGGCTTCCAAGGGGGTGGCGTAAATGTATGGCGATCCTTGAGCTCTGCGCTGTTTACGTTGGGAAGTAGGGGGTGCTCGTCGGGCTAGGGATAAGGCATGGCTACTTGCAGTATGTTTGAGGGTGTCTACGTATGCATTGTGCGCCGTACACAGAGGGGTGACTTTGAACCATGTCTGCTCAAAGTACAGCTGATGCTTGGAAAGAGCGTCCTTCTCGATCTGCCTCAACAATTGTTCAGGAGGCGGGGGAGCAACTAAGAAGCCATCATGCAGCCAGATCAAGGAGTGTGTTGGGTGGCGAGCAATGAGTGCACGAATAGTGTCCTCGACAATTGTGGCTTCGAAGTACTCTAGCAATCGAAAGGCGCTGTCATTGTGGTTGACCAGGAACTCTGGGCGAAAACGCGGTAGCAGCTGCGTAGTCAGGGTTGTACTTAGAGAGCTTAGTTGGCATAAAATTGCGTTTACACTCGCACTGGGGGAGCCGTCGACCAGAGAGCTTAGGTATCTGTATGTGGTATCAAGGGGACTATTAATGATTCTCAGTGGAAGTTGCTTGATGGTGTCGGGACAGATTGCTTCTACTTGCTGAATATAAGGGTCCCGGGCTAACTGCGCGCGGAACTCATCGATTGTTGGGAGGGGGACAAAGTCGGGCGCAAACAGTAATCCCAGGCGTCGGACCAGTTCATAAAAGGATCCTTTGAGGTCAATTTCGCAGTGATTCCGCCCGAATAGTAAGATCCTGACAGTTCTCGGTAGCCGTTGGCCCCCTATGGTGCAGCAATACTTTCGTCCATGGTTGTCTGCAGCTTTCGGGGAGTAGTCGATATCAATACTGCAATTTTGCGGTAGGCATGGGGAAAGGTAGGATTCGATCAGCTGGCGGTGGTGGGGGTGGAGGGTCAGGTGTTTCCGGAGAAGGCCGTGGTCAACACTGGGTCTCTCAACTAGGGTAAGGGTGGGCTGGCTCCAGGGTGGTTCAAAACTTTGAATGTGGAAACCTCCGACCTGAAAGAGACCTGCAGGGAATGATGGCTTAATGGACACCGGTCCAGTATCCCTATTGAAAGCAGCGGGATCGCTCCTATATCTAGTCAACAGGAATTGGGTAGCTTGCCCTGCTAGGTCATCTGCAATGCCGTTAGCGACGCGAGGCAGGTATATGAAGAGGCTGTCTGGAAGGCGTAGACTCACGGCTGAACGAATGCTTTCCAGTGGTTGGTGCATGTCTATCCTTCGGAGACGGCCTGCAAATTGAAAATATTTGATGACAGGAAGGATGTCACCTTGGATGACCACCTTGGGTGTGAAGCCGCGGCTTGATAAACTTTGCTTGACGACAACAGCCACCTCCTCAACCAGATATAAGCAGGCCATGATTTCTGCTTCTATATTGTCTGAACAATGAGGTAAGGCGACCGACCGACATGCAACAACTCGAGACCGACCCCCTTCTATTACATAGATAACGTATCCAGCGCCTCCTAAGGAGTCATCATGCATACAACTACCATCGAATTGACCTACGATCTGGATCAAGGTTTCGGATGGTGCATGGTCGGGAGAGGTTGCTAGGATCAACTCATTAGGACTGATGGGTTGAAGAGCAGTGACAGTGCAGACAGAATTAGGCGAACTGGGGCTGGCTGGGACAATTTTAGCATTGGGGCGGAATCCTGCCATCCGGGCCCCGGCTGGGGTAATGAGGCTGAGCCATGGATGTCCAAGTGGGAGCACCGCAATAGGTTGATCCGGGGCAATGGATGTCAACGCTGTGCAAACCAGATCAGGAAGTGCTGCTGAGTGAAGTGTAACTGCTTCATTGGCAGTAGTTTGCATGTGGCAGGGATGGTTCTGGTTGTTTGCGCCTGCATGCTGGGGTCTTATCGGTGACGCAGGCTCCGGAAGGAAACGAGTTGGTATCGCTTGCAGGGCATTATCATGCAGGCGGGGTAACCCTTCGGGGACACTTAGGGGGACTGAGGATGGTGCATGTTGCATGCCTCCCTGCTCAAGCAAGAGTCGGCGGAACTGATGCAAAATGTGGCTCGCGATTACGCATCCAGCTGTGTTGACTCGGGCTAGTTGATCCAAAGATTTCACTGGAGTGGGAGTAGGTGATAAGATGTTGGCAACAAGGACAGGCACAATGCAGAAACGAGCCCAATGCTGAGAGGAATTGTCCCCATAGCCACATGCTACGCAAGGGGGAAGATCTCGTGCCCGGTCACGCCATGAGGCAGGAATGGGAAAGGATCCCCGAGCAGACTCCGCGATGGCATGCCAGGGGGACGTGGTCGGGATCCCCCATCTCTCACTGCTGTGCAGGGTAGTGGCGTTGATACCATGGTCATGACAGCATTTTTCACAAGCGGGAGCAAAATTAAGTCCGAGTGGGTACAGTCGGGTGGGAACCCCACAGAGTTGGCATGGTTGCTCAGCCTGTAGCGAGCCTGCCAGTCGAAGCCGCAGACATTCATCATCATCCTCATTTACCGCCCATCGTAAGACCGCAAAGCGTGCAACCCCATTAACAGCGAGTTTAGGCACTGTGGCTAAATGAGTCAACCAAGCCCACGATACCCCGCCCGGAAGGAGCTGCGAACTTACTCTAGACTGTAAATATTGCAGTGCATGCACTTGGATGGCCTCGTACAGACTGAGTTTCAACTGGCGAAGGAATTGGAATTGTTTTTTTCTGGTATTCTGTCCTGCAATATGCGTAGCAAGTTACCGACTGTGTCAATGCCTAGCAGGGGAGTCCATGTTCGGAATATGCGTTGGACAACTGCTCCTTGCCTTGTCCCTACATCCGGGTACCCCGGTGAGAGAAAGGCCGTAGAGCCATTCTGTCTAAGCCAATAGCCCAAACACGCTGCAGTGAGCGTGACAGCCGGGTCTAAAGCGGGAGCAATACCTAACCAACGGAATATATGTGGGAGATACCTTGCAGCAAGCCATGGTCTACCAAGGATAAGTTTAGCAGAGCGTTGTTGGTATAAGTTAATGTCGTCCGGGGTAAAGCCAAAGTATGTACTTTGGTAAATATTAAGGGACAGAATAAAACAGTTATTGGCAAGGCTTCTTTGCACTACAGAGTGGGCAGGTGTGGCAAAAAGGGCTAGTCGTTGGTTGGCCTTAGTCATAGCTTTGGGATTAATGGCTTGTGTGCCTGTAAGCTCCTCTACTGGGGTCCACCCTTGATTACTACGGGTATATTTCCCATATAGGATTAGCCCCAGCGCAGTGGTTTTGCCTTCAATGAGGTGTGCTCCCCAGTCGGAGCGTTCTAGCGCATTTAGAGTACTATGGGAGGCAGGATGATTAACTAGAACACTGCACTTGTTGGAGCAGCCACACTGTACTAGGAAGAGTGGGTCAATTTTGGCAAGATGCTCTCCAGATAGTATGAAGTCCACCTCTGCTGGGGTGAGGCACACAAACAAATTTGATCGGCACACCATGGTGGTGGTGCTATAACCGATTCTGTGAGCCAAAGCTTGTCGCAGTGTAGCATGTCCTGATAACTTTTGTGCCCAGCGCAGTGATGGGTATTGGTCGATCTGACCTGAGCAAGCTGCATGCATATTGATCCCACTGGTTCGCCAGCAGTGGTGTTCATCAATTTGAATGCCCGCGGATTTCAAACGAATGCAAGCTTGCCAGACATCTGTGAGCCATTGCATGCCAGCTGTGGTGTCTCCCACCATCGTGGTGTCATCAACATATCCTTGAACTGTTAGCATTCCGGGGATTCGGTTGAGGTAGGTTAAAACTGGGTCCATGGCAACGCAGAAAAGCAGGACTGAGAAAGACCGACCCATGTCAACGCCCGTGCCAATCATTTTTGAGGGCAGAAGCTTACCTTGGACCTTGTGCCTGCATCTTCGGAAGAGTAGGATGTGCCGAGTATACATGATGATCCACCAGGGGGCTTTGCACACTGATAAAATTTGCAAGATCCAGTAGGGGTTAATCCTCTCGAATGCTTTGGACAAGTCTAGGGATAGACATGCGCAGGGCGCATCTTGATCTAAGACAGCTTGGACGGATTGGACAGCACTTTGCGGTTCGCGGAAGACATTTAGCACTGTTTGAGAGGGGTGGAGTAGCGGAGCAATGGCTTTAGTCATGACTGTTGCGATGCTTCCATCTATGACTCTCTCAAATGTCGATGGCATACCCAGTGGACGGAAATTATCAGCAGTGGGGCCCATTTTGGCTTTCGGGATCCATGCTTGGACTGAACAAGGAGGTGGAACTGCGGACCGACAAATGTCATTGAGATGCGTAACCATCGCCTCCGAAGACACTCCAGGATGGAGTCGCCATGCAGCATAGGGTATTCCATCTGGTCCTGGAGAGGAATCATTAGTGGCAAGGACAGTTCTGATTAGGTCTTCCGCACCGGGCGGGGGAACATGTGGCCAGGGCTGGATTTGCGCTTTATATTGATCAAGGTAGTCCGTCCACTCAGGATCATATTTGACAGGCGGCTGGAACCAGAACTTGCGGGTAGCAAGCATGGCTGCCGACAGGTCCAGATCAGTCCGGCACTGGTTGCCCTCGCCGTCCAGAATCGGACCATTATAAAATACAGTTCGCGGGCAACTAGCCCGAAGTCTCTGCCACAGGGGGGCATTGGTCCCAAGGCCACGACTTCGAGTAGTTTCATCTCGATTCCTTGTGATAAGATGCTGTTGTTGTAGCTGCAGGTCAAGGAGCTCGAAACACTTCCAAAGGAAGGTACGAGGCACCGTAATTACCGTGGATGATTGGCAATATTCTTCTAAGGCAGGGCGGAAGCCTGGAAGGGCCGCCAGAAGCTCTCGTAGCAAACGTTTAGAAATATTGAGAAGTGATCGATCAGATTGGAGGTGTTTCCTCAGAGTGTTGAAGTCCCGGGGCCGTTTAGGGAGTGAGATCCACCATTGCCATACTACGCTTGTGTGCTTTGGCCTCCCGGTGCAGGGCCACGCCAAAAAGGCGAAATCCACGCAGAAGCATGGCCCCCCGCAAGCACCAGGCGCAGCCGGCGGCGCACACCTTTCCACACCATGTGACCCAGGTCACCCAACGGTAAGTGGAT
>CAMXCT020006368.1:0-95000 GCA_947184155.2 Cladocopium goreaui
TTCACACTTCTCACTGCACTCTTCACACTCCACACTTCACACTCCACACTTCACACTGCACTCTTCGCACTCCACACTTCACACTTCAAACTCCACACTTCATACTTCTCACTTCTCACTGCTTTCTTCACACTCCACACTTCATCTCATCTGAGCTCTTCTCACCTTATCCCAGCTCATCTCTTCTCATCTCATCTCTTCTCATATGTCATGCCAGCTTTCATGAATCATTCCCAGTACTACTACTAAGGAACTTGCATGCGCCGTGCGCCAGCCAGGCCCGTGCGTGCGTGCTTTGTGCGAAGCTGTTGCAGTGTTGCTGTCCAAGAACATGACCTGCGCGCAACCCCGGTGCAATGCAAACACTTTCCTCACACTTCACATTGCACTCTTCACACCCCACAGTCCACACTAGACACTTGCACTTCATCTCAACTCATCTCATCTATATAAGCTCTTCTCATCTCATTCCATGTCTTCCCATATGTCAGCTAAGTTCTTCTTGGCTATTTTCATGTCAAGTACTTCCCAGTACTGATGTCTACTACAAAAACCTTGCAAAACCACTTCCCAGTACTACTTTGTACTACAAAGATTGCACAAAACACGTTCCAGTACTAATTTGTACTACAAAGCTTGCACAAAACACTTCCCAGTACTACTTCGTACTGCAAAGCTTGCACAAACCACTTCCCAGTACTACTTTGTACTGCAAAGCTTGCAAAAACTACTTCCCAATACTACTTTGTACTACAAAGCTTGCACAAACTACTTCCCAGTACTACTTTGTACTACAAAGCTTGCACAAAACACTTCCCAGTACTACTTTGTACTACAAAGCTTGCACAAAACACTTCCCAGTGCTACTTTGTACTGCAAAGCTTGCACAAACCACTTCCCAGTACTACTTTCTTTGTACTACAAAACTTGCACAAAGCACTTCCCAGTACTACTGTGTGCTACAAAGCTTGCACAAACTACTTCCCAGTACTACTTTGTACTACAAAGCTTGCACAAAACACTTCCCAGTACTACTGTGTACTACAAAGCTTGCACAAACTACTTCCCAGTACTACTGTGTGCTACAAAGCTTGCACAAAGCACTTCCCAGTACTACTGTGTGCTGCAAAGCTTGCACAAAACACCTTCCAGTACTACTTTGTACTACAAAGCTTGCACAAAACACTTCCCAGTACTACTTTGTACTGCAAAGCTTGCACAAACTACTTCCCAGTACTACTGTGTGCTACAAAGCTTGCGCAAACTACCCAGTACTACTTTGTACTGCAAAGCTTGCACGAACCACTTCCCAGTACTACTTTGTACTACAAAACTTGCACAAACTACTTCCCAGTACTACTGTGTGCTACAAAGCTTGGAAAAAGCACTTCCCAGCACTACTTTGTACTACAAAGCTTGGAAAAAGCACTTCCCAGCACTACTATGTACTACAAAGCTTGCACAAACTACTTCCCAGTACTACTTTGTACTACAAAGCTTGCACAAAGTATTTCCCACTACTTTTTAAGCAAGCTTGCACAAAGAAAGGTTTTACACGCAGCAAGTTCTTTCGCAGAGAAGCATTTACACACAGCAATGCTTTTTAAACAGAGAAGCTTTTACACACAGAAGCTTTTACACACAGCAAGCTTTTACGCAGAAAAGCTTTTACACACAGCAAGCTTTCACACACACAGCAAGCGTTTACACACAGAACACTTACACACAGCAAGCTTTCACACACACAGCAAGCGTTTACACACAGAACACTTACACACAGCGCTTTTACACATGGCAAGCATTTACACACACAGCAATCTTTTTAAACAGAGAAGCTTTTACACACAGAGAAGCTTTTACACACAACAAGCTTTTACACAGAGAAGCTTTTACACACAGCAAGCTTTCACACACAGCAAGCGTTTACACACAGGACACTTACACACAGTGCTTTTACACATGGCAACCGTTTGCACACACAGAAACTTGTACACTGAGACGCTTTTACAAACAGAGAAGCTTTTACACACAGCAAGCTTTTACACACAAAATCTTTTACACACAGCAAGCGTTCATCACAACAGGAATTGCAGCTCCAAGACAGGATCTCGACGCCAAAGCAACAAAACCACGATTTTGAAGCACTTTTCAACAGGAATTTTGACATGAAAAATTACTGGCGTGCCAAAGTTGAAAAATCTGCTGACAAATCACTGTCGCAGCCTTGATGCAGCCACTCCAATACTATTTACGAGATCCAGATGCAAAAGACAATAGTATTACGCATGCAGCCGCGGCACCAAGCAACCTTGACGCAGGCATTACAATGCGATCTGCAACCGCAGCTTCAAGAAACGCATAGACCTACATACACAGACACAACCACTCGTTGCAGAACACAGAGGAGGAACCAATTCGCGACAGAAACGACCCCAGCCGCAACCGCCGCACACACGAGGTACCTTCCATCGCCGGCTGCAGCCACTTTACACGGAAAAATACAAGGTTTCGTGCTCCTGCTTCCTCCACAAAACATAGCCCATGCAACATGCATGCAGCCATTACAATGCGTTTCGCAGCATCACGTCGCTAACCCGCATCTCTCTACGCACATGCCAACACCAGATGACAACAATCATGCAGCCAGACCAATGCGATCCGCAACCAAAGATTCAAGAAGCGCATAGAACTGCATACAAAGATACAACCACTCGTTGCAGAACACAGAGGAGGAACCAATTCGCAACAGAAACGACCCCAGCCGCAACCGCCGCACGCGCGAGGTACCTTTCATCGCCGGCTGCAGCCACTTTACACGGAAAAATGCAAGGTTTCGTGCTCCTGCTTCCTCCACAAAACATAGCCCATGCAACATGCATGCAGCCATTACCATGCATTTCGCAGCATCACGTCGCTAACCCGCATCCCTCTACGCACATGGCAACACCAGATGACAACAATCATGCAGCCATTCCAATGCGATCCGCAACCAAAGATTCAAGAAACGCATAGAAAGACACACGCAGACACAACCACTCGTTGCAGAACACAGAGGAGGAACCAATTCGCGACAGAAACGACCTCAGCCGCAACCGCCGCACGCACGAGGTACCTTCCATCGCCGGCTGCAGCCACTTTACACGGAAAAATACAAGGTTTCGTGCTCCTGCTTCCTCCACAAAACATAGCCCATGCAACATGCATGCAGCCATTACAATGCGTTTCGCAGCATCACGTCCCTAACCCGCATCTCTCTACGCAAATCGCAACACCAGATGACAACAATCATGCAGCCATTCCAATGCGATCCGCAACCAAAGATTCAAGACACGAATAGAACCACACACACAGACACAACCACTCGTTGCAGAACACAGAGGAGGAACCAATTCGCGACAGAAACGACCCCAGCCGCAACCGCCGCACGCACGGAGGATTGCTTTTTTCCGTGCGTGGCCGTGGCCGTGGCCGTGGCCGTGGCCGTGGCCGTGGCCGTGGCTGTGGCCGTGGCGGTGGCCGTGGCCGGCTGGGTGGTTGGGATAGCCGGCTGGCCGGATGGCCGGCTGGCCGGATGGCCGGTGGCCGTGGCCAGTGGTCGGGTGTGTCGTTGGTGGCCGGGTGGCCGGGTGGCCGGGTGGGCGGGTGGCCGGGTGGTTGGGTGGCCGGGTGGCCGGGTGGCCGGGTGGGTGGCCGGGTGTCTGCCATCCACATTTCGTACATTTCGGGGAATTTAGCCATACACATCAATGCTAATTATACGCGCAGGCCAGTAGCAAAGCAGCAAGCCTGCGCAGCAAAAGAAGAGCAAGTAGCGTAGCAGATGCACATGCAACAGACGAGCCAGTAGCGTAGCAGCAAGTCTGCGTGCACATACTTAAGTAGTGTATCAGCAAGTCTGTGATTTATCTATCTAGTTGTCCATTCTTTCTATTCGCTCTATTCGTTCCAATCTATTTATCTTGCTAACCATCTAATCTACTCTACTCTACTTCACTCTAATCTAATCTGAACTAGTCTAAACCAATCTAATCTAATCTAACCAAATCTAATCTAATTTGCCTACGGCCTATTCCATTTACGCCAGGCTCTAATCGATCTAATCAGTAAAACCCTGAATCTAATCTATCTAATCTATCTAACCTCTCCATCCTTTTACATCAATCTAGTCTATCCAATAGATCTAACCCATCTACTTTGTCTAATCTACCTACTCTACCCCATCCATCTAGCCAATCTACCAAACCGATCTACTTTACCTAATCCATCTAATCTATCTAACCTATCTAATCTATCTATAATCAATCCATCCATCCATCCATCTGTCTATCTAGCTATCTATCTATCCATCGATTGATCCATAGATCGATCGGTCTGTCCATCTTTCTAGGCTGATCTTTCTAAACCCAACTTGACAATCAATCGATCAATCAGGTCTACCAATCTATCTACCTATCTTGCTTTCCACCTATCTAATCTGATTAATCGTCCTAACCTGTTGCTCAATCTAACTACCAATCCTACCTCATGTAGCTAACCTGCCTAATCGATCTAATCTTTCTAACCCACCTACTCCACCTAATCTATCTAATCTATCCAGCCACCCTATACTCTATATAATCGACCTAATCTATCTAGCGTACCTAATCTAGCTAATCTGGCTAGTCTAGCTGATTTATCGATCTAGACATCTTTCTTCTCTATTCTTCAAATGATTCTATTTCTACCTCTTTTTCTATGCCTATTTCATTCTTATGCATCCAACCGTATTCTATTCTAGTCTGTTCTATGCTGCTCTATTTTGTTCTAATCTATATCCATCAAACCCGCCTAGTCGATCTAATCTACCTCATCTAACCTATCTACTCTATCAAATCGATCTCACCTATCTACCCGATCAAATCTATCTATTCCATCCGGTCAATCTAGTCTACATAATCTTTCTAATCTTTTCAATCTATCTTCTCTATCTAATCTATCGCACCTATCTATCCACCTATCCATCTATCCGTCTATCCGCCTACCCACCTATCTATCTATCTATCTGTCTATCTATCTATCTATCCATCCATCCATCCATCCATCCATCCATCTTTCCACCTATCCACCTATCCATCTACCCACTTATCCACCTATCCATCTATCCACCTATCCATCTATCCGTCTATCCACCTATCTATCTATCTATCTATCCATCCATCTATCTACCTATCTACCTATCTACCATTCTCCCTATCTACCTATCTGTCTACGCATCTATCTATCTATCTATCTATCCGTCCATCGATCCAAACATCTATCTTCTATCGAGTTATCCGTCAGTCTACCTATCTATCTATCTATCCATCTATCCATCTATCCATCTATCCATCTATCTAATCTGATCTGATCTGATCTAATCTAATCTAATCTATTCTATTCTATCTATCTATCTATCCATCCATCCATCCATCCATCCATCTATCTATCTTATCTATCCCATCGATCTTATCGATCTTATCGATCTTACCTATCTTACCTATCTTACCTATCTTATCTATCTTATCTATCTTATTATCTATCTTGTCTGTCTTATCTATCTTATCTGTCCTCTCTATCTATCTATGTTTCTATCTTTCTACCTATCTATCTATCTACCTATCTAATCTATCTTATCTACCTTATCTATCTTATCTATCGTATCTATCGTATCTATCGTATCTATCTTGCCATCCGCTTGCATACCAAGCAGCTTGTCTTTTCGTACATTTCGGGGAATTTAGCCATACACATCAGTGCTAATTATACGCGCAGGCCAGTAGCAAAGCAGCAAGCCTGCGCAGCAAAAGAAGAGCAAGTAGCGTAGCAGATGCACATGCAACAGACGAGCCAGTAGCGTAGCAGCAAGTCTGCGTGCACATACTTAAGTAGTGCATCAGCAAGTCTGTGATTTATCTATCTAGTTGTCCATTCTTTCTATTCGCTCTATTCGTTCCAATCTATTTATCTTGCTAACCATCTAATCTACTCTACTCTACTTCACTCTAATCTAATCTGAACTAGTCTAAACCAATCTAATCTAATCTAACCAAATCTAATCTAATTTGCCTACGGCCTATTCCATTTACGCTAGGCTCTAATCGATCTAATCAGTAAAACCCTGAATCTAATCTATCTAATCTATCTAATCTATCTAACCTCTCCATCCTTTTACATCAATCTAGTCTATCCAATAGATCTAACCCATCTACTTTGTCTAATCTACCTACTCTACCCCATCCATCTAGCCAATCTACTCTACCCAATCTATCTAATCTATCTAATCTACCAAACCGATCTACTTTACCTAATCCATCTAATCTATCTAACCTATCTAATCTATCTATAATCAATCCATCCATCCATCTGTCTACCTAGCTATCTATCTATCCATCGATTGATCCATAGATCGATCGGTCTGTCCATCTTTCTAGGCTGATCTTTCTAAACCCAACTTGACAATCAATCGATCAATCAGGTCTACCAATCTATCTACCTATCTTGCTTTCCACCTATCTAATCTGATTAATCGTCCTAATCTGTTGATCAATCTAACTACCAATCCTACCTCATGTAGCTAACCTGCCTAATCGATCTAATCTTTCTAACCCACCTAATCTATCTAATCTATCCAGCCACCCTATACTCTATATAATCGACCTAATCTATCTAGCGTACCTAATCTAGCTAATCTGGCTAGTCTAGCTGATTTATCGATCTAGACATCTTTCTTCTCTATTCTTCAAATGATTCTATTTCTACCTCTTTTTCTATGCCTATTTCATTCTTATGCATCCAACCGTATTCGATTCTAGTCTGTTCTATGCTGCTCTATTTTGTTCTACTCTATATCCATCAAACCCGCCTAGTCGATCTCATCTATCTACCCGATCAAATCTATCTATTCCATCCGGTCAATCTAGTCTACATAATCTTTCTAATCTTTTCAATCTATCTTCTCTATCTAATCTATCGCACCTATCTATCCACCTATCCATCTATCCGTCTATCCGCCTACCCACCTATCTATCTATCTATCTGTCTGTCTATCTATCTGTCTATCCATCCATCCATCCTTCCATCTTTCCACCTATCCACCTATCCATCTACCCACTTATCCACCTATCCATCTATCCACCTATCCATCTATCCGTCTATCATCCTATCTATCTATCTATCTATCCATCCATCTATGTACCTATCTACCTATCTACCATTCTCCCTATCTACCTATCTGTCTACGCATCTATCTATCTATCCGTCCATCGATCCAAACATCTATCTTCTATCTAGTTATCCGTCAATCTATCAATCTATCAATCTATCTATCTATCTATCTATCCATCTATCCATCTATCCATCTATCCATCTATCCATCTATCCATCTATCTAATCTGATCTAATCTAATCTAATCTATTCTATCTATCTATCTATCTATCCATCCATCCATCCATCTATCTATCTATCTATTTTATCTATCTCATCGATCTTATCGATCTTATCGATCTTACCTATCTTACCTATCTTACCTATCTTACCTCTCTTATCTATTTTATCTATCTTATCCATCTTATATATCTTATCTATCTTTTCTATCTTATCTATCTTGTCTGTCTTATCTATCTTATCTGTCCTCTCTATCTATCTTTCTACCTATCTATCTCTATCTACCTATCTAATCTATCTAATCTATCTAATCTATCTTATCTATCTATCTATCTATCTACCTATCTATCATATCTATCTTATCTATCTTATCTATCTTATCCATCTTATCTATCTTATCTATCTTGTCTATCTTATCTATCTTATCTATCTATCTATCTATCTAGCTATCTATCTGGCTATCTAACTACTTATCTATCTAGCTATCTAGCTAGCTATCTATCTAGCTATCTATCTATCTATCTAGCTATCTACCTAGCTATCTCTTTCTATTTATCTATCTATCTATCTGTCTGTCTATCTATCTATCTACCTACCTATCTATCTATCCTATCCTATCCTATCCATCGATCTATCTATCTATCTATCTATCTTACCTATTTTACCTATCTTGCCTATCTTATCTATCTTATCTATCTTATATATCTTATCTATCTTTTCTATCTTATCTATCCTGTCTGTCTTATCTATCTTATCTGTCCTCTCTATCTATCTATCTTTCTATCTTTCTACCTATCTATCTATCTACCTATCTAATCTATCGTATCTATCTTACCTATCCATTTATCTACTTATTTTATCTACGTCAGATGCTTACGTGCTATGTTGCGATCAGCACATATACACAATCACGTAGTTGAGTCAACTCGCCTCCATAGCAAGAGCTGCTTCAACTGCACCAAGCACACGGCATGATGTGTTCGGCTATGTTTGTCTTGGCTGGATCAATACAGCCGTTTGAATTCGGGCATGTGGGGAAAGGCTGTCGAAATAAATTGTGGCCGTGTGGCCGTGTGGCCGTGTGGCCGGGTGGCCGTGTGGCCGGGTGGCCGGGTGGCCGGGTGGCCGTGGCCGGGTGGCCGTGGCCGTGGTGGCCGTGGCCGGGTGGCCGTGGCCCGTGGCCGGGTGGCCGGGTGGCCGTGGCCGTGGCCGGGCCGTGGCCGGGATGGCCGGCAACTAAAAAAGGCTATTGTGGCACGCACGAGGTACCTTCCATCGCCGGCTGCAGCCACTTTACACGGAAAAATGCAAGGTTTCGTGCTCCTGCTTCATCCACAAAACATAGCCCATGCAACAAGCATGCAGCCATTACCATGCATTTCGCAGCATCACGTCGCTAACCCGCATCTCTCTACGCACATGCCAACACCAGATGACAACAATCATGCAGCCGTTCCAACGCGATCCGCAACCAAAGATTCAAGAAGCGCATAGAACTACATACAAAGATACAACCACTCGTTGCAGAACACAGAGGAGGAACCAATTCGCGACAGAAACGACCCCAGCCGCAACCGCCGCACGCACGAGGTACCTTTCATCGCCGGCTGCAGCCACTTTACACGGAAAAATGCAAGGTTTCGGTGTCCTGCTTCCTCCCCAAAACATAGCCCATGCAACATGCATGCAGCCATTACAATGCGTTTCGCACCATCACGTCGCTAATGTTACATCGACAATAGTAAAGGGGGGTCCCTTTCCCTCCCTATTTTTTTTTTTTTAGGGGGGGGTCTGCTTCGCAATAGTAAATCGAAAATCCCAACTCTTCCCCAAAGGTTTCTGTAAGGTTTTGACAAATCCTCTCTTTTCTGATGGGCTCTGATGGGATCTTCATTGGATTCTGATAGGAAGAAGGGAAAAAAATGCCTGCTAGAGCCAGGAAGGTTGTTTCTTATTGCAAGTGCTAATTCCAGTTTTTAATTGCAAACGCAAGGACCTGCAAGGGGGTACCCTTTGTGGACCTGTTTTTTGCAATTTTTTAAAAGGATTTTAATAAAGAAAACAACTTTTTTGAACAAGGTAAAGTTTTTGATTTGGTAAAGGTTTGCTTTGTTTTTGCTTTTGAAAAACATGCAATCACAATTTAAAACCATTCAACCACAATTTAAAAAACTAAGGAAGAAGGGAAACAATGCCTGCTAGAGCCAGGAAGGTTGTTTCTTATTGCAAGTGCTAATTCCAGTTTTTAATTGCAAATGCAAGGACCTGCAAGGGGGTACCCTTTGTGGACCTGTTTTTTGCAATTTTTTAAAAGGATTTTAATAAAGAAAACAACTTTTTTGAACAAGGTAAAGTTTTTGATTTGGTAAAGGTTTGCTTTGTTTTTGCTTTTGAAAAACATGCAATCGCAATTTAAACCATTCAACCACAATTAAAACCACTAAGGAAGAAGGGAAAAAATACAGCTGAACTGTAACTGGTTCTGATTTTTTTCCTGCATCCATACATACTAAATCTCAATTAGTTCCTTTACAATTTAGTATTGGAAAATCTGATAATTTGGGAATTTTCTGAAAATTATTTGTAGCTATTGCGAATGAACCACATTTATTGCAGATGCTCTGGACCAAGGTTGATGTTTGTAATTTAAAATCAATAAGGCCTAATTTAAAATCAATAGGGGCTGAAAAATCAGATTCTGAAAATTATTTGTAGCTATTGCACGCGCTTTACTATTGTCCATCCAACATTAACCCGCATCCCTCTACGCACGTGCCAACACCAGATGACAACAATCATGCAGCCATTCCAATGCGATCCGCAACCAAAGATTCAAGAAACGCATAGAAAGACACACACAGACACAACCACTCGTTGCAGAACACAGAGGAGGGAACCAATTCGCGACAGAAACGACCTCAGCCGCAACCGCCGCACACACGAGGTACCTTCCATCCCCGGCTGCAGCCACTTTACACGGAAAAATGCAAGGTTTCGTGCTCCGGCTTCCTCCCCAACACCAGCCCCATGCAACATTCATGCAGCCATTCCAATGCGATCTGCAACCAGAGGTTCAAGAAACGCATAGAACTACGCACACAGGAACAACACTTGTTGCAAAACACAGAGGAGGAACCAAAACGACCCCAGCCGCAACCGCCGCACACAGGAGGTACCTTTCATCGTCGGCTGCAGCCACTTTACACGGAAAAACACAAGGTTTCGTGCTCCGGCTTCCTCCCCACAACAACATAGCCCATGCAATAGAGCCCATGCAACAGTCATGCAGCCATTCCACTGCGAACTGCAACCAGAGATTCCCATGCAACATTCATGCAGCCATTACATCCCTTCCTCACCACTTCCCATCGTCAACACTCCCATCGTCACCACTTCCCTTCCTTACCGCTTCCCATCGTCACCACCTTCCGTCATCACCTCTTCCCTTCCTCACCACTTCCCATCGTCACCACTTCCCTTCCTCACCACTTTCCGTCATCACCACTTCCCTTCCTCACCACTTCCCTTCGTCACCACTTCCCTTCCTCACCACTTCCCTTCCTCACCAATTCCCATCGTCGCCAACTTCCTTTGATTATGTATTGTTAGATCACGCACCACCCTTCATCATAGTCAATTCCAGAGCTTCTTATTCTTTTGTGATGTATTGTTAGATCACGCACCACCCTTCAGTATTGGTACCACACTTCATCATCGTCAATTCCATCGCTTCTTATTCTTTTGTTATGTATTGTTAGATCACGCACCACCCTTCATCATAGTCAATTCCATCAAGTATAAATATGATGAAAGTCATTCGTAACTCGGAAGTATTGCTTCCCAACTTCCTTTGATCATACATATATATATATCTAATATTATATAAAGATTATATAATCCATATATAGTATAATCTATATATTGCAATCTATAAATTGCATCATTTCTGTTTTAGTTTAAATTGCTGTAGCCAATAGCATCATCGCTGCTCCCTGAGCAAACTCGCTCGAGTAAAAGAAAAACACAGCATCAAGCCAAAATACAAAGAATTGGTGTCAAATATCCCGAATGACACTGATTATACAAAATTTATCCTGCATAGAAAATCATATCTCATGACATTGTCACCGGCTCAGCATCAATGAACAAACTTGAAGAAGTTGCGCCCAAAGCACCTGGCTTGGCAGGAATTTGACCTATATGCTGGTGGCGTTGTCCTCAGAAACATCAACATTATCAACGTTCAGACCTGATCCTTCAACACGCCCTAAATTCCATGGATTTATCGATGTTGTTCATCGATTCCCACCCATTTACATGCCCATAAAGTATCATAAAGTAGGGTGTATCCTGGATCCTTCCCAACATCGACCCTCCCTGTCACGAGCTTGTTGTTCGGTGAAGCCCATGCCAATCAACTGGTTCACCTTCCTGTCGCCAAGAGTGTATTCACGTTGCAGGTTGCAATAGGCCGGGGATTTGTCATTATACAAGACATACATCATCAATAATATATATATATCTAATTACACATATATTTACATATACCTATATATATACACATACACACACACATATATATATAAACATACATACCCATTATATATGTATATACACACATAGGCATGAATATATATATAAATACATACATAAATATACACATATATATATACATATATATATATGTGTACATACGCATTTGATACATTTGTGTCTTCAGAAGCAGCGCCCGAGGTGCTCTGAAGACTGTTCCGATCGCGGCGGTGCCGTGCCCAGCATGGGAGCCGCCGGCACCGGCTCCGGCTCAGCCATGGACCTGGCGACAGTCAGAAATGGTGGACCAAGGGGCTGATTTATGGTGATTTATCTGATTGGTGGTTTTGAACCCCTCTGAAAAATATTAGTCAATGGGAAGGATTATCCCATATATTATGGAAAATGAAAAATGTTTGAAACCACCAACCAGTTTATGGATGACCACGGATGACCTATGACCTATGGATATTTATGATTCATGGTGATAAAAATGGTGATGTTTTTTGTGATATGTGGTGATTTGCAGGGAACTCATGGTGATGTATGGTGACTTGAAGTGATTTGTCTGATAGTTTGAGAGTGAACCATTTTGGTGGGTCAAGAATTTGGAGTCATAGGCATATTGGAAGGTGTGGGCCAGGAGATTGAGCGTACAGAAAGGACACACGGGAAGTTGACCAACAGGAAACGGGTGTTTCCTCACCAAAAAAGTAATACGATGTAATATGTCTGTTGGCGAACCAAAACATACCAAAACTATACACTCTGGTAAACTAACATAACCATGGAAAATCACCATTTTTAATGGGTAAATCCACTATAAATGACAATTTTCAATAGCTATGTTAGTTTAACAAAACTATAATTCACACGTATCAATATGACAATATTGATCAACCTCAAGCCATGGGATGATTACACCAGACACTGAGATGACAGCCATGACATGCCATGATCTCTCGGTGTTTGCCTGAAAATAGGGTGCCCGGAGCAACCCAGTGACCCAGTGGATAATTCTTGTGTCCCATTCAATTGCTATTTGGAGGGTAAATCCCAGTTTTCAGACACACCAACACATTGCTACTCCTAACGTCCTAACCCCCTTCAAACATGAACATAGTGACAAAGGGGTCACTAGGGGTCACAAAAAGGCATGGGTCAGAGATTCTCCAGGAATGATTGGTCATTTTGGGCCGGTGATTGATGGAAGTGAAACCGTTTGAAACCCCACAGGAAATTTCAGGAAACCATGCTGCTTGCTCCTAAATCATGGATTTGCCTGCAAATTTGTCATAAAAAACAAACTTTACCAAACTTTGAAATGGCTAAATATTAATTACGAGATAGACATTGGCAATGGGCAAATGTATGCTACAACAATTTAATGCCATTCCAAATTGTAGGATGGAATGGAATCCCAAAGTTGAGACCGCCCCAAATCCTTTGGCATGCGCGCGTCCAACCCTTGCTGAGTGCCCCAAACGAATTCAGCAACAACTGCGTGGCCTCCTCCAAATTACCTGCGACTAGAGGCCACGAGACTTGCAGCTCCCACGTTTCGGGACTTGCAACCATCAACAAATTCCCAAGTCGGGTTGCCATCATTTCTATTGTGTTTGCTCGACCTTATTTCGAAGAGAATCACACCCCTGGACTCCATTCAGAATCAATCTGCAAAGAGCGTGAGCGCGAGGCTCATCCGCCTGCTCGCTGCATCATAATGCTTTCATTGTTCAACATCCAGCCAAAACAACTATCAAAATCACATAACTTATGCCTTCTGCAGCAAACAAAACTGAACGAAGTTGACCACTTTCCCCAATTGGTTGGGATCCTCCTATAGATTTTGGACGCCAACTGGGTATCAAAATTGCGATACCGACCCAATAAACTGGTCATGACCATCCATTTTGGGGTTTGATAAAGGTCAATAACATTGCTTGAATCCCACTTGTAATTGGGTATACTTGGATTATGTTTCACCCTAGGCGCAGTTTAATTAAGATCTCATTGCCTCAGAATCGAGAAGATTCTTGGATTAGAACTTGCGACCCCCGCTTACTAACCACTTGCTATGTGTACTGTATGTGTATATATATATATATAACCGTATAATTATGTATCTTATTCGGCTCCAAGCACCCAATGTTCCAACCAACAATCCCTGGGCGCCACCGTTGCACGCTTCCAGGGCATTTTTGGATGCCACCTCATTGAATCCCATGTCCTACAGCTGCCATCGAAAATTGTGAAAGGTGCGGCCAGTTTTGCGAAGCCTGCAGTTTTTTGGGTGCAATGTTTCCCGGATTTGCCTCGAAACTATTTTCCAACCCTTCAGCTATGGTCAACTAAGCCAAAGTAGAGCATGGCCATTAGCAAGGGGTCTGGGAAAACTCTACGATGTATGATCTCGCCTCAACAGTGTGTTGCATCATGTTGCATCGCTTCCCCAGTTCCTTTATCCCAAAAAAAGGTAATTCCAAGTGGTGTGTATTGGGGTTACCCGTTACCCATACCAAATGAGTAACGCCGTCCTTGAGGCTCTTGATGGCAGACGCTGAAATCTGAGGTCCGCCAACTGGGCCTCCAGAAAACGTCACGAAACATGTCAGATACCCTCTGGTAAACTAACACTATGGAAAATGGCCATTTATAGTGAACTTGAGAAGGTGTGACACGAAAGGTAGTTGTGTCACAGGGGACGCGGGGGATCACTCAGTGCGAAAGCCGACATGCGACCGGGCCCTTTTCTGCTGACACCAAGCCTTAGGCTTGTCAATATGGACGTCATGCGCTAGCAAATCACCGCTTTGACAGAACGAAGGGAAAATTTCTGTCCAACCGAAGCGCCGACCTTCCTTTGCTTCACCCGCTTGCTTGCAAAAGTTAAAGTGACGTGGCAAATGGATGTCGAAAAATCGGAATCGCAAGTCGAATGATGATGGTGATGATGATGATGATGATGATTGATGATGATGGGGATAATGACGATGATGCTGGTGATGAGACACTGCGAAGGGGCTGCTGCGTGAAGAGACGCACAAGGCATGTGACGAGAGTTCACTTGGGGGGGGGGATGGAACTGGACATTCAGAGCAGAGCGGAGATATCTGGATCCGAAAAGAGAGCACCCCACGATGTCCATGGTGGCTCATCACTTACAGTAGTCCATTTAAATAGCCGTTTGGAGGTATACATTGTCAGACACACGCATCGTGCGGGGAAAAAAAAACGATCAGTGTTAGCACAAACTCCAATGTCTCTTTTTGCGGTACCTATGGATGCTCGAACCTGTCACTTTCATCGCACCGTTGGGTACGTGGAAAATGGATGTCGAAAAATCTGAATTTCAAGTTGAATGATGATGATGATGATGAGGATGATGACGATGATGCTGATGATGAGACACTGCGAAGGGGCTGCTGCGTGAAGAGACGCACAAGGCATGTGACGAGAGTTCACTTGGGGGGGGGCATGGAACTGGACATTCAGAGCAGAGCGGAGGTATCTGGATCCGAAAAGAGAGCACCCCACGATGTCCATCGTTGCTCATCACTTAGTCCATTTAAATAGCCATTTGGAGGTATACATTGTCAGACACACGCATCGTGCGGGGAAAAAAACACGGTCAGTGTTAGCACAAACTCCAATGTCTCTTTTTGCGGTACCTATGGATGCTCGAACCTGTCACTTTCATCGCACCGTTGGGTACTTGGAAAATGGATGTCGAAAAATCCGAATGTCAAGTCGAATGATGATGGTGATGATGAGGATGATGATGATGTTGATGATGATGATGGTGATGATGACGAGACACTGCGAAGGGGCTGCTGCGTGAAGAGACTCACCAGGCATATGGCGAGAGTTCCCTTTGAGGGGGGGAGGGGGGGGGTCCCTTTCTCCTGGTCGTTCAGGGATAAGGGGTCCAGCCCGCCCCTTTGCTTCGCAAAGTAAAACTCAAGGTAGCCCGCTAGGAGGCTACCTTTCGTGATTAACCCATTGAAAATGGTGATTTTCCATAGTTATGTTAGTTTACCAGAGGGTACCTTCGTTTCTCATGCTATGCCATCGAAATCCTCCATGACCAAAATCCTCAAAGCAATCGATATGAAGCATTATGAAGCCATGCTACATGACGAACATCACCTCAAAGAGAACAACACATTCTGAAAAAGGCCGCGGATGTTTAAAAAATAAAGAGAGTGTGAAATATCTCCCACGGCAAGGAGCCCCTTAGCTCCCGTGGTAGAAGAAAGGGCAGGTAAGGTGTGAAGCCGCTCTGCCGAGACCCAGCATGAGTGAAACAGATGGGATGGAAAACATGCTAGGCACTACTCAGAAAAAAACACCGAAGGGCGAAGGAGCAAGGGTGCACTGCTGGCATCCAAGATGAAAACCTGAGCCCTGCAGCGTGACAACTCCTCGGTGTGGAAAATCCCAAAAATCATCCGTCAAGTGTTCGATGATTGCATTCACCCCATGAAACACGTATTTTTACGGACTACATCTATATTATCCATTAGTTCTACCCAGTCTACCCATTCCCTTGATGCGGGTGTGTCTGAAAATTGCGTATCCCCAATATCCACTGTTTATCATCATCCTCTTGTCAAAGTGGACATAAACTGTATTTTGCACCAAACTCAAATATAATATGGTGGTGTCAATTGGTGTCAAATTTATTGTGTATCCCCAAAGAATATCCCATTACATCCCATTACTGTATATCAACATAAATTGGTAAGTTACATTCCCATATTCCCCACTATTTTCCAAGTCTATGTTTCCCATTATTATCATCATTGATCATTTGGTTACCGGTAAATCATGTTAAATCCTTTCGGTTGGTCATACCCCCACCGAATCGAGCACTTCATCAGGCCTACCAAGCCTGGCACCACGTCCGCAGATGCATCGGCTCCTAACTGTGACTATCCCCAGGGAAAAGCGAGAAAAATGGTGAGAAACAAGTCCTTTGGAATATGACTACAATGTGGGGCCCCAAGATGGCTAAGTTGGTTTATAACTATGGTTTATGGTACTTATAACTATAGTTAATGGGGTTTATAAATCAATTTATGACTAGGGGGCCCCACATTCTAAGATTGGCACAATTCCTGAGTAGAGATGGAACATCACCACAACATTGGAAAATCGGGAAATGATGAGAAATCACAAGCCAACTGCTCTGGGTTCGCGCGGCCTTACTGAGACTTCCCAGCTAAAGACATCAAACTCCCAGCTCCTGTCTCGCCAGCCCCACCTCAAATGACGATTGTTGAGCCACCGATCCCCAAAAAGGGACAATCATCGTAAAACATGGTATGAAACATGGGGCCCCCTAGTCATAAATTGATTTATAAACCCCATTAACTATAGTTATAAGTACCATAAACCATAGTTATTGGAGTTATAAACCAACTTAGCTATCTTGGGGGCCCCACATTGTATGAAACATGGACAATGTAACAATGTCGTGTGGAATGGAAACCACCAGCTGCACTAGCTACTGTATTGTCCGGCTTAGCCTTCAAATCTTAAAATGATGGGAATCACGCATCAAGAAATCAATAAAAAGGTCCCAACACCAGCAACATGCAGTGCATATGTAGTGCTTATGCCATTCGGTTCTGCCCCTCATTGCTGCGGTGACCTTTCCATTTCAGAAGTGAACTATATCCCAGCCCAGCCATCAGCGATAATCATCTGCAGCTGAAGGGCAGCAAGTGTCCATCACCTACCCAGCTCAACCGACCCACATGGAAAATCTGGTGCTGAATGGGAGCATTTTTGTCTGGTTCATTGCTGTTTTCTTTCCAGGAAATTGTGCTAATATATATATATATACATTTACAAACACACACACACATACATATATATATATATATACATATACACATTCATATACACATAGATATGCATAAATCTAATATATATATATAATTATATATAATATTGTGAATCACAGGCGCCATTCTTTACCCGTGGATTTTGTATCTTGCCACTTGCAAAGAATGTCCGGGTTTCCAAAAGGACCAATTCCTTTGCTAAACGCAGAACAAAATCAACACCAAAGCAACTTTTCATGGGGGCACCCCCTGAACCACCCAAATGGTGAATACTGCAAGTGTTGAGATGATACTGGGAAAAGTCAATAACCTTCCTGAGATTTTGTGTGTGGATCGTCCAATCCTTTACTATTGCTTTTTGTATTTTACTTAGCACCACTTCCGAAGGATGCCAAGGTTTCCAAAGAAAAAGAAGAAGAACAGAAAAGGAAGAAGGAAGGGAAGGAAGAAGCAAAGAATAAAGGGTATACAAAGAACAGGGAGAACGAAAGCAGGAAAGAAAACGGAAACAGAGGAAGACCGAAGAATAGAATAAATGAAAGAAAGAGACACATGATCAAATGTTAATAAAGTAAAGTCGACTCACCCAGATCACGCATGAGCCCAACAAAGGACAATGAAATGAGCATAGATTCAAACGATTTAACAAGACCATGTTCCTCTGAAATTGTCGCTTTTAGAATCCGCCTCAATTGCTTGGGATGCACGGGGTGCAAAAATCAGCTTGAACTTTCAATTTCTTGCAGAATGCCAACCATACTTGGCACCATTGGTTCAATGTCAATTGCCAGTCATCCAAAGTCCAGTTTTTAGCTGCAACTGGATGAAACAAATCCGATCGATGCCACTCGCTTCATGCGCCTGACCCATGGTGCAAACAGTTGCAGTGCTGGTGCAAAAGGTTTGGATTAAATTTTGGGCCGAAGCTGCCGTCGGAGTATGTCGGAGTGAGCAATGTGACAAGTTGACACCGGAATGAGCTTCAAACAGCGTATTCACAGCCAAGTTTAATATTTGAAGACTCTCCCTCGTCAAAGAGAAAAGTGGTGACAGTTTTCTGGAAACCTGCCACCTGACCCCACAGATAAGATGCTCAAAAAGTGGGTGTGCCATGGCCTCGAGCTCATAATGCTCATATCCATACAATGTGGGCCCCCTAGTCATAAATTGATGTATAAACCCCATTAACTATAGTTATTTGCGTACCATAAACCATAGTTATTGGAGTTATAAACCAACTTAGCTATCTTGGGGGCCCCACATTGTACCAATCCATATCAATCCATCATCTTCTCCCATTCAAGCCACCGAGTCATCCGTCGGCCGCCGTGGCCGCTGCGAGGTGGAGCTGCGCAGCTGCGCTTGCCCTGGCACGCTGGGCCGCTTCTGCGCCAACAAAAAGGCGGTGAACTGGCGATGTTTGGTGACTTTATAGTGACTGAAACAGTGAAGTTGTGTGGATTTGAGGGATGTTTTTGGGTGGATTTGTTTGTTGATTTTTGGTGGTTGGGCAGTTGGGCCCAAATTTGAGACCACAATGGACATACATGGAAATACTGGAAATACTTAGATGGGCCGTGGAGTTAGTTAACTAGTTGGTACATGGATTATAATTGGGATATAGAGGGTTATGTCTATATCCCCAGCTACTAACCAGTTAGTTAATCCCATGGCCCATCTCAGTAGAAGAAATGTGCGCTTGTCAACGGGAAACAATCCTTGCATCCCCTTCCCAGAAACAAAACATGTGGAAAGCCTGAACTCTCCAGGGCATCCCATCGCATCGCATGGGACCCGCAATGGCGACCTTGGAGCGCCACTCAAAAACAGCTTGCCGCGTAGGCAAACGAATTGGTGATTTCAACTGGACCCTTAGTGAATTTATATCCAAGACAAGCCTCCAGAAAGGACAGCTCCAAGCTCAAGTTCTCTTGACTGCTAAAATCCAATGATACCAGTGCCCACCCTACATCCCTACATCTACACATGGGCAGCCACATTACTACCCAAGTTAGATCATTGTCAAATGATACCCGAGCCGCGCAAGATCAATGTGCCCAATCCTTATCCCCTTGATAGAGCTGATAACCACAGAAAATCCTCCGGCGCTGCTGGAAGGCACCCTCCAAAGAGACCACCGAAGCCACCAAACCTTTGGAGACATTGGGAATCTGGGAGGGTAAGCTGGCTGCAAACACGATCATGCCTGGAACAATATTGGAGCAATAGAGGAAACAAATCTTTCAGGCCTTCCAATAGATTGCGTCTTGCAACTGGGTTTGCAGACATCAAGGCCACGTGGAAGTCAAAGAACTGAAGTCACAACATGGTATGAAACTGGTCTTGCTGCATCATCTGCGCGAATTAAAACGCTGCTGTTCAGTGGGTGCATTGCAGCATGTGGGTGACAGCCCCTAAAGTACTCCTGAATCCAATTAAGCTGGAAGATGCTGGAAGTTAGTGTCTAAGCTCTTCCAAGCCACCACATCAGAAACTACACTTTGGCTTTGCAGAAACTTCCTGTTAACCATAGCGCCCACCACTCGGTGCCCCGAACCGGAGCTTTGATTTGGCCCGTTCTCCGTGAGTCGCGCAGAGGCCTGCTGCATTGAAATGGAACAAACAAACAAAAAACATGGAGATACTAATATACATCATTGAAGCAATTAAACGCATATTCAAGTCATTGAACATTGGAGATGTACCATGTTCTCCATATAATATGTTTTTAGAGCATTATCTCGCTGTCCAAGCTAATGCTTAACTGTGTCATTCTGCATCTTTCATAGCCTGTCAGCTGTGCTTTCTCATCACCCATCGGACTCTTTTGACTCTGTGTGCGCAGTGTTGATGTCAGTTGTACCACCAGGGCGGCCCCGATGCGGCCACAGACAGCGGATTTTGAGCGGAAATGACCTCCTTACAAATACCGATGACCCCCCTTGAAAAGAACATCATTAACAAAAATAGAACGGTTGGTTTTGCTATATATTTTGATGTAATGTGATATAACGATTTTCAATCGTCCTGAACCACATTTCTGCTGGAATATAATTCACTTTTGCAAAATCAAAAGACACACGAGTTGTTGAGTGAAGGGGTACCTGTTTATTAATTGCCAACTAGTCGGACAAGGGCATATGGTGTAAGCATGGGGCCAAGGGCCATTTGTGACAAACCAGTTGAATCCAGTTGATATCATTACTTGTTGACAAGGACGCACACAACATGCACCTTATCTGAATACTCAACAGTAACAAATAATTTGTCAGGATGGTCATCATGTCAAATCTTGACCCAAAAAGAAACTCAATTTCTGGCTAACTATGGAAAGGAGATGCCATTACTCCCCATTTACTCACCAAGACTTAGCCGAGCCCCTCAGTGGTACTGCTGCGCCGCATGCAGCAGCTTGGGGATAGCCTCACCAGGCAAATGGGATTATCCAATAGGCAAATCGGGATTTAATGGGGGTTCCATGGTGTTTGATCGTTGGTTAGTGCAGTTAAGTGGTGCTGAAATATTGGTATCATGTCTGGCTTGGATGGATTGAACATTAAACAATCCGGGTTATGCAAATGGGGTTATATACGCTCTGGTAATTTAACATAGCCATGGAAAATCACAACTTTTAATAGGTAAACCATCTATAGATGGGCAATTTTCAATAGCTATGTTAAATTACCAGAGGGTAAATAGGGTTGCCCAAAACTGCTGTGATCTCCCGGATTCCAAGATTCTACAAAGCAACATGGCTTGTAGGTGGTCAAGTGCAACGGCAAAAAAAAATCACCATGCACCTAATTCAAGGACCGACCTCAAAGACTTCCCGGCAAAATTGGAGGCCAAGAGCACCGGTTTCTTGTTGAAACGATGTTATTTTTGTATTTATATAATTTTATATACATATATAGGTGGCAAGCAACTACCACTCCACAGTTCCTCTGTTCCCGTGGTCATCCCCATTGTTTCCTTCACATCCTCACATCTTCCCCAGTTGCCATGTGGCCGTGGCTGCGTAGGTCTGCACCCTGCTGGTGACTTTGTGGCGGCTCGGGTCGCTGCTCAGGTCAAAGGCTGGGGTCATCTTCAGCTCGGCTGGCGAGGGGTCGAGGCAGAGAGATGGGTCACAGTGCGATGCCACATTTCCTGATTTGTTCATGAGACTATTAGATGATAGGAGATGATAGGAGATGTATGCAGTAGGGTCTAGACAAACGATACCAGTTCATCTGCCAGTTCATTCTGAATTTCCGTGTGGTCTGCCACATCCCAATCTCGGGGTAAGTATTGACCACCACTGGTACCCCAGTCCTCGCATCACCCCATCTCTGATGTACACAATGGCACGCCACCAGCCGCTTGCAGGAAAGTCCTCGTGCCAGGACGATTAACAGCTCCCAGCTGGGGTTTGATAACAGTTACCCAGCCAGTAACGCCTAGGATTTTCCGAAAGAACATGGAGAATTCAACAGCTTTCAAAAACCCTTCGCCAATTCCCATCTGAGGACATGTGTTTCACCCATTCCGAATGGATATTTTTTCACTTGAGTCAATTCCTTTTCTTCCACCTGGAGAAATGCTTCCCCAACTCATTGCAATTTTTCGCCCAGTTGCCGCATTTCCGCACCTCAATTGTGCAGAAGGTTTTTCCAGGTGCCCCAATTCATCGGAGCCATTTTTTCCATTTTTTCCATATTTTCCCTGTAGGTCTTCAGATTAAGAACGCAAATTCTGGTAGTGCTATAGTTGCTATATAGTATAGCGGCCTCTTCCCACTTTAAGACACGCCACCTGGTTGCTGGTTTTGAGCCATTCCAAAAATTGGCTCGTCATCTCAACTAATCATCCCTTTTGATCCCGTTTGCAGGGTTGAAACACATTGGAAAACAATAAAACAATACATATTTCAACCCCCAACCAAAGACTTCTTGAACTCCGAACTTTCTGTAGCTCCATCTCAATGGCAAGTGACACGATCTCCTTGGCCAACTCCTCTACCTTGGGTGCCAAGTTTCGAATTTCATCCCCGGTTAAATCTATACACAATGTGGGACATTACAAATATATATGTGTGATAATATATATATATATGTGTGTGATATATATATATGTATATATATATATATATTTACATATTAAACCCCCATTGTCTGGTCCCAAAGGTCTGTAAATCCCCTGCTAAATCATGATTCATGATTTCTGGTGTGGTTATACAATAAGAATGGGGGACGGGATTATCAGTCGATTTGGGTTTGTGTTTGTTCAACCCAACATTCCACTCATGGGATTGTTCTTTAGGGGAACTGTGTGCAGAAAACCATGGAGTTCATTTAGCGTTTACAGTATTCACATTGGGTTTGCAATATATATATATATACATCAACTCCGATTGACGCTTTGAAAACTGGGCAGAATATACCCTGCAAACTAGGAATAACATGCATCATAATCATGTGCCACCTCTTCCAAACTTCAAAACTAAGCCATTCACCCACAGATTTGCCGTTCTGTATCGGTTTGTTGCTTCCCCTGGCCGTATCTCACTCCAGCTTCTTGTTTGCCGCGCGGCATAGGCCCGAAACTGCGCCATTTGACGTTCCTGCACGCTGCGCCACACGCCATCCAGGGTGGGAAACCATCGGCAACCCATGCGAGCGAAGAGCAGCAACTGGCGTTGGAAACCTCGGCGACTCGACTGAGGCTCAGAATGCTTAGAATTTTGGGAAAGCGATGTTATCACCATTGAGCACGCGATATTATCACCTAAAACACTATATAATATATGTATATGATTATGATGATCATGATTATGATGATGATCATGATTATGATGATGATAGTGAGGATGATGATGATGATGATGATGATGATGATGAAAATGATGATGATGATAGTGAGGATGATGATGATGATGATGATGATGATGATGATGATGATGATGATGATAGTGAGGATGAGGATGATGAGGATGATGATGATGATGATGATGATGATGATGAGGATGATGATGATGATGATGATGAGGTTGATGAGGATGATGATGATGATGATGATGATAGTGAGGATGAGGATGATGAGAAGGATGAGAAGGATGATGAAAATGATGAGGATGATGAGGATGATGATGATGATGATGATAGTGAGGATGAGGATGAGGATGAGGATGATGATGATGATGATGATGATAGTGAGGATGAGGATGATGATGATGATGATGATGAGGATGATGATGATGATAGTGAGGATGAGGATGATGAGGATGATGATGATGATGATCATGATGATGATGATGATGATGATAGTGAGGATGAGGATGATGAGGATAATGATGATGATGATGATGATGATGATAGTGAGGATGAGGATGATGAGGATGATGATGATGATGATGATGATGATAGTGAGGATGAGGATGATGAGGATGATGATGATGATGATGATGATGATGATAGTGAGGATGAGGATGATGAGGATGATGATGATGATGATGATGATGATGATGATGATAGTGAGGATGAGGATGATGAGGATGATGATGATGATGATGATGATGATAGTGAGGATGAGGATGATGAGGATGAGGATGATGATGATGATGATGATGATGATGATGATAGTGAGGATGAGGATGATGAGGATGATGATGATGATGATGATGATGATGATGATAGTGAGGATGAGGATGAGGATGATGAGGATGATGAGAAGGATGATGAAAATGATGAGGATGATGAGGATGAGATGTAAATAGGGAGTTAATTCGCCAATATGGAGAAGAACCAGTTTGTTCAGCACATTTTTAATGACCTTTTTTTGATGCTTGCGTTGATGCGGGTTGGAGTTGTAGGTCTGAGATGGTGGAAGTTGTTTTGCCTCTCTCTGGGACCAAAGTCAGGAACAGTTTTCAGTTTTCATAAAGCATTGAAAGCCACTGGCAAACAAATCTTACACTACTGATTCTGACTAGCCCCTGACAAGCAAATCTTACTGATTCTTACAGTACTCTAAGTTCTAAGCATCGCTAACACCAATTGATTTCCTAGTCAGGCAGAAATATTGTGTGTGTTTTCTGTGGCAAGACAGTTTCAATTTCCAACCCATGTGGGTTTCACAAGCACATTTAACAAAAACAATGAGGATCACCTATGTTTTGGTGTGCCCAATGTGCCCGTGCTTGTGGACAAATCCTCCACCACTGGGGTGCCACACTTTGATTCATCAAAACGCGTTTCTTTCCTCAGCACCGAAACCAATTCTTTCGCCAGGGAAGGCTGGACGAATGGAAACGATGCAAACCAAAGCACCTGAAACAGAAAAAAGATAAGGCGGAGCTATTGATTCTGTATATCCGTTGAACAAACCTAACCTACAATGGATTCATTATAAACAACTTACAACCCCCTTCACTACAACCAACTTAGCAAACTATTCACATATATATATATATGTGTATGTATGTATGTGTATATATATATATATGTATATTAATATATATATATATTTGTATATTAATATATATATACTACTGTAACATTAGATCGACTCAAATCACACTTGGTAATTCCATATTCCAGGAAAATCCAATATTCCACTGAAAGCCAACTAACTTCTAGCTCCATTCTTCCAAGCGTCGTGCGGCCACGTAGCACCAGGCCTGTTTCAGGAGAACCTCAGCATCCTGCAGCTGTTGGGTCTCTCGAACCAGTCGCATTCCTCGGTGAAAATGGCCATGTTGGATGATTTGGCTATTGGAAATGGTGGCTTTGCTGTTCGCAAACGGTGAAATTAGATGAAATTGGCCAACATCATTGAACATGTTCTTTTGCTGTTTGGGAAGTGATGATACTCATGGTCGTCATACTTGAAATAACATCAGGATCATCAGGCTCATCTATGTTCATAGATTGATCCGTTTGAGCTGAGTTTCGGAGGGCTATGGCCAATGCGCAGCTGCGGTTTACACCCTGCTCGCAATGAAGGAGCACGCATCCATCTGGCGCAACAGGGAAGGATTGGTGTCAGCAAAACCATGCGAAATCGCCATCTTAGATGCGGACTTTGAATATCAAAAAGTACAGTAGGGTGACACAGCAGTGATGCTAACTGCGGTAAGCGCAGTTTGTTAGTTTCTTCCACAAGAGGATACAAAGGGCATCACCAAGAATCACCAAACAAGAATGGCAAAAGACCTTGTTGATGCCTCCACCTAGCCATGGGCCGTGGAGCCATTGAAATATATTGAAATTAAAGGATAGGTGGTAGCAAAACTTACCCTCTGGTAAACATACAAAAAACTATGGAAAATCACCATTTTTCATGGGTAAATCCACTATTTCGACTGGGCCATTTTCAATAGCAAACTGTTGACATAACCAGAGGGCTCAGTTCTTGGATTCATCCTGGGGCATCCTGGGGCCGCACCTGTGAGATTCCCAAAGGCAAAGGACCAGGTCACGTCAAAGTCGTTCATGATGCAATAGTCCGCGAAATCCTTGCTGAGTGAAGTTAGAAATACATAGAAATACTAAGCGGTGTCAATCAGCATATCATACAGTATCCTCCAAAGGAGGTACAGGTATGCCGGCGCGCTCTGGTGGAGGAAAAACCGTACCATGCACAGCAAACTATGGGATCCATGGCTACGGTAACCTGACCCAAACAAAGTGGTGTAGCTGGGCAGCAACTCCCCGAATCCGCTAGTAAAAGATTTATCTCATCAAGGAAGCCTGAACTTAAAACAATCGGGTGTGTTAACCATGTTAAACCGCTGGGCACGCCCATTCTGGAATCATGACATCAATAGTTACTGGGTGGTTCCAACTCCGGGAAATAGGCGGGTCGATCAGGGTGGAGAGCTTGGTTTCACTCTTCGGATCTCTTCGGCCAGGCTTCATCTTGCCATAGTTCCAGGTACTCAATGCCAGGCCCGTAAAATGAACTTCCTGCGAAGGCGTCGGTTGATGCTTCCCGTTTGGTTGTCTCTATGGATGCAGGCTGTGCGTCCGCCCAAAGCATGTCAACTAACTGCGAGACCCTGAGAACCGCCACTCCATGCGCCTGTATCACGGACCTTGGCATAGCACCAGCTCCAGCTGAAGATAGCTGAAGGGATAATTTGCCCAGTTCCCTGCAAGAATGCAATTGCCGAACAACTGGTCATCAAGCTATCATACATGCCATATAGATATATAATTGTGTATGTACACACATATATATATATAACGAGATTATATATATATATATTTGCATACACACCTAAATGCATTATACAGTATATAATTATATATATAATATATTACAAACTCTGGAGTCCAATATTTTTTCGCATGTGCTCACGGCCTCAACATTCGGCTGAGGCAGGGACAGTCTGCGGGGAGCAGTTGATGACCTGGACCAACGGTGAGCAGTGGAACCAAGGACAGGAATCTGTGTGGCTACCCGTGGTAATCGTGGTACAAACTTTCAAATCCAGAGTATCTGTACAGCTGGGATGGGGAGAAGTATGGTTTCGGGACCCAAAGGCCGTTATGCCAGGATGGGAAAATGAGAAACTATTTAGAGGAAACAATCTCTTTAAGAGCATGGCATAGACCAATACAACCCAGGGGTTTGGTGAATATGTTCTTCAAAAAACATCAAAAAACCACATGATTCCATTAGCCTATGGATTTTGATGCTAGGCAATGGCTACATCCCTTCAATCAATGGTCGTTTCAGGAACCTAAATTGGAGGTACCTACCATATATAAGGCCTATTTTTGAGGCCTAAATTTCAGGGGATATACCCCCACAATATGGCCAAAAATATGGTACTAACGTACCTCCATTTTAGGATCCTGAAATCCCCATATTTTTTGGGGATATTCCCTGAAATTTAGGCCTTATATATGGTAGGTACCCCCAATCAATCGGTTCCTGAAATGGCTCCCTTCAATTTCTCCGGCCTTCTTCACATGGTATCTACGCAGCGCTGCGATATCGCGACAGCCTGTGGAGTCTGCCAGCATGATGGTGCCTGCAACGGAGCAACGGAGCACAGCAGTGGAACAATGGTGGTTTTCACATGGTTTAAAGTATCATCAATGGATTGGTTTAAGGGAAAATCTTAACCGGAAACCATAGATTTTCCCGTTAAATATGAGGCTTTCCTGTAAATTTTCCATTAAACCAATCCATTGATATCAATAATGGTGGTTTAACTATCAAATACTAAAAAAAAACATGTTTAAAGTGGAACAAGAAATAAACAGTGGTTTTAACTATCACCAACTATCAATAATGGTTGTTTAACAACTTTCAGTGGTTTTTATACTTTCAGTTTAACCATGGAATAATGGTTCTCTTAAGTTTAAGTATCAAAATGGTGGAGAACTCACTAGCTCATCCACCTCCAGCTAAAATGGCAACTTAGACGCTAGGTCACACCCTTACAGGTTCTACCTAGCAGTACATTATTACTATTACTATTATTACTACATATCATTATTATCATATTGTATCATTATTCTCATGCATTATTATCATTGTTATTTTAAATAATCATTATGTTTGTTATTGTTACTATATGTTATATTAAATTATTATATATATATATATGATATATGTGTGTCCTTCACGATCGGCATCTTACCCCCATGATGGGTACTTACCGGTTCTGCCATTGCCCGGCCCAGTCCACCCAGAGTGCCTGGATGGACTTCCTTGGCGCAAATCAAAATGGAACCGTGGTGCATCGAACAGACTTTCGTGCAGTACAAATTGGGGCTATCATGAACCACGTATCAATATCTACATATTAACAAAAATGAAACAATCTAATATATATATATACATAAATATGCACACACGTGACATATTATATCCAAGTGCCCTTGAGTCTGGGAATACACCTAAGTCTACTGGTACCAAAAGAAAACAAACAAAGAAACATATTCAAACCTATCTCCCGAGCATCTTCATCACACGTCTATAATAACAAATAAGAGGGCATGTCTACGAGAATGATTTATGATAAAATATGTATATATATATAGACACAGTACACTTGCAACTAGGCAGAACATGGCAGAACTATATATAAATAAACTGTGTATATATCACATATAATATATAATAGTATTTGCATTGTAATAGTAATCACAACAATCCGAGGCACCACCAGAGGCGTGCTTTGGGGAAAGTTCACCTTGGGCAGGAAAAACATGGCCGGAAGGGTGGAACGTAATGGAACCATTCTTCGTCAACAGAAAACTCTTGAAACAAAGGGCACTAGCCTCTGGATCCCTCTGGTAAACATACGAAAAACTATGGAAAGATCCACCATTTTAAATGGGAAAATCCACTATTTCGACTGGGCCATGTTCAATAGCCATGTTAAATTACCAGAGGGTAAGCATAGATAAGACCAGAGATGCAAAATATGAACTCTCAACTTTGGCGTCGTGTCACCTGGCTTGTCATAGTGTTGTCGCTCAAAACTTAGCTCAAAAAGTGAGACAGGCTCCTCTGATTGCTTAGGCCTGGAAAAGACTTAAAGACAAGGATTCCTCCATGAGAAAAGTAGACCATGAGTTGTATCTACTTCCCGTCTCCAGTAAAGCAATATTGCAACGTGCAAATCCTTCCCAAGTCCTCCATTCATTAAACGATGTCCTTCTTGAAACTGATTCTGGTAAGTCCATAGCTTGGGTGAACATATCCCATGTCAATCCGATAGATCACTTCTCGTCGGAGACGACATGTTTTTCCCCAAACCTGGGAAGGCGCCCAATGATTTGGAAGGTTCAAGCCCCAAAAAAAGGTTCATTTTGGGATGGTCCGATGCTAGCAAACCGTCATTCCCGATGCATCCTGGCAGCAATTGACTTCATTTTGGAATGCTTCGATATTCAAAAATCACTTTCATCTTGGGAGAGTTCTTAAATGCTTCAATCATGTAAGAAACTGCAGAAACCCAAACCTACCATTTGGGGATGGTTTGAATATCCCATCGAAAAATTGCGATGACTTGGGAAGACTTGGGGATGGTTTATGGCATTGGGTGAATCCTATGGGAATTTATGGGGATAATCATCATGAATCTATGATATTAACCATTTTTAAGCATAATTAGCCTCTGGTTATTTAACACTTCGCCATGGAAAGACCCACCATGCTATTAATCTAGGTAAGCCATTCCCCTATTTCTATGGACCATCTATACCATGGCTATGTTAGTCATAACCATAATTAATGGATATTTTTATGGGTACATAACCATGATCCGTGGCACACGGCTTTGCACCCGCTTCACCGCTTCCTGCATGGGCTTCAAGGTCTCCTCTAAGGCCTCCGCTACGGCCGCTGAGGCGTTTGGCTTTGCCGGAAATAGGCTTGAATTTTAGGGGAAAATCTATGAAAAAAAAACATGGCTTTTAGGGGAAATATAACATATTAACATGATATAACTATTCATTGGTTTTATAAGCTAATTAGATGTAACTATGGCATTCATTCATTGGTTTTATAAACCAATTTTAACGAAGACAAATGAGGATTTAACAATGGGAAAAAAACTGGTGATTTCTAGTAATAATTGGTCCATCTGATTTATGATAGCTAAGTTGATTTACAACCCAATCTAACTAGTTGTTAGACTAGTAATAAACAACTCACCCATCTAAGGGTCCCTTCCTGCAACCATAATGGGAATATCATGGGGAATTAATGGAACATCTAAGGAGATAATGGTGATATCATGAGGATATCATGAAGATATAAAGGGATTATGCACACTTAGATTCTTAGGTATTTTGTGTGGATGTATTTAATTAATCAGGCTTATTTCTATGAAAAAGACTGTTTAGTCATATTAAGTACCAACGTTTAAACAAGGGGCATCAGGTTGTATTTAGTTGCATCTAGTGGTAGTTGTGGGGGCGCTGGGGCTGCGCCTTCATATGCATATGGATCATGGTTCATTTCATTCATGAATGTCCCCCCCCCAGCGAACAACCTTATTCTCTGAATTTTCACATCTTATCTACGGCACAAGTATCTATACAAATACATATATCATATACCATCTGGTTATTTAACATAGCCATGGAAAATCCCTGATAAATGGAGGTTTTAATGGGAAAATCATCTCTAAATGGGCCATCTATACCATGGCTATGTTAGTCATAACCAGAGTGTATATTCTCGGCCTGCCTAACTTACCTAACCCTCTGGATCCCTGTGGCCTGAGTGCAGTAGTACTCCTTTGTGAGGCGAAAGTCTTCTGCCAGAGCTTCGCTCTCCAGGTCACCCTGGCCGGGGAACAGCATCCCACACTTGGCGGATTTGAACAGCAAAATACAAGAATCTGGGTAAATTATAATATTTCACTAACCTGAATTAAGGCCCATGTGGGAATGATTTCCCTTATTAACTATGATTCCCAGTGAGGTCGCAGTGAGGTCGTTATAATTTACCCAGAAGAATGCATAAGAATGCACCCCCAGCAACACATGCTTTCAGTAAGATGTACAACTACAACTCAACTACAACTCTGCAAGTCTGAGCTTGCATCTTTGTCATCTAAAACTTCAAAAACTTCACGGACTAAGACTAGACCCAGCCGTTAAAACGTCTGCCGCGACGGCACATCTTGGCACATCTTGGAGCCAGGAAACGTCCACCATGTACTGCTCCTCCGTGGAAATGGCCGGATCCAAACGCCGCAGCTTTCCCAGTAGCGCCGCCTGGGCACCGGCACTGCTATGGGATCAACTTGGAACACGGCCATACCTTTGCGCCAACATCCAACATCTATCCACATCTTGGATAAAATCACGGAAACATATTCGGAAATATCATACATTTGGGCCATGATGAGCTATGAAATGCTATGAATATCTATGAATCCTGTGGATCTCCTACCTTCAATGCTTGGCCAAGCAACAGGTGTCACCGTTGCCAGCAACTCCTGCGATCTGGGTCTGGGATCCAGGTCCCAAGCTGGATTTTTGAAGAGCCACAAGGTCGACACCTGATCTTTTCTGCTTAACAACCATCTCTCAGGTTTCTTGGCCTATGTAAGTGAATATCACCACAAAATATGGCCTGAAATATGGTACAGTACCTCCATTTTAGGATCCTGAAATGACCATTGCCCAAGTGCTCAAATCTAAAGTATATAAAGTATGCCTCAAGAAAGACACGACACACCGACACACGACTCTAGAAACATATGTCCCTGGAAGAGCCTGCGCTTCCGCTGACATATCCCTCGGCCGCTTTCGCGAGAGACCTCGCTGCTACGTACCGAAACCATTATCCTGGTTGGTCACTGCACCTGAAAAACCCACATTACCCACCTTTGAAGGCTCCATCTGGTTCCATGTTCATGGGGGGGCCCAAGGGTGGTTCACTCTCTTCAATTCAGCTCCAAAAACTGGAGAACACCTTGGGATCACGTAAATATGAGCCAAGATCCACACAATCTAGAATAAAGTACATGAAGGACCATGAAGGTGGCAAAACGGAATATCCTCACTCGCAACTCGCAATGATTTTCAAACAGCAATATGTTCTCCCCTTTGCCTGATCTTTCAGATGTTCAGGGTAACACCTATGTCACCTTAAAATGTTCTGCTCTGGGGGCATGCAGAGGTTCACCATTTGGTGCACCACTGCAAAGTGACAGCGTATTGATATTGCAAAAGCACTTGATTAGACAAATGGCCGACTTTCACATTTCATTTCATCTGCACCGTATAAATGGGCATCCTGCGAGTTAGCCTCTGCTGAGGGCCGTCCCCCCAACTGAGCAGCCCTACTTTGTGCTGTTTCATCTGTCCTGATGGTCGACCCAGGCAATTGCTTCGCTGAAATACTTCCGGCACGCAGGACAAAAAACAAAACCAACAATAATAAGAGACATAATCTCGCATGGCTACCTTTGGAATCTTTGAATGGCAAACAAGTGCCTTACTCATTGGTGATAAGTACAAGAAGGAAAAAACATATTTTCAAGCTAGTGGAAGTATTGCACCACGCTGATGCACCAATAAAGGACATGCAAAAATGTCAAAGAACAAAACCGCACGCGTGACAGCCCAGCTAATGACCTGAATCAGGGCCAATTTGGCTAGCTACAGTTCAATTTGTTTTTCCCCGTTCCAAAGGCAGGTGCCCACGCTTATTAATAAGTCATGTAAAACTTGCACAATCCGAAATAAAAGGCGGATGGTTCTTCTCCTTTTTTGAAAGTGCCTTCCAGGAATTTGCTATGGAAAATGACCCATTGATGCCTACTCATTAAACATCCTATTTTGTTTTTGATGATGTTCCTGATGTTCCATGGAAAACTGCACAAGACTTGACTTTAATGACCTGAAGTGCGCCCCATTCAGCCTCTCAGCCGTCACAAGCTCCTCAGTTTCAACCTGGCCCAGACCCGGTCATGTTCGAAGGAGACGACAACATATGACAACAACAAGAAGAACAAAAACAGGTATCCAAGGAGCTTGAGACTTCAATATATAAACAGAGTTCCAAACATGTTCTGTTTGGTGGTCGAGCCACCTATCCCACAGATATGCTGAGTTATTTGGGATCGTTATCTCATCTCATCTCCCACGACCGAGGGAAAAAACAACTTAAAACCAAACCAGATATGTTTGACACCACCTAGCTGATGTGATAGGACATGAGTCACATGTGGTGCACAAATCTTGGACTCCTCCTGTTCAGTGCCAAGTCATGGCATTGCGATATCCGGGTATCCAACACCTAGGATGGGCCAAATAAAGTTCTGTCATAGATTGTAAACCTTCCAACCCCATCCTCCCCATCCCATTTTTTGGGGGCAACAAATGGTCCCATGACCATGTCCCCAACATCGATACCGGCAGTGCGCCTCTACCGGAGCTTCGGGATCAGCCTGTGGAACTGATGTTGGACCCTAGAGCCCTGAAGTGGTCGGAACATTTGCTACAAAGCGCATCTTTGGCAGCTGAATAATCTGAATATTGTGGTAATTGTGGTAAAAACTATTGGTTTAAGTAAAATTTACAGTTCCTCACCGAGGGGAACATCTTTACTTTGAGCTATGGCCTTTTCAGACTGCTTTCTCTCACGCACACAAGGGCACGATAAAGTTCCACACAAACCCTGTAGCCATTGCTTCGTATATACCGTATATGAGCATCATGACAAATGTTTGAAACAATCGCTTGGATTAGGATTAGGAGTCATATGTCCACAATACATCGACTATAAATACTGTAGTAGTTTTTCATTAGCTACAGGCTACACTTACAGTTTGCACGGCAACCCCAGAGCCATTGTGGGTTGCTACGAGTCTCAACTCAGAAGGGGTCCAAACAAAAATGCAGCCATCACCTCTTCCGCTTCTTCTTCGCCTTCCTCTTCCAATTCCTCCTGCGCCTTACTGAAGCTGGGCTTATCACAATGTACATGCATTTTGTTATGGGCCCCCAACAAAATAGAAGAATTCTTCAAGGATGGTAGGGAAGCTATTTAACTACCCCATAATTCCCAGGTTTCCATCCGTTTTGGGGCTGCCATGTTAGCTGCTATATGCAAAAAATCGCATATGATATACTGTATATATATATATTATATATACATGTATTTATGTATGCATTAAGCCGTGGGTAAATGGCACACAATTGAAGGTAGAACCCTGAACATGGCACTCGCCTTCCATACAATTGTCTTCGGTTTCCATGCCCCTTGCAAAGGGTGTAACCACAACATAATCCAGTCGTGCTTGACTCTTGGCGCAGGTCGCGTAAAAGTTCCAAGAGAGCTACGTACAAACACATACAAACATATCATTAATATTACACATAAACACAACTTTACAATACTATACACATATACATAGCCTGAAGCAATAGCAGCTACCCTCTGGTAATTTAACATAACTCTGGAAAGATCCACCATGTTTAATGGGAAATTCCACTATTTCTATGGAAAATCACCATTTTTAATAGGTAAATCCACTATAAATGGTCATTTTCAATAGCTATTTTGACATAACCAGAGGCTACTCTGGAAACCACCAGTCCCTGGAGGTCCCACCTCGGCCATCACGGCAGTCCCGTTCTCTGGAACGAAGTCCTCGCCGAAATCTGGCACTTCATCCTCCACCTTAAGGCCGAACGGAAAATTGTGGCTTCACCCTCTGGTTATGTCAACAGTTTGCTATTGAAAATGACCCATTTATAGATGATTTTCCCATTAAAACCTCTGGTAATGACTGTTAGTTTGCTATTGAAAAATGACCCAGTCGAAATAGTTGATTTACCTATTCAACATGGTGATTTCCTATAGCTATGTTAGTTTATAATGACCATTTATAGTGGAAGTTCCCATTAAACATGGTGATTTTCCATAGTTTTCTGTAAACGTTTACCAGAGGCTAATTGGTACTGCTATGACTGCTATGACTTTCTCACTGGTGAAACCATGTTCAATCCTTAGATCCCATTCCATATCCCACAAAAAAGGCCAGTTAAATCCATAAAAATCCCCAGTGTTCATGATACCCTCTGGTAAACATACAAAAAACTATGGAAACTCACCATTTCCAATGGGTAAATCAACTATAAATGGTACATTTTCAATAGCTATGTTAAATTACCCGAGGGTATCCAAGTTACAGTTGGATTTTTTAGCGCATTAAATATCATTAAACCTCCCACTAGTTGATAAATAGTTTATATAATAATTATCATATCCAAGTAACAATGCCATTCAATCCCAGTGGAGATATAAATCCCTATTGTTGTTCAATCCCATTATCCCAGTTACCCTCTGGTAAACTAACATAGCTATAGGAAATCACCATTTTGAATAGATAAATCAACTATTTCTATGGTCATTTTTCAATAGCTATGTCACAAATTACCAGAGGGTATATCAATAATATCTATTGGGGATAATATCCAGTTATAAACCCCCCATATCCCAGTTATCCCAGTGTTATATCTATATCCCACAATGTGGGGCCCCCAAGATAGCTAAGTTGGTTTATAACTCCAATAACTATGGTTTATGATGGTTTATGGTACTTATAACTATAGTTAATGGGGTTTATAAATCAATTTATGACTAGGGGGCCCCACATTGCAGTTCTAAACCCTCCATTTTTCAGCTGCCCTGGGCAACGCCAGGCCACACCAAAGGCGGCTGCAGCCTGGGCCGCCTCCTCCGCCAGAGCGGCCTCGGCGGCTAAGGCCGCCTCGGCGGCGGCATCCACCTGCGAAGTTCCAGCGGTTCTTGAAGTCAGGAAATAATATAAGGGAAAATGGAAAGTTTAACATAATATTATTTTCCCTTATATTATCCCTTCCTCCATATATAATATTACCCTCTGGTTATAGCCATGGAAAATCCCTTATAAATGGAGGTTTTAGTGGGAAAACCATCCACAAATGGTCCATTTTCCATGGCTATGTCAAATAACCAGAGGGTATATAATCTTGGTGGGATGATTATACAAGGTGGTGCCCCCCCCAGTTATAAATGGGTTATGATCCCATGAAAACTATAGATATAACACATATAAACCATAGTTATTGGACTTATAAACCAACTTAGCTAACTATGGGGTACCACCTTATATAATCTTGGTGGGATGATTATTCCCAATATATGGAAAAAGAATCCTAAAAATCCTATATCAGTTCCAAACCACCAATCAGTAATCTATATCTGGTTGGTGGTTTTAACCATCTTGAAAAATATGCAAGTCAGTTGGGATGATTACCATATAATATGGAAAAATAAAACATGTTCCAAACCACCAACCAGCTTATATTATAATCCTATATCCTTTCCTATCGTATCCTATTCTATTTATTTATATACCCAGCTGGCTAGCTATGCATCCATCCATCTGAGATTTGTCCGCCCGTCCATCAATCTGGCATTGTTTTTTGCGGGCATTTTCCAAAATTCTATGATACTTGAAATGATTTTTGAAGGATGGTTGTTTAGTTTGTGATGAACCAGTGGTAGTTGCAGTGTTTCAAGTCATTTCATCGAAACTGATAATCAATGATGTTTTGCGGGGATGTCATGATGCTGAGAAATATCATCCCTATCCTCATTTTTCTCATCCTTATCATCCTCCCCTATCATCCTATCATCCTATCATCCTATCATATTATATTCCCATAGCATCCCCCATTCTCCTTTCCAAACTCCGTTGCCGCTTCGGCACCTCAGCCTCCAGGGCCCACGCGTTGCGCGTGGCCAGCTCCGCCGCGTAGTCTTCGAAGTCCGTTTCACCCATCGTATCGGCCTCGGTTTTCCGGGGATCCATGGAAAAGTTGCTATGGTAATCCTCCAAAAAATCTAAAAAATGGTATGGTAGATATGTATTATCTGTTTTTTTTACTATGGCTTAGCAACCAAAATATGGGGGTTGCCTAAAATGGGGGGATCTACAAAACCATAAATGTCAAGGGTATCCATGGCTATCGCCATTTCAACCTCCAGCAATCCCAAAGAATGGAGAAGTTGCTGAATTTACCGCTGCGCAAGCGTAGGATTCGACTTTTCTGCATCGAGGGGTGCCACAAGTTTCACAATTTTGGAGAAACCCATTGGATCCACCATTGTTTCCACAAATTTGGGGGTCGTTGGTGAATTTTAAGCCTTGAACCAATTGTCAGGTTGGCAACGCAGAAACTCACCAAACGAAATTGGAACAGGATGATGGACAAATATGGAAACAGGCAGGAAACACATAAACATATGTGCACAGATTGCATCGACATGATTCAATGATGTGTGGTCGCAGGCCTCGTATTCTATCATAATTGTCTTTCTATCCATATCTCAATCTGATACCTCAACCTGATATCTGGTCTTATTCTTGTATTCTTTCTATATACTAATATATGCAGTATGCATCTATTTATCATCATATATCCATTATATATATAATATTCATAATCATGTTAATCATGTTGTGCAATCTCATCCTTGATGCCTTTTGGCTCAAGGGTGATCCAAAATAGCTATCCAATCAGTTTTGGCTTTTCCTGTGACCCCTCCCTCCCTTATATACCTGTAATATATACTGTACATATATATATATATATATATGGCAGTGTGTCAAAACCTTGTACCCCTGGTGAACATCAAAATAGCTGGTAAATGGATGTTCATCCCACTAAAAATGGTATTAATAGGTATTGATCCATAGCCATATGTATACACACGTATATTTATCCCTATCTCAATTAAGCCATAGGTCATCTCATTCGATCTGCTGATCTGCTGATCGGGGCCCAGCCTCTCCGCCCGCAGCGGTGTCCACGGCCCAGCCCAGCTCACCATCGTTCTCCCCCTCGGGTGCCTCGGGTGCCTCCTGTGCCTGGGAATCCGGATGATTTTCCGCCAGAAAACTCGAGAACTTGAGGTTTTCTTACACAAAAATGAAGGATTGTTCAGTGTTCAGGAAAGCGCAGTTCAAAGATTCCAAAAAAAAACGTTTCAATAGTATCATTTTTTCATGGCCTTTAAATGGATAATTTTCAAGCATGAACCAAACAAGACATCTCTCTTGAAGGCTGAAGGCCTAGCAAAGCAAAAGGAAAACCGGTTTACTGTGACGATTAAACTATGTGATCATCAAAAAAAACAAGGTTGACCCCATCAGGGGATATCCCATCATATCTTTGTCTCCCCATCACCTGCAGAAGGATCCCAAGAATTGTGCAGCACAAGCTCTCGCCTGCTGATCATCTTCGAAATTCTCCAGGAGCATGAAGTAGTTGTCCACATCCTGAGATCATCTATGATCATCTGTTTGGATTGTGAATCGGTAAAAGAACACAAACAGGAGGCCCTTGCCTTTAATGATAAAGTAGGCAAAACTGTTTCTGCCCCCCAATAATTGACTAGAACGGGGCGTCCTGTGGGAGTGTGATGTTTGCTCCAAAAACCTTCAACAGAATGATATTCACGAGTGTTTATATGGTGACAAGGGGTCTGAACCCCGCGCTCTCTACTGTAACCAATCTATAATCTACCCTCTGGTAAACTAACATAGCTATGGAAAATCACCATGCTATTAATGGGTAAATCAACTATTTCGACTGGGCCATTTCCAATAGCTACGTTAGTCATTACCAGAGGCTATACAGAAATGATCTATACGAACACCCAAATAGTTTCGCTGGGCGCAGAGATCTGGACCTGTTGCATGATGCTGCAGCTGCTGCACGGATTTTCCAATTCTTTCCAATGGTAAAACCCGAGAAACTCGCATCGATCTGCCCGGCATCTCGAATCGCCGGGGCAAGCATTGCGAAAGAGAAACACATGGACCAATTTTTGGTCCACCTGGGCCCTCAACATCTAGATCATCGGACATTTATATCATGTATATTCATGTATATACCGTATACCGCATCATCTAGCCAAATTTATAGTTGATATTAAAATTCATCAGTTATATCAGTAATATAAGAATGTTGTATCACCGGCTGCCACCCTAACGTTTATCCAAGTCTCCCTTGCATCCATGTCGACCATCTTGAGGTCGGCAACAGGCACAGGCACAGGGCCAGCGGCACATGGCCAGCGATAGTTTGATACTTCTGGCGACGGCCTGGAGCCTACTGGTGCCATGTGCTGAATGCTGTGACTTCTGCATATGGATACAACGCAGGTCAGCATAGAAAAAGGATTGTCATGAATTGTCATGAATTGTCATGAATTGCTCTTCCATCCTACTCTCATGTGACAAATGTGGCATGTTGGATCTGGGAGGGATTGAATAAATGTCTCTGACACATGGGCAATAACCATGGCCGCCAGTGAGTGACCTCAGCTGTAACACTGTAAGTGGCTTGAATGATCATGGCAAACGTCTGTGCTCACCGCGTGAGATTCTCATCGAACTATGGGCTTTTAAGACTTGATGTATAACCTGAGCAAATGGCATGTTCGCAAAGGAGTGGGCGTCAATACTTCTACATGGCTCCTTCTTTCGACATCATGATCATCATGTGGCTCACTTCCAAGGACTGCCAACCATAGCCCCTGCTGCAGGGGCCTCAACACTTCGAATTGCACTTTCCCTGCATCCCCAAAGATTTGGGTTGAGGCAGTATACCCTCTGGTAAACTAACATAGCTATCGAAAATGGCCATTTATAGTGGATTTTCCCATTAAAAAATGGTGGATCTTTCCATAGCTATGTTAAATTACCAGAGGGTATCATAATATGATTAACCTGCATGTGATCAACCAATGGTATTTGATGTGGGTATAGATTTTCGACGATCCCTTGCAACACTTGGCCGTGCTCCGCCTCTGGTAATTGCAGCCAATCCGTACCTTACACCAGGATGTGCCTAACGCAATTACAAAAAAATAGGGAAAGAATTGGATGTGCCTGCTTTGGTGGCCAAGAAAACTTGGCTAGCACCGCACCTTGGACCAACTTATCATAGCATGTTTGGGGGTTCTTAGTGTGAGGTCTTAAATCATCAAAAACGACCCCAAGCAAATCATGCCAAAATCAAATCAACCGGTCATGTTTTTTTTTTGGGTCCCGTCATTTGATGCCCAGAGAATCACTGGAATGATTCCTTCAGCAAATCTTCCGATTGAACAAACATAGTTTGAATTGCTCGCTTCATGACTAGGTACAACAAAACTGGATATGGATCTGTTCCGGCCTCCCCACAGCTCTCTGTCTCTACTTGGTATGGAATCTTCAGAAAAAAAACTAAAATTCAATTTCATCTCATTTGATTGGTTTATATTGGTTTCTTATGTTTCTTATGTTGCAAAGATCAGGTTTTCCCATGGTTTTCCCATGGTTTTCCCATGGTTTTCCCATGGTTTTGACCAGCAAATCTTATCGAATCCAGGGGTCCCCGGTACGCCGCCGAGTGACGACCATCAGGTGCTGAAAAGGTGCCCTGGAGCGATGGAAGCAGGGGAAACAGATGGCTGCACAGATATATCACAGATATACCCTCTGGTAGTTTTAACATAGCTATTGAAAATGGTGATTTATAGTGGACTTACCAATTAAAAATGGTGATTTTCCATAGCTATGTTAGTTTACCAGAGGGTATATTTCTATATCATGCTATATCATCTTATGATATCTTATGTCATTTTACTTCATTTTATGGATTTCGGAGATGATTGGATCGTTACCTCAAAGCCACTGGGGAAACCAAATAAACATATGACATCATATTATATGACATCATATGACTCATATGACCAAGTTGATAGCCCACGTCATGATAGGTGGAATTTCGGTGGTGAATGATGCCCGCTGACCACCAATCCCTCCAACTCATGACCTTCAGCATCAACGCCCCCAAATATCCTAAAACCTTACACAAAGGAAAAACATGATGCATCTCCAAGTCAAACAATTTGCAGAGTTTAGGAAGACATGTACTTTTGACATCTTTTGACTTGGTTTTTGGCCAAGTTCGTGGAGGTTGCCAGACTTCATAGTTTGATGAGGATGGATGGGCACCGATGATCATTGCAAATCAATCCCATCATTCCCATACTCAGCAACTGACCAGCAGTCTGGCCTTCCTGCAGGTCCAAGGCGATGCATGGCAAATGTGCCGATACACTTTGGAAATCACCGGAAAACATTAGAACATATTGGAACCAAACATTGCCAGCGCAAGTATCTGAAAATGCCATACATGCTGCATGGTGATGATTCTGCGTGAGAGGGAGTGATTCCACGGGAGTTGCATGTGTCATAGCACCCCACACATGCCAGAGTAATCAATCCCTGCTGCCCTTCATTTTCCAGAAACGAAAAGGGTCAATCCAGAGCTGGTGAGTCTTGTGCTCAACCCTGCCAGCAGCTCTTAAAACTCTTGGGAAAAACCATCAGGATGATTGATCCATTCATTCTCATTTTGTGCCAGAGCCATCAGCACGTAACACTTTAAAAAGCTGGCCTAGCCAAAAAACTGTCAACTTCATAAGGATATATATCAAACCCAGTGGCTCACTGCTCCATCTGCAGTTGGAAATGCAGAGATACGGATCGATGTACCTCAGCTCATGTAGCTGCCAGCTTTGGGATCTGCCTGATGTAAATCCCAAACTGGTTGCTCGATTATATAGACATGATTAGATTTCCTTGATTAATAAAGGCCCGGAATTGCACTTAATTTTATCAGCACCACATTTTCCGCTGCTCATCGGCGAGTCACATGCATAAGGCAACAGCGTCCGGTTTACGAGCTGCCCGGAGGTGTGCACCTGGCGCAAGGGCGCAAGTGATAGTTTGCCTTGCCAGCAACAAAAGGGACCCACACACTATGCACTTCTGTTGCATGTAACTTTCACCATACAACTTTTGGGGTGATCAAATATATAAAACCATAACAACATCATGACATGGAAGCTGACTCTGCTGATCCATGACAATTCCCCATCCTTCAACCTAATCGAATTGAATTTTGATTCATCCTTTGTCGATCACATGCCACGAAATACAAGTACCCTATAGCAAGATTTCCTTTGCCTAAGATGCCCACCACAAAATAATGAGCGTTCCATTGGCTGCAATACCGAACATAGTGCCATCAACCGATCATCACCCAATCGCATCCTCACACAATCAACTCCCATGTTGTTTGAAAATGACTATATTTACACACACACATATATATAATATAATATAATAAAATAAAATATAATATTTATATATATATAATGTAATGTAATGTAGTACAATATAATATAATACAATATAATATAATATATCACCCAACAATAATCCGCAACCATCTACCCCCAAAAAAACTTGGCCAATTAGAGGTCATCAAAAAAAGAACTTTCCATCAAACAAGCCCATGGGGGGAGATGGTTTTTTCCTGGTAATTTTTCAGTCCCCAGTTCGATATCTCACATATTCCTGCCAGTTCCATGGTTCCAAAGATATCTCCAGCTTCACTTTCGGGGATTCGCTTCCATATTTTGGATACCCTCTGGTTATGTCAAAATAGCTATTGAAAATGGCCATTTATAGTGGATTTTCCCATTAAAAATTGTGATTTTCCATAGCTATGTTAAATTACCAGAGGGTAACTATTTTCCATATTTGAAACACCAAATTATGATCACTTCAAAATCTGCTTGGTGGTTTCAGCCCCACTGAAAAATGATGGAGTTCGTCAATGGGAAGGATGACAACCCATATATTATGGAAGGATTATCCCACACCACCAACCAGTTATCCAACGATGATCCCAAGCAGCTCCGGCTCCACCTCTGGTGGCATGGTGGGTGCCATGTGCATCTCCGGCCACTGCTGCGACGACAGCTGCAGCATCTGCAGCTGCAGCTGCAGCGGGCAGCCCTCCGCGTCGTGTTGCAAGGGCTTGGCGGCAAAGCTGCTGCGACGCCTTGGGGAATAGAACTTAAATGGCACCATCTTAGTGGGTCTATACATTCTTGATACGGAGTAATATGATAATAATAACAATAAATATATATATATACATAGAATTAGTTATTAATTAATTATTTATTTATTTCACGGTTCCCCCCCAACCCCCCTCCACAAAAAACACTACGAATACATCATGTTTCAAATGCAAGTTACTGGCTCCAAGGTAGCAAAAGGTAGTTTTTTTTTGGCGGGCTAGCTGCATATATTTTATGTGCGTGCGATTTGTAAATATAGAAACATATTAGAAACAAATCTTTCACCAAGCATCTTTATGGCAATACAGTGGTATTGTACACCAATCATCATGAACGATTGCAACCAGATCTAGTTGGGGGGTAGAAGCCAAGCATAAAGCATCACAAATAGGAAAGGTTGTATCTTACATATTCAACTCTTATACGCATGTTTGATTAGATCAACCATATTTGGACCTATCGAAACAATATCGCGCCCCAATATATACATACCGGCTGTAGAAACATATCTAAGAATATGTTCATACACATTGTTGCTTAGTTTCATTTTGTAAAAAAATAGTGTGCGGTTTAATATTGCATATCATCAATGAATCATGATATAAACTATGTTAAAATAATTAAAATATATATAATATAGCTCTATATAATATATATATATTGATTCATACTTTGAAGACTAATTACCATCATTGGCCTTCATTGCTTTTAACATGTTTAAACTATGGCACTTTCCATCACTGCCATGGCACTGCACCGGCCCAAAGCTGGGCGTCTTCGGCAGCGCCACGCGCCACGAGGCGGCGCTGGAGGTGTCCCAATCGGCGGCCTTGTAGGGATGCTGCCGCACCAGCTGACGATGCCTGGGGGAAAAAGGATGGAAACAACTCACTGGTGAAAGATGTGGAGACTGGTACACTATGGTAAACTATTCAGCCAAAAAATCTAGGTTATTTCACCAGCTGGAAAGAATTTTTTGTTTCACCAGCTGGAAATAAGATGAAACGGCCAATTAGAGTTCAGTTCAATCAACTGAAAATTGGGTACAGCCATTGACAGGGTCCGAAAATGATGGACTCACAGTCGGCTGCTTTTTCTTTGAATGAACTCACTGGTAAGTGGTATTTTCCTTCACCCGTTAAACGACGGTTTTAATGATTTTACGTAAGAAATTGGTGACTGGCAAAGAACAATCGCAATGGATAGGTGGAATGGTAAAGGGAATTGGCTTGATCCAAAAGATTCATCTTATGGGAATGTGCTGAAGACGAGGCCTTTACAGGTTAAAATGGGCTTCTGGTACGGTGGATGCGTCGGGCCAAACCGACCGGCTTCACTGCTTCACCCCGTCCCATCAATATCAGCCAATTGCTGGGCGATCCAAATCACACGTATAGATGATATTAGATGATGGTATATGGTGATATTATGGTGAGTAAAATCAGGATCTGAAACCACCAAGCAATAGCCAACAAGAGTCAACATAAATAAAAGTATCTGGAGACATCTGGAGACGAGTTGCTCTTCAAGATCCAATGCCATCAGCAAAGGTCCCAACCGCACAGTGCTTCCTTCTGGGGATTTATTCGTTACCGGCTCTACCTGGAAGTCCAATTGGATGGCAGGCTGTGCCTGTCGTGCGCCACGTGCCTCAGCTGATGTGGATGATGGCTGCCCTCGATCAAAATTTCCCGAATTTCCCTGTTTCCATGAGGAATATCATTCCATGAGGAATACGCTGTTCCAGAAAACATGTTCTTTCCATCTGCGCATGGCTTAAGAAAATCCCCAAAGTATCCCAAAGTTGGGTGGTTTCATCTTGTAAAGAACTGCCATTGTTTTTGCTCAGCTGCTGGGATCTCGAAGGCCAGGAAACCTTCCAGGAGTTTCCACTGCACCAGCTGCCCGTCCCGCTGTACCTTTAAGGTCCTGGGGTCCTGGCGCAGGAACTCGGGCACGCGGATTTTCAGCACCTGAGGGCGTCAAGAAAAGGGGGATGCAAGAATGCCATGTCCCTGGATTCAATGTTCTTCTGTGGGAAGCTCCAACTTCATCATCTAGGACGACCGTGATCATACAAATCTAGTATAATGTATATATATATATATATAAACTAATTATATATACATACACCACAACCATGATTATAAAATCACCACTACCGTCGTCGTCCTCATCCTCCTCCCCCCCTCCTCCTCCTCATCATCATCATCATCATCCTCATCATCCTCATCATCCTCATCATCCTCATCATCCTCATCATCCTCATCATCATGATCATCATCATCATCATCACCATCATCACCCTCATTGTCAACCTCATTGTCAACCTCATTGTCAACCTCATTGTCAACCTCATTGTCATGGTCTTTGTCCCTACACATGTTCATGTCAATATCATAGGCACATCAACGGCAGTCCAGCGAACAGCCAGTGGAGTAGGAGTGCTGCAAAGAGACCCCATCAGGTCGAGTATCCAGACATAAAAAATACATAATACAGAATCATTACAGGATCAAATCCCCTACTTCCAGATGATTCCGGGGCCTGGTTCTCTTGTTTGGGCTTTGGCTTCTTTAGATCAAGTTGCTGCAACGAAAAAAGCCTTGCTTTTCAAAGGGTCAGGGGTCAGCAGTCAGCTGCTGGAATCTGCCAAAAGTCAACCCCCTCATCCCTCATCCCTCTGCACAGCCAGGACACAAAGGCCTCTTCATTATGGATCCAATATTCCACGGAAGTGGCAAAGGGATATCCTGACAAACTGCGACTCTCCGTTCATCGCATTAACTGCGATGAACGAACGGCTCCATCCGGTTCCGAAGATGGTCCCAGCTCAGGGTGAAGAACAACACCCAAGTTATCCAATCAATTCCAACCACCAAGGCACCCGTTTTCAGCTCCACTGTGGCACCAATGCTTTTGCTCTGCATGATGCTAGGGGCCCATATAGCAGAAATGATCTCCTGCGTGCACAAAGCTTGGGGTCTTCGAACTGGCAACCTGCCCATACACTCTGACCTTCCAATGATGTCCTTGTTAAATCTGTTGCTTAATCTTTTGAATCTTACTGGAAGAATACAGGGACCACTTGGATAGACTGCTTGCGTTGATCTTCCTTTTAGATTGACCAACCAGTAGTTCAGGACCATCATGGACCATCTATGCGGCTTCCTATTGGTACACGGTCACCGGGATCACCTAGGGTGCTCTCCTTGCTCTCAGGCCGCTCAAAGAAGAGGTTCGCTGTGAACCTGGGGCGGCCGTGCAGTGGCCCAACATCCGACGCAAACCATCCGGGTTGACAACCCTGCCGGTGGCTGAGGATATATGATTCTTGAAAGAGGTTACCAAAGATGCGCAATCTGCAATACATCTGGATTTGTGCAAACACGGGAACTACCGATACCTAACTCATTTGTTTGTTTGTTTTTCAATTACCCTCTGGTTATTTAACATAGCCGTGGAAAATAGCCCATTTATAGAGGATTTTCCCATTAAAACCTCCATTTATAAGGGATTTTCCATGGCTATGTTAGTCATAACCAGAGGGTAATTAAAGTAGAACAAGGAGCGGCAATGAGGATATATGAGGATCAACCATGGCCCATTCCCAGCAAAAAATCCATCCTGCCCAAGGCGCTTGGGATAGCCTTGATGGAAGTTGGAGGTGCAGCAGGGGTAGTTGGGCTCAAGGCCATACATGGCTGACTGAGGACCATCGTGGGTCCAAATGTGATCCGGCCTTGCAATGCTGAGAGGATGCATGGCGGGTGTGCCATGAGGTCAGGACCTTGGTCATAGACCTCTCACATCCCCTCATCGATGTCCAAATGACATGGGAGACTCCAAAAAAAGAGTCCCTTCTGAACTTCATCGGATCCTCTTAATGTCATTGATCGCAGCCTACCCTCTGGTAAACTAACATAACTATGGAACATCACAATTTTTAATGGGTAAATCAACTCTAAATTGCAATTTTCAATAGCTACGTTAAATTACCAGAGGGTATCAGAGTCTATCATTCTGTGCTCCTAACCCACTTAGGACCCCATCCAAAACCCTCACCACCGGCTTCCCAGGTGCTCATTGGACAAGGCTTGGAAGGAGTTGGCCAGCTGCAGATAGGGATGTGACCACAAGTCATCGCTCAAGCTGCCCGGCAGGGCATTGAAGGCTAGTTGCTCCAGAGCATCCAAGGCTTTCCTGGGCAAAAAACGCTGGGTATCCAAAGTGGAGGGTGGACCTTAATCAACATGGGGTGGTTTTAACGCACCAACATAGGTAAAACAACCAAGCATGTTGGGAATCAAATATGATTAATATATATATATATATTAATATATCATATCAACCAACATTTCGAGGAGAACTTCTGGATTCCTAAAGGCATAACGAGCACGTCTCATCACGCCTCCCATGCTTAGTCAAAGCACATGTACCAATTTGATCAACATGTAATAAGCACTTTGTGGGTTGATCACGGCTAGTCCCATCACTCCGTTTGTATGTGAGGATTGACCAAGGACGGTCTTTGATTTTTTGAACACCCAGCTGTATGTCTCGTGGAAATACATGTCAAAACAAACAATCGCACAACATTTCAATTCACTTGGATGTCCACCCACCCAGCTGTGCTCCTATAATAATACACACATGTCTATCTATAGTTATACTAGGTATAGATTCTAGATGAACATCCCATCCGTGAGCAGAAACAAATATCTGTCATCAAACTTGATACAATATATCTGTCATCAATCATCCCAGGAAAAAAAACATAGAAAACCCATCATCCTCGCCATTTGTTTCCACTATAGTCTATAGCCTAGCCACACGGCATCCTGGTCCCTGGTTGCCAGCTGTGCAGTCAACACCAGCGACCACATGGACTCCACCACCGTGCAGAGTTCGGTGCCCCGGGAGGGCATGCGACCTGCATGGATGTTTTTCAGGCTTAGATGCTGAAGGCCGTGAAGTCTAACATTATCTAACATGATCCAACATTGAAACAGAAACCAACATGGATAGAACATGATGTGATCGAATATTCAGGATGACCTTCATAATTAAAACCGCTATGTTTGAAGCCGGTGACATTGTGGAATGTGAAATTCTCCAACAACGGCATCCATCAAACCTCATAGAATGTGACTATAGACACTTGAACATTCCAAGGGAAGCAACCGGGTGAAATAGGGAAGCACCCTTTTTCAAGACACAAATCTATCTCACATGCAGCAGAAACCTTATGCCTAGAGCCCAAGCCTCCACCAATCTCCACCACCATCACCATCCCACATCCCCAACCTGCAAGATGCTCGTCTGCCCCGAAAGCACCATGTGGCTGACCATGATAGCGTTGGATTTGCGACCATGCCAGCCATGACTCCTCAAAGCCTGGGGCCACGGCAGTGATCCAACGGCAGCGATTCAGTCCACTTAAAAACAACATCCACGAATTTCCACAAGTTAGTTTAATGTTGCCTGCATTGCATCATTTCTCGGAGATTTCACATATTTTCACATCAGCCCGTGGCATCCCGTGCCCCCATCCGCCTTTGGAAGGATCTCCGCTTTGACGTCCCCAAACCACACCGTGCTTCACCGCCTGCGCGTTGTTCACCCCATGGGTCTGCAGAGTATCGATCACCACGGCGGACTGCGGGAAGCGGCTGCTGTTAAACCTCAGCAGGGAATTGGCCAAGGGCTGTACTGATCGTGTCATCATGTCATGTATCAATATGTATCACATCTCGTGTCACATGCAAATCCGCCGATGTGAGTGGCTAGTCATAATCATACATGTATTATACTTATACGTAGCTGAAAACCAAATATGGATTCGAAACCCTGAACAAAAGCAGTCAAGTCATCCAAACTATCGCAACTTCGAGTCCTTCCAAGCTGCCAATCTTCGTTCCATGGGAATGCCAGGTGATGCAAAAGGGAAGCGACCTGAGCCATTAGCTGCAACTTGCCCCTACATGTTCCGGTCAACATCCACTATCCTTCCATGATATGCTGCTTCGCTGCATGACCTTAAAAGACTGCTCAAATCACAAAACCACCCACCTTCCGGAAAATCGGAAAAACTTAGTGACCCATCAGCGGGTGAACCCTTTCAAATCACGATCCAACGTTCTTAGAGATATACACGTAAAAACCTCCTACATTTGGATAGTGCATGAAGGTGCATGATAGTTCAATTAGTTTCTGATAGTTGCATTTAAGTCCTGTATATCCTTTACATCGAACAATCCAGTGTTTTATGTACGACTAACCCACAATACCTTGCAAAGAAATGTTCAGTTTGGTGCCCTCCCCCCAAAAAAATAAGCAATCAAAACACTTTCATTTGTGGCACAAAACATACATACCCGTAACCCAACCAAGGTTTGCCATGATAGTTCAGCAAGCATTGACTCATAATGCCCCCAGAAGGTTTAGAGTTTAGATCCATGAGAAGGTTTTCACCACCAAATAATGAGCAGCAGAACCAAAAATGGGATTCATGCGATTTGGAATGGGATTCATGAGATTTAGTATGAGACATGTTTTAAATCCAAAAAGGATAAGGTCAAAAGGATTCAAAACCTAGAAGGCATCAGTCAGAATGAAGCAAAGTAGAAATAATCAGCAGTATGAGGCTAGGGGGGCTGAGGGTGTTCTTTAACTAGGGGCGCACATGCACATTATTGGGGGGGCAACCCACCTGAAGGGGTACCCTTTATGAGCTTCTCAAAGTGCAACTGTTTTATAAGACAGTAATAAAGAAAATGCATGTTTTTTCAAATCAGAAATTTTAGGATTTTCCTAGATTTTCGGGATTCTGTGTGTTAGCAAGATTTTGATCAGACAAGCAGCTGTGTGCTGGAACAAAAATGCAGCAACGAGCAGCATGATTAGCAGCAGTTTCTATCAGCACCGGAACCCTTAGGACAGAAACATCAAAACCAAATCACGTTCTCATTACCAAAAAAATAGGATTTCTGAGCAGGGTGTTGTTTAATAGGGGGTCGCACATGCTTTTTAATAGGAAGGGGCCAACCCAAAGTAGTATTGCCAAACATTTTTTGAATGTGGGTGTTGATTAATCCGGGCTGCTTATTAATATGAACTTAACATTACAACCTATGCCTTTCTCCTGAAACTCTCCCAGTCGCCAAGGCACATCCAACATCCATTGCCCCTTCTTCGACTCGATGGGCAACTGGTCTACCTGAGATCATGGCTGAAAACAGCATGGACCACCGGAAACCGGAACCAAATGGGCTAGTGATTTGACGTATCCTAAGCGTACATTTTGAGAGCAATCTCTCTCTCTCTCTCTAATATATATATATATATTTGTACATAACATGATTTCAGCAAATTCATGGCGAGATTCGAGAGATGGCTAAAGTATTCTTTTCAGGTCACACAGCTGTTTTGTGAAATCTATGTAGCTATTAAATTACCACAACAAAGGCGCTTGCCTTAACAAAAAGCCACAAGCCAGGAGCTTCGCCCAGAAACGAAGTAGTGGATGGACCAAATCAAGTCATGTGCTCGGTAGGACGACCAGGACGTGACCGATGTGGCCTGTTGCAAACCTCAGGGCCCTCAGGGCTTCATTGCCGCTTTGGGGAGATTCTTGGGGTGCCCCAAGTGGCCCAGGGGCCCAGAAAAATCTCATGTTTGCCCAATGAAATCACCGGATGTTTGTCTTCACCGGAAGGCGAGGGACGTTCCTCCACCTGCATGAAAAATCGGTAGGCCACAGATTCGACTAGTTGCTTGCGACCCTGCTGTGAATCTGGAAGTGACTCATGATACTGCGCCAGTGCCATCAGGAATGGCATCCGCGACCAAAAATCTGAGCGATCCTGGGGGATGCGTTGGATGTGGTAGATAACTTGTGACGCAAAGGCTGTGGAGAACAACAGGGGAGTTGTCCGAGTTGTGCATTACACATGCACAAACACACACACACATATATATATAATGTATTATATTATATTATAAAATATATAATATTATATTATGTTATTATATATATATATGTGTGTATTGCATTATGAGAGATATACAATGCATACACACAATATATAATATACCATCATACATAATATAATATGGTGTGACAGCGTGTATTCCCAGCTCAGCTTTTCCAAAGTGGAATATTGGGCGGGATTGCTTTCGCCCAGAAATGATTCTGCTGCACATGGCCGAAAACAGTGACATGCAATGACAAATACCCTCTGGTAATGTCAAACATAGCTATGGAAAATCCCCATTTTTAATGGGTAACTCCACTATAAATGACCATTTTCAATAGCTATGTTAGTTTACCAGAGGGTACATGCAACTGAGACTCTGTGTCCGGACCAATCCAACCGCTCCGCTGCTGAAGTTTGAAGATAATATCAAGATAACCTTCGATCTTCCCTGGCTTTAAGCCATCCCCAAATCAAACTGCTTGTCATCCCAAAAGCAGGATAGAAAGTCAAATCGACCACCTGAAGAACATCAGTTAATGGTATTGATATTGATAAACAATCTCACACATATCCAAACAGGTGGTTCAAAATTAACACAGAAACCACCAATCAGAAAAGAAATTGCAAAAACATGCTGAAACCATCAACCAGCAACCTTCGATGGTGCCTAAAAGCTCTTGATCACCCAGTTGCACTGCAAGTGGGACAGCACCGTTCATCCAATATGGCAAGTTCTCGTGCAAACCACCGTCCACATCCTAGAGAAAAGGGAATGGCTGACAGAAGTGCAACGAACATTTGGTTTCAACAAAAAGCATCTCATCATCTGATCATACCTCATGAATACACGTATGTTCATTCATATATATTATATATATATAGTTATATTATATATATATGTTAATATATGCATGTGAATGTGTATATGTACATGTGCATATATATATATGCTGAGATGTCGAATGTACTTCTGCTTTTTGTGAACCTGTGGCTTCCAGGCCTTCAAATCAAATCCCAATAATGCAGCCATTGGTATCCCAATCTTCCGTGCCCTGTTCCTTTTCTGAGAGAGAATGCACGAGTTCTCTAATTCAAGCCATTTGCAGCCATGATCTCTGCCTTAAGAAAAGCGTAAGTGTTCATCAAATCTGCCTGTTTCCCACTAACTTACTGTAGCACAAATGGAGCGAACATGAGCGAACAAGATTTTTACACAGCTGTTTGGTGCATCACAATCCAAGAAATATCGAGAAACCAAACTACGAGGAAACGGTATGACTCGGTTACATTCACTTCTTGCAACCAACTGTTTCATCGGAAAACATCCCTTTAATTAATCCCAAATGTAGGGTTACTCATTGAGACCCCACCAAGCATCTAAGTCCATCTAGCTGACCCGCCAAGGCACGGCAAAGCCTCCAATCCAGGTGCTATTGGCCACGTTGGGCCAAAACAGTGGCAGGTGCGATGTCAATGCCTGGCTCTGCCTGCAGTGGCAGCAGGTCTGCTGAAGATATGTCTTTGAAGCTACGATTGCGTGGCAGAAGTTGCGGAAATGAATCTGAAACCCGAGTTTTGAACCATTGATATGGTGTTGAGATCCTAAACTAGATTTCAGAAAGTAGCCATAGCCCAATGCTTTTCGGGTTTGTTGCAATGATATTCTTTAGGAAAAAATGGAGGGGCTGGTTTGACAGACCTTTGTAGCCTCCTACAAGCAAAGTTAGTCAGAATTGATCATCTACTGTGCCAAGCGTTGCAGCATGGTTATAATATCTATTCCAGGATCCATGATCCCCTACTTGTGGACATGGTCACCGGATGTATTCATGGCCTTCAGCATTATACAAAACCGCAGTGTTTCCTCCCCACAAACACACCCGGGGGTACGCTCCAAATGTGCAGTCTTAAATGGCAAACAAAAACAAGAACAACCTTGGATGTTGATATTTCAAAACTATGTATATCCATATGTAGATGTATATATAATACACATACATACACAATAGTCTCATCTTCAATAGTCTCCCTAGTAGGCCCCAGTGCAGGCCAGGCACAAAGTCATTTGCATTTTCAGCCACCCTTGCGGCTCCACAGCACCAGTGGGCACCCGCTGCCATCGGCTCCCAACGAGTCCGCCCTCTGCCAGAGCCAGGACCAAAACACCCAGGTGAAGAAACATGGCGCAGGGCGCAGGGCACTGCATGTGTGGCTGGGATTTATGGTGCCATGACTAAGGACCCAGCTTTTGAGACTGGGGATGACTGGTGGGATGACTGGGGTGTGTATATAAATAAATAAATAAATATATATATATTATGTGGGTGCGTGTATGTGTGAAATGATAGAAAGGAGCGATGATGCAAACGGCCCCTTTGATTTGGCTGCTTGACTCTTTTTCGCGCCTGCAGCAAATTTCCTGAAGCTTCTGAGCCGAAAGCCACCATGGTCAGTATGCCAAGTTTCGACATCCAGCAGAAGACCACAACCCACAACCGCATCATCCCAAATCAAGGGGACAAAAAGGACTAACAATATCTAACAATACTAGAATACTTCCAGTGCCTTGACTTTCTTGCACCCTCGCAAAATCTAATTCCTGCCACTTCCTGTCATCCGCCACTTTTTCAAGGTGCTGCAGCTCCGAATTGACCCCTTGTCCAGCATTCAGGGCAGCGAAGAAATGCGAAGACATGGCGATGGCCGTTGCAATGCCTCGGGTCCAGTGGACTACATCAATCCACGGGGCGGCGGGGTCCTTGGCCAGTGCTGGATGATCACCACAATGGCGGCCACAATGGGCACCCAGTCTGATGCGGTATCAGCCAAAGCTGAACAGAGGCACAGAAGATCCTGCAAAACCACGGCAACTTGACACAGCCGCCGGGGGTCACTGCAGTTGGTTCACCTGAAACGTCCTGAAACGGAAATCCAGAGCTCTTTTTGACTTGAAAGCATGGGGCGTTTCAATCTACCGTATTTCAATGCCTTTGACTCCACTAGGCTTAGGAAGGTTGCAACTCTCCACCTTCCACCTGGTGGCCCCCCTGGATCTGCATGTTCACCCCAAGAGCCAGCTAACATCGTGGAAGGAAAAAGTGGAAGGAAAAACACCAGCTTTTGGTCCACAACCTGCTAGCAAACTTAAGCAAAAAAACCTCCAGTCGTAATCATACCCTGATATGATTTAATAGTACCCGCGTCATAATTATGTACTATAAATATCTATAAATACATATCAATACGTTTCAATACATCATTACATTAATGCATAATCAATACGAATCTACGTTTTTTCAGCTCACACCGGTGAATCCAACCATCTCCAAGCCCTTGAATCGGTGGCCCTTTAAAGGGGCCTTGCTCATGCGTGAGATCAAGCCACCAAGGCCATCAGCCGAGGTGGTGGGACCACACTTCTCCACGATCTCATCGGCCGCGGACTTGGCAGCACGTACTATGGCGACCTGGGGAGGCGGAGTTTCACAGGGAATGACATCAAATGTATATGATATATATATGTATTACATAGTAATTACATAGTAATCATTACTATAAGTACTATATATAGTACTATACTTATGTAAATGTCAATGTGTATATATTATATAAAAATAATGACACGTGATCTGTTCAAATATGTTATTGACGTTGAACCAAGGAGTTACCATGGAGACACACATGAGGATGATATTGGCCGGATGGGATATTTGTAGATAGTGCCCTATCTCTTATAGTACAGTAGCATTTATCATTATCAAATGCCCCACTTCCCAGCTAAGCCAGCACAATGCCAAGTACAAACAGTACAGATTCAGAAAATCTGAACTTGGGGGCCCCAGAAAGGGTACTTTTTCCTTTTGAAAGGGAAACACCAAATCAAACAATCCAGCAATTCAATGATTTATCATAATTCAATATCATGTCATTTACCCTCTGGTAAACTAACATAGCTATTGAAAATGGCCATTTGTAGTGGATTTGTCCATTAAAAATGGTGATTTTCCATAGCTATGTTAAATTACCAGAGGGTATGGTTTAGTATCCCTTTATGTAGATTGCCGCTCTGCATCCACACCAAGCGGCATAGACGGCAAAGAAAAAAGCGCACACAACAATTGCCGCTGGCAACAATCCAGTGGCATGGCGCTTGAAGTGATGGAGCACCATGGCACCAGTGATCAGTTTTTGGTCAGAGGCGCCGGATAGATGATTCACCAGGCCCCGAGTCTCTCTCAGGACATTAAAAATGAATATCTGGAACTGCCAATCTGGATCAACCAATCTATATATACAACTATATATATATAGTATATATATATCAATCATCTGCAGATCCTCCTTGGCACTTGTAGGTTGCTGCCCACTTGAGCCGACCGCTCTGGAAATCACTGTCGATCCACTGACCAGGAATTCGATAACAAAAGCAACTGTAGTACACACAAAAAGATTGAAGAGCAAAAAACTTTCACCCTTATAGTGGTGATTTTTGGGTCACTGTAAAACTGCAAAATAAACATCTTGTGTTGCCACCTTTTTTCCCGGAGCACTTTGCAGCATTTTTTGGCGGGTTGGGAACTGTAGCCATCCCCTGGGAGTGCGTAACTGGAACACACCGATCCACTCGACTCCCCGTGTCAGCCCTTGTTTTTCCGGCACTCCCAGGGCATGAGTTGAAACTGAAACTCTTCCCTGCTTGGGTTTGTCAGAATATAGCTCTATACCCATCCCAATTTGGTGGTTTTATCAGTTTTATCACCATTTTCCCCATTTTTTAGAAAATAACAAACATGATAACTCTGCTAATTGCTTAGAGGTACTGTAAACTCCCATGTTCAGACAAACCAACCAACTCCACTTTGCCTTCGCCAAATACCAGCATCACCGCAGCCCACGCGTCTCGCCATCCTCGCCATCCTCGCCGGCCAGGGGCAAGCTATCATACCTCGGTTGATTCATCCCGCACTTGGGCGTTGAAAAACATAAACGGACACTGCGTCCAGCATGTCACTCTCGTAATAACCAAAGCCCTAAATTTTCGGCCGCTTCAATACTCTTTTTTTACGGTTTTTGATGATTTTTTGGGATGCATCGGCTCGGCTGCTCGGCAGTGTCATCCCACACCATCAGTCACCATCCTGGCTGTTGAGTCACTCCAATGGATGTGATGTGGCCACATTTCTCCATAATGTCATCGGCGGCTGCCTTTGCTGCCCTGATGATGGCGAAATAGACCTGCCCAAATCAAATCATCAACCCGGTCCATCGAATTGTTGGATGGAATAGACCGGGCCAACAGCGGAAATCTGTAAGGATACAACCCATAGGATCCATGTATGCTATATATGGTGACATTTACCATCAATATACCCCAAATGTTAGCATATATGCCATACATGGATCCTATCGGTAATGATATAAGGGTGGTGAGGCATTACATCATCACTTCGCGGCAAGTTGGATTACATGCAGCCTTGACGCCAACACATGGAAGTGATAACACGGGTTCAGTTCAGGTTCAGGGGCTCTCATTTCTTAAAGTGCTCAACAGCTCAAATCTTCATCTCAACATTAAATCATCACTCCCTACAGAAACTTGCTTTCTCTTAGATTGGCCGGTGTCATCATGTGTCATCTGAAAACTTCCAGGGGTCCAAAACCCGGACCCCACCGGACCCCACCACGGTGAAAAACGCGATGGTCGCAATGGCCGCCGGCAGCAGTCCCGACGCGTGGCGTTTGAAATGATGCACCACCATGGCCACGAGAGGCCACACGCAGAAGTCGCCCAGGTCGCCCGTTGAGCCACTCGCAGCAGCGGGTCAACTCCCAAGGGTTTTTATGGGTATGGACGGTATGGAGATGGTTAAATGCCTTTTGAACACAGATATGATGGGATATTCGGAGATATTCGGAGATTGCTCAGCCACTAATCAGGGGCTAATCAAACATGCACGTTAACACTTCGATTGTAGATTTGCGTGATAACTTGAAGAACTTCCCATGCCTTCAGGGCTGCACTTTTCTCAGTGAATCGATTCAATGAACTTGCATCAAGCTTCTTCTGAAATCCTTTTGGCATCCTATCCACCTCCAAATATGCTCATTTCGATCTCTTTCCTTTGAAGCACAGCTGACATCGGCCCACGCCCCACACAGTTTCTTTTTTGTGTGTGTGTGTGTGTTTGCGTGTTTTCTGCTGAATCCCTATGATAGAATTTCTGTTCTCAGCATCCATTTGACACAAATTTACACTATCATTGCTACTGTAATTATTAATAATATACACATATATATATATTATATTACTATTATATTATATTGGTACAACATATTTCACCATTTAAATTCGAACACATCAATTTCCTCAGCTTTTCTGCTTCCTCCCGCAGCGCGTTGGCGCGGATGACCTCAAAGGCCTGGAAGGGAAAGTCCCAGGGCGGTTGGTTCACCCAGTGCTCCTCCGTCACCTGCGGAAGTCGTAAACGTTTTGTAACTGGGGTGTTGAAAAACTGCAGCCTCTTTTTTTAGATGGGTTTGTTTGGTGTAATATGGATTAATATGGTGTAATTGTATAATATCATATTATGAATATGAATTCAAAAAAGATATGATTCTGCATGATGTTTTTTTAATCTATTTATATCTATTTATGGGATTACATTGCCATGGTACTGCCATATGGGAGGAATATTTTGGAGATGTTGATGAAGGTTCATGGAGATTTTGGAGATGTCATTCCGCTGGTGGCACGACTTGACTCCCCCATCGCGTTGTGTTGTATGTATATATATATATATATGTGTATATGTGTATATATATATACTTGATCTCTGAAGAGCTACAGTTTTTCTATAGAAACAAAAAATGTGACAAAGTGAACAGTTCTAATAAAGGAGGCTTGCAAATCAGGCCTCCGCGGTAAAAAAAAAAAGAGGATGGTGGACTGATATTGCCCAACATGTAGACATCCAAAGACATACAATTACAGTACAGCAAAATGCTCAAATATCAGTTGTCCATTTGCCAGAGACATGCAGCGACCATGGGCTTGGGGCCGAAGCCAGTTCCATCCCAAACCAAGAACAAAGCCTGGCCATGGCCAGCTACTTGCTACTTGTTGTATCTGTGGACTGTGGTCCACTTTTTTGGGGCCATCCTTGCTCATGGCACGTTTGCTGGCATTGCCATGGCCTGTGCACCAGGAGGAACCAAGCCAGCATACTGCACAGTGGACAAGCTGTCCTGAGTTTGAATATGAAGTCATCACAGGAATCCAAAAGGGACACAAAATAACATCGCGCACATGCCGCAGCATGGCAAAGCTTCACGGTGTGCCGAGATTCTGGGTCCAAATCCAAGAACTCCTCAGGAGGGATGCTATACGGCTGCATCATGGCGCAACGAAGGCCGAAACATGCCGAAATCCTAAAAACAGATTAGAGGATCTAGTTAGGATCTATAAGATCTATAAGATCTATAAGTTAATGCAGTTTAAGACAGATTTGTCGAAGGACATGCTGGTGATGTCAGCAAAATTGGGCCCATTCAACCACACTTAAGTCCCTTAAGCATCAAGCTTCCAGCAAGCGCAACTCCCGGTAGACGTCGCTCAGAAACCACCGGCCATGTCCCCCACAGCCATGTGCCACCAACGGTTGATGTTGAGTAAATCGATTTCTAAGTCGTGGAGTGGGACCCTCCAGCTCAAAGTCCCAACCGCATTCAGGTTCACCCATGTTCCTCGACTGTGATGGTTTGCTTGGACAGAAAATCTGGGTTAGCTGCTTGTCAATGTACCAATGACTTTCCACTGGAGAACAGCGGTTCGGCAACTAAAATTGAGAGATTGCTTTCCTTGTTCTTCCAAAATAGACAATCGGGAAAGCAAGGCGTTCATGTATATATAGCCTTGATGGACAAAATTGAAGCTCCTTGCCCCCCAAAAAACTGGCAATTTCCCTCAATCAACAGTTCAACACATGGCTTTTGTATGCTTTTGTGCCACACCCGTACGCAGGTGCCCCGATGAACAGCAACATCATTTCAACATAGCTGCTAAATGGCCCCTAAGAGTCCTGATGTATCCTGGTGTCATATATGTATCCACCACCTATCACCCCATGATACCCCTTGGGCCCAAGGGTCTGAAACAAGCAGCACTCGTGGTCCAATTGAAATGGATAACGCACTCCACGTTCCTGCCAGTTCAACAGGAACTCCTGCAATCGCAGCTGATCGTCGTCCTGGCGTGCCACTGGGGTGGAACCGTCATAACCCTTCAAAAAACTGGAAATAATGGCATAATTAATGCAACTTAGAGAAATTAGATACACACACGCGCACACACACAGATAGATAGATAGATAGATAGATAGATAGATAGATAGAGATAGATAGATCGATCGATCGATCGATAGATAGATAGATAGATAGATAGATAGATAGATGAGATAAATTAGATAGATTAGATAGATTAGATAGATAGATAGATAGATTAGATAGATTAGATAGATTAGATAGATTAGACAGATTAGACAGATTAGACAGATTAGACAGATTAGACAGATTAGACAGATTAGACAGATTAGACAGATTAGATAGATTAGATAGATTAAATAAATAAGATAAATAAGATAGATAAGATAGATAAGATCGATAAGATCGATAAGATCGATAAGATCGATAGGATAGATAGGATAGATAGGATAGATAGGATAGATAGGATAGATAGGATAGATAGGATAGATAGGATAGATAGGATAGATAGGATAGATAGGATAGATAGGATAGATAGGATAGATAGGATAGATAGATAGATAGGATAGATAGGATAGATAGGATAGATATAGATAGATCGATAGATCGGATAGATCGGATAGATCGGATAGATAGGATAGATAGGATGGATAGGATGGATAGGATGGATAGGATAGATAGGATAGATAGGATAGGTAAGATAGATAGGATAGTTCAGGATGGATAGGATAGATAGGATAGATAGGATAGATAGAAACAATAGGATAGATAGGATAGATAGGATAGATAGGATAGATAGGATAGATCGGATAGATCGGATAGATCGGATAGATCGGATAGATCGGATAGATCGGATAGACCGGATAGATCGGATAGATCGGATAGATCGGATAGATAGGATGGATTAGATAGATTAGATAGATTAGATAGATAAGAAAGATAAGATAGATAAAATAAGAAAAGAAAAGATAAGATAGATCGATAGATCGATGGATAGATAGATCGATAGATTAGATAAGATTTGCTGAGATTAGATAAGATTAGATAAGAAAGATTAGATTAGACAGATTAGACAGATTAGGCAGAGTAGATTAGATAGATTAGATAGATTAGATAGATTAGATAGATTAGATAGATTAGATAAGATAGATAAGATAGATTTTATGATAAAATAGATAAGATAAGATAAGATAGATCGATAGATCGATAGATCGATCGATCGATCGATAGATAGATACATACATACACCACGTATAGAATGCATTAAAGTTTAAAATGCCAAAGGTATCAACAAATCAACGCATCACATTCACACAGTCACGGGAAGCAGGTGGAACAAATAGAGTAGAACATCAACTTGTACCGGTCCGGAAGAACCAGAACTTAGAAACTGTGGCATACCGCTCGTACTTACTGAAAATCAATGTTACCTTTTCATATGGTTTTGATGTTGCCAATGTCAACGCATCAGTTTATCCAAAATGGGGCAGCCGTCCAATCTATAATGGTTTGCCGTCATGTTGTCCTGATTCCACCACAAGTATAATGTTGGTTTAAGTGACCCTATATCACTCCATATATCCACATATATATATATATATCCATCATCTAAGAATGTTAACCCCAGTATCAACAACCTCAATAAACCACCGGTTCAACAATCAGGGGGGGTACACATTTTGATAATCATTTAACAGTCATTTCTCATGATTTTTCGGGGTGCTCCCCAATTCACCGTTTCGCAGTTTCACCCGTCCTGCTGACCATAGCTCCCACCCTCGGTGCCATGTACCAAGCCATGAATGAAGGCTGTGACCGCCGCAGCCGTGCCAGTGATGCAGCCCGAGTTGGGATAGCGCCAAGGAGTGGAGATCTCCGGAAAGTATCCTTAGGGATGATGCTATCCCAACTCGGATTGGCTCCCATGGGAGCTATGGGAAAGTATCCTTTAGGGAGCCAATGGGAGCTATCCTATGGGAGATCTCAACATCCATAGCTCCCATTGGCTCCCTAAAAGGGCCAAATTGATGGCCGGCCTTTAAGGGTCTTCAATCTGAATGACACACAGCGTGGCCCTACATCGCAAGGTTTGGGTAAATGACGAAGAAATGTTGTGTGAATGACAAAAACATCTGGGAACATGATGGGCAACGTAGATTGGCGGCGTGTAGAGACTTAGGTTACTTGACGCATGAAACGTGCATTTCACCTCCTGTAAGCTAAAATGGGCACTGAAACGGGGAACATGTGGAGGCTTCAAGTTGGACCGCCATTCCCATTTCAAGGCAACAAAAAATGTGCACCAGAACTACTCCGTGCTGCAGCAACAGAGACACCAATGCACACAGGAAAACATAATTAATAAACATACTGCACAGCACTGTGCCCAAGGAATAGGCAGTGGTCAAATGATTCAACTGACCGATGCAAACCCGTTGTGGCTATGATTCACGTGTGAAAAAATAAAAACAACTATAATATCTTATAATAACTTGGAGCAACCCGCAACCCTGTTTGATGTAAGACGACGTAAGAAGCCCCAGGTTCTCTCCATCTTGGGAGCCATCTTGTACTCAGGTGCACAAATGCGATCAGCCCCACAAAGGATGGCCCCCTCTGACAAGATCTTCATGGAATGCAGTTTTTCCACAAATTCCTGGCATTCACCAGCTAGGATGGGGGCAGGGCTTGGATGACCTGCATCAAGGGCAACGCTACACATTTCCTCCATTCGCACCCTGCCAGCCGCGCTGGCAAACAGTTAGAAAGCCCTGGCCTCAGCAGGACCCAAAAGGATGGTATCCCAAGCGTCCAACAGCAAGACAGCTTCGTTGGGTGGAATTTGCCGTCCCACCAACTCCTTCAAGGCCGTGTCGTACAGGAAGAGCTTCATACCTTGGGACTTGCCTTGGAACATACCTAGCATGATATGCCAATGACTTGGTGGGCTACGCCTGCAGTTGCTAAACCTGGTCCTTCCTATAGTATCAATACTATAATAAACTTATATAAGCATGACAGCATGAGCTTTTGGGACTCCTATTGCCGAACGACATCATATGCTATAGGAAGTGAACCCCAACATCCATCCAACACCCAGATCACCACCAACCACCATCGGTTTGAAGCCAAGCTGCCTACACCGGTGAATGGCTGTCCCAGGCCAACTGCCTGAAAGGAATAGCCGTGCACTTCCGCGCTCCTTTCCAGAATCAGCGTCTCTTGCCGATACCTCACCAGGGCCCAGGCGTCACAGCCGTCAAGGGTGGGTGACTCTTCATCGCCATAAAAGTCAGGATGAATCTCTTTCGTTGGTCCTGTATGGATCTGTATGGTCTTTCCTACTTCATTACAGCGTCCAAAGCACTGCCTCTGCAACTTCATGGGGCTGCCGTTCACACAATAATTAAATCATATTAATATGCTAAACCCAACAAGAAACCAGAATAATCATAATAATCATGAATAAATCAATATTGACCCTGCTATTTGATACCATTTGTTTACCCTGCTATTTGATACTATTTGGGGTTTCTTATCGAATTTACCACACCAGGACACTCGTTGCAGGCGGACAATATGTGCACCGGACTCCTGCGCGGCGACGTCCGCAGGCAGCGCCGCACTGTGGCGCTCAGCCGTGCCACGGCGGCCGCGGCGGTGCCCGTGCCGAGGGCCGCGCGGCGCCAGCGCGATGTAGCGGAGCGCTGTGGGAGGGCCACCGTGCAGCGCAAGGGGTGGTAGCCACAGGCTAACGCCATGGTTGATGTTTTCTGGCACCCAGGCTCTGACTTTTAGGATATTTCGGATGGTGACCAAGTGCTGGGAAGTCTGGGAAAACCTGGAAAATCAGAAGCGGCTTTACTTCAAGGGCATGTAGCGTAGGGTGCGATACTGTCAGTCTTGAAGGGCATGAGGTTCTTCTTGCAAACTGAAAGCGTGACAAACAACAACAATTTAAGATCTGAATATAATGCAACTTATATAGAAGGACTTTCTGAGTCTTGGTGTAATGATTGTTTATCCAGTTCAATGAAAATAATGAAATGGGGTTGTGGTTGGTCGATGTCATCTCTCTCTTCTGCAGCTTCATGATGCTTTTTCCACATAATCTGTGACAGCTCGAAGCAGCAGGGTCAAATTATTATTATATATATGTATATATATGAAGTTTGTGGCAGTCATTCACCACTTTGGACACAACACCCGGCTGTGATGTGTCTTTCTGGATGAGGTCTGGATATTTCTTCAACTGTTGAATTTGAACGTCTACCAAATGATGCAAGATATTTTTTTCCACCCCGACTCTCCTTCTGCATGCGAAAGAGTGGCAGGGTCACCTGGATCATCCCATCCATCCTATCTGTCTTCGATGACTATGATGACCTGCCGGTCCCACCAGTTGGCCTTAAAATGCATTAAAGTTCCAAAGCTTTGCAAAAGGACTTCGAGCATTTGACCTTGGATTGGATGACTTACATATGACTTACACCTCATTCAGAGCTGACGGATAACTTTGGATTTCCTGTGAAGTTTCTCCCCAGGCCACACCTGTCCAGGTTGCGTTGATCTCATCGTGGCCTAGCACAGGCTTTGAAAAGTGCCATTGACAGGAAGTCGCCCGACCCAAAGTTACAGAACTTGCTGCTCAAACCACGCTATGTAGATATATCTAGAATCTAGATGAATCTAGATGAATCTAGATGAATCTAGATGAATCTAGATGAATCTAGATGAATCTAGATGAATCTAGATGAATCTAGATGAATCTAGATGAACCTAGATGAACCTAGATGAACCTAGATGAACCTAGATGAACCTAGATGAACCTAGATGAACCTAGATGAACCTAGATGAACCTAGATGAACCTAGATGAACCTAGATGAACCTAGATGAACCTAGATGAACCTCTAGATGAATCTAGATGAATCTAGATGAATCTAGATGAATCTAGATGAATCTAGATGAATCTAGATGAATCTAGATGAATCTAGATGAATCTAGATGAATCTAGATGAATCTAGATGAATCTAGATGAATCTAGATGAATCTAGATGAATCTAGATGAATCTAGATGAATCCTAGATGAACCTAGATGAACCTAGATGAACCTAGATGAACCTAGATGAACCTAGATGAACCTAGATGAACCTAGATGAACCTAGATGAACCTAGATGAACCTAGATGAACCTAGATGAACCTAGATGAATCTAGATGAATCTAGATGAATCTAGATGAACCTAGATGAACCTAGATGAACCTAGATGAATCTAGATGAACCTAGATGAATCTAGATGAATCTAGATGAATCTAGATGAATCTAGATGAATCTAGATGAATCTAGATGAATCTAGATGAATCTAGATGAATCTAGATGAATCCTAGATGAATCTAGATGAATCTAGATGAATCTAGATGAATCTAGATGAATCTAGATGAATCTAGATGAACCTAGATGAACCTAGATGAACCTAGATGAACCTAGATGAACCTAGATGAATCCTAGATGAATCTAGATGAATCTAGATGAATCTAGATGAATCTAGATGAATCTAGATGAATCTAGATGAATCTAGATGAATCTAGATGAATCTAGATGAATCTAGATGAATCTAGATGAATCTAGATGAATCTAGATGAATATCTAGATGAATCTAGATGAATATCTAGATGAATCTAGATGAATATCTAGATGAATCTAGTATATATATCTATATATATATGTCATTTATGTTGCCAACAACAAGGGAAAGAGCTGCCGTGACTCTTCCCATTTGGCTTCACCTCCCCGGACTCCCGGTGTCCTGCTCGATGTCCGCATCCCGACGATTCCCGACGCCACGACCTGGGGCAGGACATGACAGGAGCCCCATGGAGCCCCTACATATCATGGCATATCATGGCGTAAAAACGATCTTGGTCAATGTTCCTGGAAAAGAATGGTATCATGATGTATCATGAATGGTATCAGAAAATTTCACCAACGTGATTGCACCATCATGCTCAAACCAAACATGGATGGGTCACCCACTTCCAAACGCGGCTAGCGGCTAGCAGCTAGGACAACATGATAAACTGCAAAAGTAGGCGCTCTGGTCAAGAACTAACTACTTTTTCTGACCGATATCTCAAAAAATAAAAAGAAGTCAACAAGCTAGTCTCCCAGAAAAAAGTGCTACAAACGAAGACCTAGGACATGTGGCACCTAAAGTTGGGTAGAAAATGACTAACACTCATATAATTTACAATACTAGACACCTAGTGGCCACTCAGAATTGACACGCAGAAAGTGGAAGATTGCTGTTGGGATGTTTTCCGGGCAACATCTATAGTTGGTCCTGGCTCCATATTGTAACCAATGGACTTGACTCTCCAAGCCGAGCCCTGAACGGCTCCATGACAATTGCCACACACTCCCAACATCTCCCAACTTCCTGGCATCCTACAGCAACAATGACTGGGTCCTAGGTCATCTTGCACGAAGACATCAATGAGTGCCTGCTTTCTTTCAGAGAAGCTCGAGAATCACACATCAATGGACTTTCTTGTCACAAAGGACTAGACTATGACTCAAATCATGTGGTCAAGACCAGCACTTTAGTACAGCTGCTAGTTGCAAAAAAAACGGGGCCGTGGCCCCCCCAAAATCACCGTACATATATTAAATCAACATCAAAATAAGTCGAGAATAAGTCTAATATTCTTATGTGGTAAACCGAATGGATAAACCTACAAGTATCATTTTTGGGAGATGGTTTATAGGACCCATTTATGATGATTTTGTAGATGACTTATCATGGGGACCCAAGATTGACAACTCACACTTGTAAAGCCAATGACCCGAGTCTCCCCACTCAGCAGGGCTACGAAGACATCGGAGGCCCCCAAGCCACGCCTAGGCGAATATCCTTGTGGTAAGGGATCGTGCCCTGGGCAATCGCTATCTTCAAGAACACGTGGGGTCCAATAGCATCAATAGCCCATGGTCCCACGACTTATGGAAACTACCCTCTTGTAAACTAACATAACTATGGGAAATCACCATTTTCAATGGGAAAACCCACTATTTCTATGGTCATTTCCAATAGCTATGTAACAAATTACCAGAGGGTACAACCAAATGATCACACCTTTAATCATCCTATATCTCACAGCACGTCACTAGGGGCAGTTGGTTAAGCTGGACAGGGCTGGACAACCAACAATACCGAAGAACTGGCACCGCTACGGAGCAAAAAAAACGACCACAGTCCACCGTCCATAGGTCTGTTTGTTTGTTTGTGTGTGTGATCTCTTGAAAATTATCCCAACAACATCAGTTGACAGTTGCAGCATGTGGCAGCTCAATTTTACGAGCGCATTGTGGAGCCAAAACACGCGAGCCCTCAGTTCCACTCCGACGAGTGTGCACGAATTTACCGACTTCGCAGCTGCGACTGCTATTGTTCCATCTTCTGCATGCTGTTTGGGAACCCAGTTGGTGAGGTTCAACCCCTAAATATAGGAGCCACTTGAGATAATCAGCAGGTTGGCATGCCACATCCAAGAAAATAAAGCCACACAATTGGAATGCATGCCATCATATGCCATCCATGCTCACCCTATCAAAGTAAACGGTCAACGGAGTGTTGCGTGGGTTAAGACCTCCACAAAATCCTTTCGGCACCGCTGCGAAGTCGTTAAGCTGCAAGGCAGCTGTCGTCTCGCCATTGTACTTCATAAAAGTTCAAATTCTGGGCGTAAACAGCGGCCCCCTGGAAACTATATCTCTCATTTTGGTCCAGATTTGGTGGGATTCAACTGGATGAATTGGTGATCATCTTCCCAGAAAAATACATGATATATCATGATATTATGTAGAAAGTGCATCAAAATGCATCAAAATGCATAGGTTTAAGCCACATGGTATCGGTATCCGTGTCCGTTTCCACGTTTTCCAGCCCTTGGACTCTCCGATTCGCATGGCATCACCCTGGCCGACAGCTATGGCAGATGCTTATGGCCCCGACGTGGTGCCACGGCCCGGTGGGGAAGCGGCTGCATGACTTGGCGCACGCGGGAACTGCGGTGAACATATGGTGCGTCTAACGGAGCAGCGTCTCCTGGGTGGAAACTTTGAGGATTCCATCAATTCCATCTCTTGGAATTGTCCAGTTTTGTCATATCTGTTTCCTAGTGAGGTCTTGAAGGATTTGAGCTCCGACTAAGTGGATTTCAGGTACCAACTGGTACTAGGGATTGGGCTGCCTTGCCAGTTTCTATATTCTCATCATCCTTTCGGCCAGTTTCAAGGATCGGGACGGCAGCCCAACCCCTGTAGGAACAAGCCACGCCTGTGCTCAGTTGGCTGCTGCATCAGCGGCAGGTAGGTAGAGAAACTACAGGGGCCAATTATGATTTCTGCTATTGTGATTTTCCTTCCTGCTATTACCAGTTCAAAATGTTATTCTATGCATTTCTGTGCATCATTTCTGTACATCTTCGAAAACAGGAGATACCCTCTGGTAATTTAACATAGCTATGGAAAATCACCATGTTTAATGGGAAAATCCACTATTAATGGTCATTTTCAATAGCTACGTTAAATTACCAGAGGGTAGAATTTGGTCAAATTTGTAAACAGTTTTTGCCTTTGGATGCTCAATGATGCAACCTTTCACTTCTTCGCCTCGATTCGCTGGTACATGGCCTCGGCATCGCCATGCGGTTCCGTCGCCAACTCAACCACTGCATCACTGCCCAGGTTCAATTGGATTCAACCATAAAGGCCCTTGATGGTCTTCATATTTCATCACGGTCTTACAGCACCCAAAAAAAATCAAAAAAAACTAGACAAACAACTATCACCAGGCTGGGAGAATAAAGTGAATAAGAACAAAAATCATCAAAAAAACACATAACATGGTTTAAGCATCCGCTACCAAGTCATGGCGCCAAGTCCATGGCAGCCATGGCAGCCATGGCACCTCCTCCGCCTCGTCATCAGCACCCGCCTTTTCCTCCATGATTCCATCTGCCAGCTCCTTGTTCAACTCCTGGAGGTCCTCCATCTCCTCCTGGAGACAGAAAAAGTATGAAAAAACTCGAGATGTTCATGGCAAACATGTACTTTAAGATACTTTAAGATACTTTAAGCACAAGTTCGTGGGTATAGTTGAGCTATGTTATGATGAGTTATGATGAGTTATGATGGTATAAATCGATGGTAGGTGTTCATGGTACCTATGGTACCTGAATCCATTACGATGGAACCAACACCGCAAATGCTTCGCAGCGACGCAGCGGCATGCGGCACCTCTGGAAGGGCATCGGCCTGCTTTCGGTGTGCGTGGATCATGCGGTTCTTTTCATCCCTCAAGGACCTTGGCAGGACTGCTGATATGGATGGGGCTCGTCATGTCATGTCTTGTCCATGTTTTTGGCACAAATGGGGCAAAGTTACTGCTTTAATCTGCTTTAGATATCGATGATATGCCCGAGCCATGGCACTTCTTCAGCACATCCACCATGTGATCCACTGCCTCCTGCAATGTGGCCTGTGCATGCTTCTCCGGGTTGGACAGGGTTACCTGGCCGGAAGTGGTCAGCTAAATTGGGGGATGGGGATGGTCACCTTCCTGACAAAATCTCGTAATAGAACATTAGATTATTATAGAATTAATATATATATATATATAAATAACAAGATAATATTGGCATTGCAGAAACCCTGTCTCTATTCTCCATCATGACCATCACAATTTGATCTCGAAAAGATGAAGTTATCATCTTCATATTGAATAAAGGACATCAATATTTACCATCCAGGGGGGCATGGTATTTTTGAAATCCCGAGTAAATCTCTGGAACAATGGACTGCTCCAAAAATCAAAAACCATCCAGCCTTGTGGTGGTTGGCCAAGGTCACAGTTGCCTTGAAGATATACCTCGGTAACCAGGCGATTGTGGTTCTCTGGTACTGTGACCAAGGCCAGGAGTGCAAACAAAATCCAAGACAATTCTATCTGAGTAATTGTGAATGTTATATTCATAGTATATAATGTATATATCATTGCATGTTAAACAAAATGTAAATATATGATCACGTGCATAATACATATGTATATATATACATACATATACTATACATATATACATATATAATATATAATCATATTATATATATCTATATACATATGCTTAGGTACATACATGCATCTCATTTATAGCATACGATCAGCTCATGCTGGATCTTTACCATGACTCCGTGGCCACAGCTACCAAGCCACGGCGTCAGAATCTTGTGGCCAGGATTGGATTCTTTGCTCACTGCGATGTCCTCCTCCTCGTTACGTCGTTGCTTTGACCAAAATCATCCAAAATCTATGGGCTACCCGGCCTGGTGAACTAACAGTTTGCTATTGAAAATGGCCATAGAAATAGTGGATTTACTCATGAAAAATGGTGATTTTCCATAGTTTTTTGTATGTTTACCAGAGGGTACCGTGGATTGACACTGGGGCAGTTCCTGGAAAATATTTATCCCCATGACGTCCCAACGGCCTCAGTCTCCAGCAACTCTCCACCTTTCTTCCCCTTCTCAGGGCGTTTCTCACGATGGAAGTGTTCAGAGACTTGCCTAAGCCAGGTGAAGTTGGAGGTTCACCTCCAGTTTTTCGACTCTGAATCCCCAGCTGTAGTGGAATGATAAGGGTATGTTTATGGGATGTAATAGGGCATATTATATATATATATATACAGTATATATATATCTTTTTGATACTTCTGTTTGGTGAACGTCGCTTTTTGTTAAGTCTCTCTCTCTCGGGTTTGAGCTCATAAAATAGGAACCGTTGAATGGGAAGATTAACCATCAATACTTGGACTGCGAACAGCCATACGATCAACAAGAATCTGCTTGTTGCTTAAGCCACCCCTTAAACATCCTTAAACATGCAAATAGAAAGGCATGTACTACGGAAACAAAAATGAATGGATTTTATGCATTCCGAAATCACAAGCCGGTGTGTATCTCGCGGATCCTTAAACACTCATAGTTTCCCATGGTGCTTTGTTGCGACTGCCATCACCTGTCACCCTACAGCCGGGCAGCAAGTTCACTTCTACGTGTTTGATGAAGTCCTCAAACTTCTCCATGGCGGATACCTTGGGACCGGGTGGGTCCACAGGGCTGGACATGGGGTTTTATTATATTACCCTCTGGTAATTTAACATAGCCATGGAAAATCCCTCATAAATGGAGGTTTTAATGGGAAAATCATCTATAAATGGGCCATTTTCCATGGCTATGTTAAATAACCAGATGGTATATTTTTGTCCTACCAACTTCCGTCATGCTACTCTGACATGTGAGATTCTGTGGGTTCTGGTTCATTGAGATGGTGGTATTCTACTCGCTGATGCAAAATAACGCCAGTTCACATCCAGTTCCGTTTCTCCCTTTCTTCACCAACATGAAACTTCCCTGTCGCATTTTGGGAATTTGTTTTTTGGCTGAAACCACGCGACGCAGCTTTCATCAATTTCCCCAATATTTCTCAGCTCTGGTGCCACTTTCTCCTCGATGTAGTGCTTGGCATTGCTCTCCTCATGGAGGTGTTTGTGCTGCGGCAGCTGGGTCACAATGTGCAGGGTGTAGGGCACCTGGCACTGGCAGCACAGGCAGCACTTGGGGTGATCAAGGCACTGCATTGCCAGAAATATGGGTGTTTCCTAAAATGAGGGATCCCCATTTTAGCTGCTTAGCTGGATGGTTTATACTGGAAAATCCTCGCAAACATGATTCAGGATGATTTAGCCCTCTGAATAATGATTGATGAATGTCAATGTCAGTCCATTTTACCCATTGACATTGACATTCATCAATCATTGATGTTACCCAATGATTCAGGATGTTAGCATATTATATGTTACCCGAACCCATCCCGACCTCTCGTGTCTCCCCACCCCATCAGTGCAGCTCGGCGACGCGACGCTCGGGCATGGCTGGCTTTTCCTCTTCTGGCGCCTCCACCGGGTCGGGAGGAAGCTCGTAGACGCCTCGGCGCCGCAGGGGCAAGCGACCACGACCGGCTACCCAACAACCACAGTGTGTAAGGTGGTTCAGATGCTTGAGAATAGGTGGTTCATAGATTAATCTTGATAGATGGTCTATTCATAGAATTGGACGATGGGAAAATTTACAGGAAAGCCCTATATTTCATGGTAAAAACCATGGTCTCCTGTAGATTTTTTCCCTTAAACCAATCCAGTGATCTATGACTCTATGAAATCTTATTGAGTATCTATTGTTGTGGGGGCATTCATGCGGTGGTTAAATCCCACTGATGCATCAGCCTGAAGGCGAATGGTTTGATGGTCGGGATGTCTATTTTCAAGACGTCCTACACCGCAAAAAAAACAGGCCCAAATGACCCACATAAATCAATCATCAAAAACATCAAATACCATCAAATATCGCTTGTTCACTTGTTTACTTGTTCAATCGAGACTATATCATCAACACCAAATCACAAACACTATACAATTATATATCATACCCAATTCAGGCATGGGAAGAACTTATCGGATTATCGATGACAGGACCGCCAAGTGAATGAACTACTCATTGCAAGCAGAAATACATTCCTTTGCTTCAAATCATTCAGATATGACCTGCCCACGGGCAGGGTATGTAAGACAGGTTTCCCTATTCTGCCTCGATTTTTTTCTAGTATATTGAGGGTTAAGACGAGCAACTGTCTACAATGGCAAAGGTTTGCTACAATGATGCCTCATTACTGTGATATGTTGCATAATTGTCGTGAAATCGTCATTGTCTTTGCCAAAAAGGTCAGGTCCTGGTTGTATTTCAGAAAGGTCCTGGTTACTATGGTTCTGTCTTTATTCATAAGCTATATTTAATTAATTTAACTGACTATATCTTCACTTGCCAAGCGATCCAAGCGTCCCTCGAGCTTGTCCTTGTTGCGGATGTTTCCATGCTGCTGTTTCCGGTTGAGGCCAGATCCCATGGGCGCCTGATAGGCCACAGAGCTGACGGTGGTCGCCACCACGAGGCCGGCCAACATCGCCAGGCCATGGCCGCTCCTGTCGAACGTTCGCGGTGTTACGAAGCTCAAGGCATGTTGGGGAGATGTGACAATATATGACAATATATGATAATATATATATATTATATATATGACAATATAATATTAATTTACATTGGAATACGGAATGTCAGCAAAATCTCTAGAAACCCTGGGGTTTGATACGGTTTGACCATCTGAGACCAGGATTATGTACCCAAGTCGCACCAAGAGCCCCCATGCATCCTGGGACGAACGGAAGCTCGGCGAGACGGCATGGTTCCAATGGCTCAATGGGCAAGGAAGATTCGGCCGAGCGGAAGAAAACCAGCCAGATATTTGTTGGAATTGAGCATCTTGGCTTGCTGCAATTCAGCTGACCTGTGATATGCTGAGTCACTGTGGCTGTGAGCCAGGGTTTGCGGATGACATGTTCGAAGGCTAAGAAACACCCTGTGGCTCTGCAGCCTATGGGACCTGAGCAGCTTCTGTTTGCCCACTTGACCTGCTCAAACTTCGGCGCTAAAAAAACCTTGCCCAAATCATCCTGCATTGATGCTCCGTAAGTCCGTAACATAAAATTGCAGTATAATATATACGTTATAAGGTCCATGTAGTGCCTATGTAAGGGACCGGCTTCCCAAATATATTATGCACTTCCTTTGTTCTATGGCACAGCACTTCCATTCTAGGCATCTGTAAAGGCAATTGGCATTTCCAGGACTGGCAATTGCAGGGAGTTATCAACTGGACAACCCCGTCAGACTACTTCTCTCCTGGATCTTGTTAGTCGTTTCCATGACAATTGTCGAGTCCTACAAGTTTGTGCCGGGTTGACCCTGTTGTACCTATTGGTAAGCATTATATATACCAGTGATGAAGGATAAATCTTCAATGTGTTTTCCTAATGTTCAAGGGCTCAAGAATCTCGTCAACTTACAGCATCAGCACATCGAATTTCAAATATTTCAAATCCGGAGGCCAAATATACTGAAAACACACACTCCATATTAGATAAAAATATGTCTAGCCTAGGCCTAGGCATGAATTGCCATGCCATCCACGCCAAGATTGCTTCTCCTTTTTTCGTGAGTCGAGCCAGGAGCTTTTCGCCCCAGCGGCTCATCGTTTTTGGGGCCCAGAGGGGGGCCAGGTTTCTGCTCAGCTCACGCCCGCTGCGTTGACACCTCACAACTCGTCATGCGCCTCCTCCTCGTCATCCTCGGCACCGGCACCGCCAGCACCACCGCCGCCGTAGTACTTAGAGACGATCGGAGCCTTGGAAAAGTCGTGCACTGCGTGGTGCTTTCAATACATGCTTTAGATAAGCTATGCATTTCCTGTTTTACCAAGTTGTTGAGCTATTCACTGTGGCCTGTAGCTTAAGATATCTTTAGAATTCTTTAGAAATGTTCCACCGTGGAGCCCAACATGCCTTGTGTGATGCTACCAAGAGACGCAAATTCCTTCGACCTCCTTGTGCTTCTCCTTGATTTCCTCAGCATCTGCCTCTGGGTTGGAATCCAACCAAGACTGACCATCCTTGAGGGCATCCAAAATCTGCTCCTTCTCCTTAGCAGGTCACGCTTCGTGGCAAGCCGTTCGGCTATGCTCAGGCGTCACAGGGTTCGCAGCAAGTTGGCTACAAAAGCCACAGGAAATTAACCGTCTTTGAAGCCTGTGGCCCTGTTCTTGGCAATCGAACGCATTCACTAATCATTATAGTTCCTACAGTACAAGAAGGAAATGACATGAAACATCATAATCATAATTACATTGTCAACACATGTCAACACCACAATGGCTGCTTTCCCCTCGAGGCCAAAAACAATGCATCACTTAAGCCGCACGGCTGCCGCAACACTCATATAAAATCTCCCCAGTCGGCCGATGTCGCCTACCCTCTGGTTATGTCAAAATAGCTATGGAAAGATCCACCATTTTTCATGGGTAAATCCACTATTTCTATGGTCATTTTCAATAGCTATGTAACAAATTACCAGAGGGTACATACTTATAGTGGATTTTCCCATTAAAAATGGTGATTTTCAATAGCTACCAGAGGGTATCACTGCAGCGCAAGCTTCATCGGAATCCATCTTTTCACTGAGACCCTTGTTGTCTCCGGAGCCTTCGGTGGCCGAGCGCATGGAATGGATGTAGCCGTCGAAGGCGTTCTTCGCATCAACACGTTCCTGGGGCGCCGCGAGGCTGGTGGATCCTGGTGGATCCTGGTAAAGTACACTCTGGTAAACTAACATAACTATGGAAAATCACCATTTTTAATAGGAAATTCCACTATTTCTATGGAAAATCCACTATAAACTATGGAAAGATCCACCATTTTTAATGGGAAAACTCACTATTTCGACTGGGCCATTTTCAATAGCTACGTTAAATTACCAGAGTGTAAAAGATTGGAGAATCCCATGGTAGATGTAGGCACACTGGCGGCCACAAATGCGTGCAAGAAAAAAACAATGAGAACAAGAATGGTAACAATATGATATGGATTTATATGGCAAGAAAAGTATTGTCCTTTTTTCTACCCGTAAAAAAAACAGTACCCTCCAGTATCAAACATGGCAATCGAACTCAGTGATTACGTATCAAGTCCCACTACTTTGTAGATGATTTTCTCATGTACCATCTGGTTATGACTCACATCGCCATGGAAAGGTCCACCATTTTTAATAGGTAAACCATCTATTTCTATGGGCTATCTATACCATGGCAAACTGTTACCCTCTGGTGAACTAACATAGCAATGGAAAATGGCTATTTATAGTGGATTTTCCCATCAAAAATGGTGATTTTCCATTGCTATGTTAGTTCACCAGAGGGTAGTCATAACCAGATGGTAATATCCCATATCATCCCATGAAATTCACCATGGTTAACCACAGAAAATCACCATTTTCCTAGTGGTTAAATAACCAGGTTGGGTAGTTATGGCCATTCATTTCGGGATTTCCATGGATAACCATTTGGTGCAGCCTGGACACCTTGACCTTCTTGTCCTCATCCGCAAACTCCTCGGCCTCGCGGATCATCTTCTCGATCTGTTCTTCCGTCAAGCGGCCCTTGTCGTTGGTGATGGTGATCTTCTCCTGAGATTGCGAAGTGGAGGCCCTGGAGGCGATGTTTTTTTCGATCCAAAGGCTTCAAAGGATCCACAATGGGAATCTGCTTGGTGGTATACCTACCCCTCTGAAAAATATGAGTTCGTCAGTTGGGGTGATTATTCCATTTATTCCCAATATATGGAAAGTCATAAAAGCCATGTTCCAGTCACCACCACCCAGCAATCAATGGGAATCTCATGGAATTCTGGACCCATCGAGTTGATGAATACACCTTAGGCCCTCCATTGGGATTCCGAACGCAACGCCGCAACGCTGACGTGACAGTCGCACACAACGACTGAGCAACTTGGATTATACATCCGTCCCGTAGTATGTACCCTCTGGTAAACTAACATAACTATGGAAAATCACAATTTTTAATGGGAAAACTCACTATAACTAGGGTATTTTCAATAGCTATGTTAAATTACCAGAGGGTATGTGAACAAACACGTTTGTGCCAGTCGCTCATTGGTGACTTGGAAACATAACTCAGAGCGACCACCATCGACCACCAAATTCATAGCTTTGAACAGTCTGGGTTGGGATCCTCTGAACCAGACTGTGACAACTTTCCGAACAACTTTCAAGATTGAAACTGCAACCATCATCAATGGCCATTTCAGGAACCTAAATTGGGGGTACTTACCATATATAAGGCCTATATAAGGCCTTAATTTCAGGGAATATCCCCACAAAATATGGCCTGAAATATGCTACAGTACCTCCAATTTAGGATCCTGGAGATCTCCCATTGACATCACAGCTCAGTGGAAAACATGTTTTCCAAGACATCCCAAGACATCCACCATGCACGTTTCAGGCCCAGCCACGCTCTTTCCGGTGCCCTTGTCTTCTGCACCTGGTGTCTTCATATTTTCATGCCCTGATATGCCCTGAAACAAGCTGGTTAACGGACCTGGGTGCGAATCAACATCAGTGACCCCAAACAATGAGTCGATTGTGGCAGATTGATATTCAAAACATCCAACACCCCTGGTCAACGAGAGTTTATCAAAAAGGCACAGGGAAATCGAAAGGCGTCACACAAACAGAAGCCAAATACCAGATTTGAAGACACGTATTTCATGCTGATGATCATACACTTGGGACATTGAATCATCTTATAGATCATCTGAAATCCACATTTCAAATGGAAACATCATCTGAAAACATGCTCGACAAACATTCTGCCATTTCTATCCATTTCTGCCGTTGGTTAAGCATGTTAAACATCCTTAAACATGAACAAACCACCAGCCCCTGGTGCCGCAGCAGGACCTACGTTCAAAATGCCGTTGCTGTCGATCTCAAAGGTCACTTCAATCTGTGGCTGACCACGGGGAGCAGGCGGAATCCCGCCAAGCCTTGGCTGCCATGGGAAAGACTGGGTGAAAACCCGGTCTTTGTTGGTTTAAGATGGCTTACCCTCTGGTAAACATACAAAAAGCTATGGAAAGATCCACCATGTTTCATGGGTAAATCCACTATTTCAATGGCCATTTTCAATAGCTATGTTAAATTACCAGAGGGTAAGGCCGGTCAGTTATAATTTGCCGTAACACGGTTATAACAGCACGTTGCATCTGATAAAAGGGGGTAAATGACTTCAGAAGTGCCATCGAACCATCTACATCATTTACTAAAGGGAACACTTATAGGTGTGGTAGTGGAAGGCTTCCTGGGAAGAGCGAGGCATCTAGCTGGCTGCCAAGTAATCCAAGTAGGCTAAGTAGGACAAAGAAGCCATTCATTTGAAATTCAATCGGTTTGGAATCGGATTCCAAATCAGCCCCACCAGGCTCGAAGTGAATGCGTCACATTCCTCGGGAACAATTATCCAATATAGATCTAGAAAAATATACTAATACTAATTTAATATATATATATAATTATATATATATATATACATATATATGTGCAAATCAGCCATCATGCCATGGGCAAGACGCAATCTCGTGCTTGCCAGTGATTGAACACAATGCAAACTAATTGGCACTAGTGTCTTACACTGGACATTCCCAACATTGGACGATCTTCCCACCTATGGTATCTACTTCCCCTGCTTACATCCTTGACCACAGCCATGAAGCTCAAACTTGCCCAAGAGGTGGTTGTCTTTGGTCATGGGCCGTTCACCTCATGGAGTTGCCCAACAGGTGCAACTCAACATTGTTGCATTGAAAGTTGGTTGGGGTGACAGATTTCATGAAATTTCCAATCCTCCCCAAATCCATGTTTGTTCCACTAAATGCAGGTTTTTCGGTTGGCTATTTTCAGACGTGTTCCCATCTATGGTACCCCCGCTTTTCATTGGATGGTTTCGATCATCTTTTGATCGACTCACTGCCTTCATAGACCTGGATGTTCACTGCTGGCTGGTTGTCCTGGCACTGATGCTGTCCATGACACGCAAAACCTCCTCGTATCTGTAGTTGCCTGCATGTGTAAATGAATATATATATATATATGAATAGATAGGACATCAGGAATATATTTACATATATTTATACACCCTGATGGAATAAAGCAATATTTATACACACATACATACATACGTTACATTACATTACACTACACTACATTACATTATACGTTTATATACATAATATATATATATATGTATATATGTATGTATATGTGTGCATTATACCTGCGCATGCATCCAGCCATATAGATAAACATCATAGATCCATGACTTCATATATGACATTGCATAACCCCATCCGTATACAAATACAATCAAATACATACAACTTAACAATTAAAATAAATTATGATCATCATGATGCTGTTCATCTATGCCTTCATCAGCAAAAGCCAAACACTCCATCAAAACCCTGGAGACCTCGTGTTTTTCACAATCTATTCGTCGTTTTCCAGGAGTTGCAGGGGCAGCATGCCATGATCAACCCATGTACGGCTAGGTGCGGCCCAGGGTGGTCGCTGAATTTCGCAGTAATGCAGTAGTCGGCTTGGACCAGTGTGGGTTCACTATCCCAAGCAAGTCGAACGAAGGATCCACTAAATGTGTTTGGAACATGTTTAAAGCATGGATCGCTGGAAAGAACTTATCAGCAATCACTGTGAGGCCCCAGCTGTAAGTCCCACCAACAGCAAGCAGAATCCTGGTAGGTGGAGAAGACCTGCGACTTCTTGGTTGGGATCACCTCAGTGAAGGTCATCGATGGCACGCTCTTGACAATGACATGTTCTGATGCTCGCAAAAGAAGCACTGGAAAATAAACCCGTGGCAGGTCTTCTGAAAAACTCTCAAGAGAGGAGCACACCCGCTTATATAACTTTGCCTACTAGGAAGCATCCACAGATTTATCATTCACAACACTGATTTTACTGTCCACCCTGCACTACTCATTGGGACCTGCGGGATAGCTAAGCGGCAGTGTTTCGGGAGATCAGCTTGGTCATTACACCTGGCCGGGCTCCAAAGTTGGCCTCCCCCAATTGATGTGTCATGGTGGGTCGTCTTCTTACTCAAGCAATACCCTCTGGTAATTTAACATAGCTATTGAACATGGCCATAGAAATAGTGAGTTTTCCCATTAAAAATGGTGATTTTCCATAGTTTTTTGTATGTTTACCAGAGGGTATCAAACCTTGGGAGAGCTGAATGTATCTGAATGTACTGATGACTCAGTCACCCCATGGATATTAATTGGATCTTGATGGCGCCTCTTTTCGCCAAAATCTATGGATTGATGGTTGAAATCCCACACTTTTTAAAGGTGTAAACTTGGGGATGGTGGATCCGCTGTTGATATCTCCAGATAGGTGGATATCCCATATTCATGGTGGATATCTCCATATAAGGTATGATATGGTATGATGGATCATAAATGGTGGATATCCCAATTCATCACCAGATATCGAGAAATCTCCAGTATCTCCAGCCAACACCCCTGCGATCCCCGGCCCTTTTCGGCGCCTCCAACGGTCTCAATGCCCAGAGTCAAGGGGGTCACGTCCAGCAGCAACAGATCCTGTCCGCCCTCGCCGCTCAGGATTCCGGCTTGCACGGCCGCACCATAGGCGACAGCTTCATCCGGGTTGATGCCGCGGTTGGGCTCCTTACCTGCAACTGGCTGTTCTGTTCCAAAGGCAGAAAATCAAAAAAAATGTGGACATACTATATATATATATGGCGTGTGTATATATATATATATAATTATATATATATATATATATGTGTGTGTATGTTAAAAACATCTAGTATAACATGACACATTAAGGATCCTTAATGTTGATTTCCAGGGATTGCCCAAAAACTTGACCCTATATCCACTCTGCCAAGTGGCCGTTGAAGAAATCCTGGCGGTCTGTCAATGGCTCCATCCATCCCGTGGATTCATAGAATAGGGCTGATTTATAACTGGTTAATAGTGATTAATAATGGATTAATAGTGGCTTAATAGTGGTTAATAATGGGATGATTTACCTGCTTGGTGGTTGAGCCATCCCTCTGAAAAATGATGGAGTTCGTCAATGGGAAGGATTTTCCGAGATATTATGGAAAATAAAAACTGATCCAAACCACCAAGCAGTTTTTATTCAAGTTTACCCTCTGGTTATGTCAAAATAGCTATTGAAAATGACCATTAATAGTGGATTTTCCCATTAAACATGGTGATTTTCTATAGCTATGTTAAATTACCAGAGGGTAGGATGTGCAATGACACTTTTCAAGCCATCCTGCTGTTCAACAAAATCTGTCTCCCCAAGGCCCCAGCAATTGGACCCCCAACATCTTCTCAAGCCGCGGGCTTCCCGATCCACCCCAGAATCAGCGATGACTGGCATGGCAATTGTGAAGATCCGCTTGCCAGATTTACCATAAGAATATATAAGAATTAAATATGACAAATCTGAAAATGTGGGGTTGTTACGATTGCCATGCTGTCTTATCAATCCGATCTATCCAATCTATCCAATCTATTTAATCTATCGAAACAGTCCACATAATCTATCCATTCATCCGTTCATCCGTCCATCATCAATCCATCAATCCATCTACCCTCTGGTAAACTAACATAGCTATTGAAAATGGCCATAGAAATAGTTGATCTTCCCATTAAAAATGGTGATTTTCTATAGCTATGTTAAATTACCAGAAGGTATTCAAAAACATGATATGTTCACTTCTTTCTTACCCTCTGGTAATTTAACATAGCTATTGAACATGGTGATTTATAGTGGATTTTCCCATCGAAAAAGTGATTTTCCATAGTTTTTTGTATGTTTACCAGAGGGTAATCCATGGTGTGATTTCCATGATTTCCATCTCAGCTTCCTTGCCGATCCCCTGGGCTGTCCTTGATCAGCTGTTGCACCTTGGGGATACGAGTAGAGCCACCCACCAACACGATTTCGTCCACCTGGTTCTTCTTCAGACCTGCTGTGCCCCTCAAAAATCTGGAGGCTTCGGGGAGAAATGTGTCTTTAACATTTGAGGGGATATCATGGGTGTGTGTGTGTGTACAGACTGTATTCATATGCATAAATAAATATACATACATATATATATATATGGGTATAGGCCTGAAGACGGAATAAAACAAAAGGAGGGTTGGCTTCTGGACTTGGGGATTGGGGGAAGCAAAACTCACGCGCATCGCGCGCATTGAAAAGTGATGTGGTGCCACGCGGGCCACCTGAGTCTTCCAGCACTTGCTTCACCTCAGTTCGTGTGGTTTCTGATGAACATCAAATAGGCTACCAATAAATAGATCCAAGATGATCCAAGTAGTGGGTAAGGTATGGGGGTATCTTGATGTAAACCCAACTTCACCCACTCCATGGTGGCCCTTCACTTGAATCAATTGGGGGTTTGGGCACCCAGAATCCAACTCTAAGCCTTCAAAGGTGTTGCTTTTTAAGGAACTGCCACCATTTCTCTACAGTGGGATGGCAAAACATCCTGGCAAAATGGCTATAGATATTTCGCTTTTTTGGGGGGACTATACTGACGGACACCGAGTTAGAACCTCAAAATTTTTCCAAAATTTGGTCGCCCAACAGTTAGAACCCCAAAAAAATGCACACTTAGAACCTTGGTTTGCAAAGGGTTCTAACTCATTAGAACTTTGGTTTGCAAAAGGTTCTAACTCAGGGGGTAACACCAACCAACTATGAGAACCGCATCATTTTCCTGCACGCATCAAATCTTGTCATTTCAACTTGGCCGCTCTGTTGCGGCAATGCTTGCAAACTCTAATCGCCATTCACTTTGGACAAAATGCTCAGCGTGAGATTCAAAAAAATGGAAAAATCAAATTGTATGTCTTAAACTAAATTTAACACACACACAAATATATATATAAATAAAATAAATTTTAAAGATAGGTTGTTGGATAGATAAAGAGATTTGTCCCGACCCATGGTCCTGGCCAGAGGTTCTTGGTGTGAGCACTTAAAAGGGGCGCACACACACACACACGCACATGTGAGTTTGCTCAACACGGGTTCATATACTGAACTATCTATGATACGGTTTGTTGTATACTTGTGAATATATGTAAAAAGGTTCTAAGTGTGAGCACGCGCAAGGGCACAGACATATGTGAGTTTGCACAACATGGGTTCATATACAAGACTATCTGTGATATGATATATGTATACTTGTGAGCATGTGTGTGTGTATGCAAAGAGGCTCTAAGTGTGAGCACTCGCAAGGGCACAAACATATGTGAGTTCGCACAACAAGGGTTCATATACAAAACTAATCATGATACGAAATATGTATAGTAATACTTGTCAATATATGTATACAAAGAGGTTCTAAGTGTGAGCACCCGCAATGGCACGTACAAGTGTGAGATTGCACAGCACGGGTTGATATACCAACATATCTGTGATGGAATATAAGTATACTTGTGACATATGTATGTATGCAAAGAGGTTCTAAGTGTGAGCACGGGCAAGGGCACAAACATATGTGAGTTCGCACAACATGGGCTCATATACAAATGAATCTGTGATGTGATTTATGTAGTCTTGTAAGTACATGCATGTATACAAAGAGGTTCTCAGTGTGAGCACTCGCAAGGGCACAAACAAGTGTGAGAGTGCACAGCACGGGTTGATATACCAACGTATCCGTGATATGATTCTTGATATATGTATACTTGTGAGTATGTGTATGTATACAATGACGTTCTAGGTGTGAGCACTCGCAAGGGTGCAAACATATGTCAGCTTGCACAACATGGGTTCATATACAAAAGTATCTGTGATGGATTATATGTATACTTGTGAGCACATGTATGTATGCAAAGAGGTTCTAAGTGCGAGCACTCGCAGGGGCACAGACATATGTGAGTTCGCACAACATGGGTTCACATATAAAAGTATTTGTGATATGATATATGTATATTTCTGAGTATATGCATGTATACAAAGAGGTTCTAACTGTGAGCACTCGCAAGGGCACAAACATATATGTGAGTTCGCACAACGTGGGTTCATATACAAAACGATACATGATACGATGTATGTATACTAATACTTTTGAATATCTGTATGCAAAGAGGTTCTAAGTGTGAGCACTCGCAAGGGCACAAACAAGTGTGAGAGTGCACGGCACGGGTTGATATACCAACATATCTGTGATGGAATATAAGTATACTTGTGACATATGTATGTATGCAAAGAGGTTCTAAGTGTGAGCACGGGCAAGGGCACAGACATATGTGAGTTCGCACAACATGGGCTCATATACAAATGAATCTGTGATGTGATTTATGTAGTCTTGTAAGTACATGCATGTATACAAAGAGGTTCTCAGTGTGAGCACTCGCAAGGGCACAAACAAGTGTGAGAGTGCACAGCACGGGTTGATATACCAACGTATCCGTGATATGATTCTTGATATATGTATACTTGTGAGTATATGTATGTATACAATAATGTTCTAGGTGTGAGCACTCGCAAGGGTACAAACATATGTCAGCTTGCACAACATGGGTTCATATACAAAAGTATCTGTGATGGAATATATGTATACTTGCGAGCACTCGCAAGGGCACAAACATATATGTGAGTTCGCACAACGTGGGTTCATATACAAAACGATACATGATACGATGTATGTATACTAATACTTTTGAATATCTGTATGCAAAGAGGTTCTAAGTGTGAGCACTCGCAAGGGCACAAACAAGTGTGAGAGTGCACAGCACGGGTTGATATACCAACGTATCCGTGATATGATTCTTGATATATGTATACTTGTGAGTATATGTATATGTATACAATGACGTTCTAAGTGCGAGCACTCGCAAGGGCACAGACATATGTGAGTTCGCACAACATGGGTTCACATTTCAAAGTATCTGTAATATAAAATATGTATATTTGTGAGTATATCTATGTATACAAAGAGGTTCTAACTGTGAGCACTCGCAAGGGCGCAGACATATGTGAGTTCGCACAACATGGGTTCACATATAAAAGTATTTGTGATATGATATATGTATACTTCTGAGTATATGCATGTATACAATGAGGTTCTAACTGTGAGCACTCGCAAGGGCACAGACATATGTGAGTTCGCACAACATGGGTTCACATATAAAAGTATCTGTAATATAAAATATGTATATTTGTGAGTATATCTATGTATAAAGGAGGTTCTAACTGTGAGCACTCGCAAGGGCGCAGACATATGTGAGTTCGCACTGTTCGCACAACACGGAGTCATACACAAAAGCATCTGTAATATGAAAAATGTATATTTGTGAGCATATGTATGTATTCAAAGAGGTTCTAACTGTGAGCACTCGCAAGGGCACAGACATATGTGAGTTCGCACAACACGGAGTCATACACAAAAGTATTTGTAATATGAAATATGTATATTTGTGAGTATATCTATATATATGTATACAAAGAGGTTCTAAGTGTGAGGAGTTGCCTCAAAGTGTGCACTGGCAAGGGCAGAGACATATGTGATTTGGCACAACTTGAGTTCATATACAAAAGTATTTATCATGCGATATGATATATGTATACTTGTGGATATATGTATGCCTGGAGAACCAAAACCCTAAGAATTCTTCGGGTCAACGCAAGAACCTGAGGTATTTCGATTGAAGACCTCGGGTATTGATTTTGAACCCGTACTTAACCCGTACCTAACCCGTACCTAACCCGTACTTAACCCGTACTAACCCGTACCTAACCCGTACCTAACCCGTACTCAAAATGGGTTTTAATACCCCGGGTTTTGTCAGAAAAGCTCAGGTATTTTTCAAACCCTAAGATTTCTGCGGGTTTTGGTTTTCAAGGTGTATACAAAGAGGTTCTAAGTGTGTGGGTTCGCGAGGGCAGAGACATATGTGAGTTTGCACAACATCGGTTCATATACAAGAGTAGCGATAATATTATACATGATTATATAAGTATACTTGTGAATATATGTATGCTTACAAGGGGTTCTAACTGTGAGTGTGTACAAGGGCAGGAGCATATGTGGTATATGAAATGTGGGGTTCTAACTGCGACTAATTTTAGAGCTTCTAACTCACGGAGTAAGAACCCGGCCAGATGTACGAAGTCCGTTTTTTTTTTTCCCAAAATAGGTTCTAACTGGGTGTCCGTCACTATAGGGTGATTCATGGTTTGGGCATCTGTTCCTGAACCAAGCTGGACACAGACTTCTGTTTACTTCTCCCAACTTCAATCCATCTTTCAAGAACAATGTGGCATTCCTCACTCTTGTGGCGAAAGTCACTATGTGGCCAAACCATATTATCAAACCATATTACATAATTATATATAATAATCATTAATTCAACCAGCATCTTTTAGGTCCTAGGTGCCTAAGCATCTTTTTTTCAGCCCCTGCTTTTTGACAACAGCCCAGACCATAGGGATTTTCATGGAAGACGTCCCCCAGGATTTTCGTCAGCATCTCACCATCTCCAAGTCACTGGTCCCAGGGTGTTTTTGAACAAATCCGCATTCAGCTCCTCGAAGCGCGCGCGTGTGAGGGTCTCGGAGAAATCCACACCTTAGGGCGAGGTCCCAGTTATGTCCAGTTCCTACAAATATGATCCCATTAAAAAAAAACGGTCCAGGGGAAAACAGCGGTGATACCTGGCATTGATACGCATTGATACTTGATGATGATTGATAATTTGGTCAACATATCTCAACATCGGCGATCCCAGGCCCTCGGGTGGTTGTGTTTTGCTTTCAAGTTTCCTTATAGGCTGGAAGCCGGCAAATGGTCAGATGGAAAAATCAAGGCATAAAATAACGCAGTGGAAATTGGTCGCAAAAATAATGGCGGAAGAGTTCCCAAATTATCCGAAAGAAACCTGTCTCAGAGCCTGCACTCAAAGCTAACATCTCTATATAGTGCCACACATGTGTCATCATATGGCTGGGTGTCAAATATGTTCCCCCTTGTTCCTCACCTTCATGGCCAAGCAAATAGTCAACCAGTGGCCAAACATACAGCCGATCATGAATCATGCCCTACTAAAACCATCCATAAGCTACGATAATTATGATAAGCTACCATAACCTACCATAACCAGTCATAGCCAATGGATCTACAGGCAGTCTACAGGGCCTCTATCCATATCTGGTTGGTGGTTTCAACCCCTCTGAAAAATGATGGAGTTCGTCAGTTGGGATGATGACCTTCCATTCCCAACTGAATATTGGAAGTCATATAAAATTCCATGGTTCCAAAATGTTCCAAAGCACCAACCAGATATTCTACTCATATTCCCATTGTTGTTGGTTTATAGCCTATTAACCACTATGAACCATCAACCAGGGATGAGTTTCCACCCATATCCCACATCAAATCATCTTCCGCTCCATCTCCCATTTCTTCCAGGTGGCCATCGTAGAGGGCTTCAATCTCCAGTCGCGCCTGGTGGGTGGAACTCAGCGCCCGCTTGGTCTTCTCCACCTCACGGCGGAGCTTCTGGATGGAACGTTTGTCCTGGGCCAAGTCGGGTGGTTGTCGCAAGAACCGGAAAAATATATATTGTATTATAGATATATTTACATATATATATATGTAATTATGACAATTGTATTATATATATATAGATATTATACAGTTTGATTGAAGTTGTTTGGTGACAGGTTTGACTGGAAGCAAACTAGATCTGAATAAACCATTTGCATCCATTTGCTAGAATATGGGAGTGGGATGAATCAATACCCAAAGAACATCAAAGAACTATGGATCTAACTGCCTTGAAAGTTGGAAGGTCACTGGATTCAGTGTTAGCCCCCTCGACAACCAAGCATCAAAATGACAAACATATAGTCACTATACATGTTTCAAAAAATTGTTTACTCATTGCCCGCATGCAGCAGCCAATAGCTTTTCATAACCAAAACACACCAGCATATCTCGGTGACATAAAACATCTACTTCTGTTTCCACAAACAAAAAGTTAGTCCACAAGCATTCGCACAATCTCAGGCATTGAACATGTCATTCACAAGGTGGTGCCCCATAGTTAGCTAAGTTGGTTTATAACTCTCATAACTATGGTTTATGGCAGATATAACTATAGTTAATGGGGTTTATAAACAAACTTATAACTAGGGGGCACCATCCTGTCAGGACCAGTTTTTTTGAGCTCGGCTCAGTTCAACCGAGCCCATCCGGCGATCGATCCGTCCTTGGACATGTCCTTGCCATGCTTCTTCCTTGGCGGCCAGTCTGTCGGACTGCAAGCAGTTCAAGATTTGGAAAAACCCCATGACCCCAGTTCACCAATTCGGCAATCATCCCGTATGGAAATTTCTAGGTAGAATTTAAACACCATGATGTTTGACAAAACACTTGAAAACCAGGAGAGCAAACACATACCATTGTATTCACAGCACCGGGATGACAGTATTCAAAGAGATATCAGGATAACAAGATTCACAGTTCATACACTTGGCAGGTTGAATCAGCAGTCAGTGAGAAGAACCTCAACAACCTTTTGGCTTCAAACAGAAAATGGTTGACCCTTAATGGCATATGAAGCTTCAAATCTTCTCAAAATGATGGTCTTAGCAATGGACATTCCGAACCAAAGGGGCTGTCCTTGGACTTTTGAACAAACGTCCTCCTCAAAAAGGGGTGCCATATGGTGCCATCACCAGTTTGAAGCTAAAGACAAACACACCCAAAGCAGCAGTAATTAGAACAGATCACCTGGACATTGGTTAATATGGTTTAATAATCGCATGTTTTTATCTCTGCGTTTGCAACGGGAGTTTCTGGAAGATCTTCATGAAGTGCTGCATCACTCGCTGATCCTTGGTGACAAAGCTGCGCCAAAAAGTGCGACCGAAAGAATCACAGCAACCACTTTGGGATTCATTGATCTTTCTTGGGCCAAATTGAGCCATTAAAAATACCCCATATCCCATCTCAGTATACTAGTTTCCTGATAGGTTTCCCTACTATGGGTTATCATATGTTATCATAATCCCCAGTGAATTAGGTAGCAAAATTCCCTATAGTCACGAATAAACCAGGGTATTTTGAATGGTTCAATATGGTTCAACCAATAAGATTTCAAAATCGCAGCATTGCCATGTCATACCAACCATCTGCCACTGAGCCACGAAATCCTCTCCTCCCAGATGGGTGTCACCGTTGGTGGCTACGACCTCAAAAACGCCATTGTCGATGGTCAGGAGGGACACATCGAAGGTACCTGGGACGGAGTCAGGGTTGTTTGATGTTGGTAGGTTGATCCCTTGAGCCAGTAGACATCCCAAAGCCTGCTGTGGATGTGTTCATTTGGAGCCACAAAAAATCTGTTCTATGATTGTGAAATATGACTCACAAAGGATACTGAAAATTAATTGAGTATATCTATCACGGATCGGACTGACCCAAATTCAGAACGCACCAAATAAAAACATCGACATGAAGAGCTAAGATGTGCCAAACAATGAGGGAACAATAAACGCATTATTCCAAACCACCGTATGGTACAAACTCAATCAAGAACTTGATTATTCCATAGTTCTTCAAGTGTAGCTATACTTTACATATTACATAGGTGTATATATACCAGATATATATATATGCGTAGTTCCTCATTTTGTTTACATATACAATAATACGTATATATATACATATTAATACGATTAGATTGCATCCATCTGCATGTCTTCTCCAGCCATGGCCCCACCGCGCAACGGCGGCCTCCTCCGAGATCGTAGACCAAGATGTTCTTCTCTGTCTTCTTGTCCAGGCCATAGGCGATGGCCGCCGCGGTGGGTTCGTTGATGATGCGCAACCTCCGACGAGGCGACGTGCTGCGGCTTTCGATGTCACATTGATGCAGAAAAAAAATGCTGGGATTGATGAAAAAAGAAGTGCAATAAGGATTGTGTATACAATTGTTTTGATTAAAAATACCGTACAACCATATAATCACACACCAAACACCACATATATATATACACACATATATATTATAATATATATATATATATATTCATGCTATGTAGATAATTGTGCAGTGTAGTTGATATATGAACTCACCGGTTCACTGCTGAACCGGACTGAAGACTTGCCATGCTCTCCGGTATCTGTGGCTAGCACCATGTAAGACGGTTACCCTGTGGTAATTTAGCAGTTTGCTATGGAAACTGGTTTGTGTATGTCCATGTAGTTCGATCATTTCAATTTTTTTTTTATGAAAAATAATGAAAAACTGATGAACCAAGCGACACGTTCATCCCTGCAATGGTGCCAGCATCTTTGGTGGACTGGCGTTGCGCATCGTTGAAATATGCGGGGACAGTAACGACGGCATGCTTCACTTCTTTGCCCAAGTAGTTCTCCGCCGTCTCCTTGTGGAAAATGAAATGAAAATGAGACCCACAGAACAAACTCAGAACAAACTCAGCATACCCAAAATGACATTCAGTCTCGCGAGTCCGATACTTTTACGGGACCAGGAGGCATGCGATGTGTAACTAGGTTCCACCACTTGTGTGTTTTTTTTTGCGGTGGCTCATTTTAATGGTTCAAATGAAATCATACAGTTCAATTTCATGTATCAGCACGGTTGCTGACTCAAAGTGCCCACACTGAGGCGGGAATGTAAGCAAATGACATGATCCAGGACCTTCCAGGACCTTAGGATGTAGTGACATATGACAATATGGGGATGGGTCAAAACCCTGGTACCTTTTGTTCACCCCAAGTCATAGCTGGGATTTATGGATGTGAATAACCCACTAAAAATGGTATCTATAGGTATTGACCCATACCAATATCTTCAATGATCTGCTGCTCCTCTCTCTCTCTCTCTCCCCAGTCTTACCCATGACGGCACCTTCATCTTGGTCAAAACCATGGAGGAAACCTCCTCAGGAGCCATCACCTTGTCCTCACCCTTCACCTGCCATGGAAATGGCTGATAAGGCAAAACCATGGGGAACATGAGTCAATATCAGGTGGGGTGGCGTACATCCTGTACAAATCCTCACAAATCAGGATGTAAACAATTGTAAACATCAATCAAAATGAATGCATCTGCAACATAAACGTGCAGTGATTGCACAATATTACACATGCAACACACATCTTAGATACCTTGCAAAGTGGTGTTTTTGGTTGCGCGATGTTGCGCGGTCTGTTTTCCCATTCATTGCAAGAATAAAGACCCCTTGGCGACCTCTGAACTAAGTATGACCAGGTATATCGGTGAAATATGTATAATCACAAGTTAGTATCTCATTTAACTTTGCTATAACCTTTGTACATCTTGGTTTCACTATACAACCTACTTATACTATGGAACATATATACATTAAGCATACTTGCAACTACTTCCCAGGGACCTCAGGATTTGACTTCAGACCCTGCATCTTGGGGTCTTGAAGTTAGCCAAGGGTTGTCTAGGTTTATCAAGATTCAGTGTAGACCTTTTGGCCTTTCCTAACAGTGTTAGGAAAGGTCTTCCAAATGATGATTTCAAAATCCATGGATCTATGCTCCACTCACCAGCCCTCCATGTACTCCGGGCACCTTGACGCTGATCATTGGCTTGCTGGCCTTGTCCACCTGGAAACTCTGGGCACAATCATCCCCAACAATTAGATAACATGAGGCAAACTATGATTTTACAAAAGGTAGCATAATGCATTATCATATAACCAATATCAACATATCACAATAACTTGATATGATTTAAAATAGTACAAAACAGATACTAGATGATATGATTGTGCAAATATATATATATATAATATAATTTTAATTAAAGAAATGCTCTGAACCAGTGGTTGGACTATGCTCAACCACCGCCGATCCCGATCTCACCAGTTTCCTGGCTCAACTCCTTCTCCCCCAGATGTCATGTGTTTTGATTGAGCCACCAGCCACTTTACAAAGTAAGTGCGATATCAATTTCCCCACCATGACAACAACAATCAACACCAACCCACCTATAGGACCTATTATTTCACCATTCGCCAACATGTTCTTATTGGTTTCATCTTCCCAGCGGCGATTTCGTATGGCAGGAGCTTGATGTCCTTCTGCACCGTGGAATCCTTGAAGCGTCGACCAATGAGGCGCTTCACGTCGAACAAGGTCTGCGTAGGGTTGATGGTGGCCTTGCACCGAGGCGCGAAGAAAACTCCAAACAGGGCTGCTTCTCTGGCAGGCGATGGCGGGCCATAGTGATGATTATATAATTCATATGAGTAACACACAAAATGTGTGTGTGTAGAGTATGATGATGATGATGATGAAGATGAATATTGATGAAGATGAAGATGAAGATTGATGAAGATGACCATGACGACCATGACGACCATGACGACCATGGCGATCATGACGACGACGATGATGATGATGATGATTCGATTTTGTGCAGCCTCTTCCAAACAACCTGCAGCCTTTTTCTGGGCACCGCGCATTCTGTACATCTCAGGGCTGTCTGCACTTGCCCAAAATGAGTTGATGCTGGAAGCCCGCAATAATTGCATGGTAAAATGGTAAGGTTGCCACAGGTGATTGTGGGCCAATACCCGGCACCCATCTTGAGAGTCCCAAATTCCACTACAGATCGCCTAAATTTGGTCAGGTTGCTTGGGTGATTGATGGTGATGGTATATCGAATCTGAAGATATAACAGAAACGGTGCATGGGATTTGGCCCAACCAAAGCCAAAGTTGTATAAATGACTACTCACACAAGTGGCAGGCAGAATAAAACGAGCATAGGAATAATTACAGGACAAACTTGTCCAAGCTCGCTTTCTTTCAGGACTGACTTATCCAAGGTAACTCGGATAGCCGCTTCGTTGCATCAAACTGTGGTCCGGCTTCATAGCAATCGATCTTGGCACTGCGCACGCTGGACAATGCGGCTCACCTGCACTGGCTTGTGAAGCATCGGACGGAGCAATTGCGCACAATCGGACAACAATTCATGAACAGGAAAACCATAGGAAAACCATAGGAAAATGGTGGTTTAATGGGATTTAATGGGATTTAACAACAATTACCCTCTGGTAAACTAACATAACTATGGAAAGATCCACCATTTTTAATGGGAAAATCCACTATTTCTATGGTCATTTTCAATAGCTATGTTAAATTACCAGAGGGTAACACATCCAATCAGGAAACTCACAAGATGAGCCTCCCATGGGATGTTCTTGGCTTTAACTCTGCAACATGTTCTATGGCAAGCTCGTGCCGGGTGCTTGTATAGTTGGAGGTGGCAAGGGCCACCTGAAATATCAAGAAAATCCACAAAAAAAAACACACACTTGTCCTTTGACTTCGAAAAACCACACCTGCTCTGTGCTGATCAGATCAGTCTTGAGATGATTGCAGGATGCCGAAGATGCTGCAGGTGCTGTGACCGGTGCTGCTGGAACTGCCGCTCCTTCATAGGGGGCCACCCCGGCCATCGCCATGACACTCATGGCGATGCCGCGGCCGTGGGGCATGGTGCGGTGTTCCACGGCGCCACGGGTGGGGACCGTGGCGAACTTGCCGAGATCTGCCTGGGCAACATCACACAGACGCACATTCTATACATATAATTATCTATAAAGTTAATATGTGTATATATATATAAAACTATATATATATAAAATTATATATATATATATATAAATATAATATAATAATATATATATATATATATATATGTGCGTGTACTTCTTGATCAAATGCGACATGGAGTTGCTAGAATCCCGGCCTTCACCGAAGCCAGAGACTTCTTTTCTCTGACATCGCCCCAATGGGCGCGAGTGGCATTTTCCATCCGCCCATCTGTGTCCATCTGGACAGTCTTGAAACCACGGGAATGCAAATTGGCCACCTGGCTGGTGCCAATTATCACTGGATTGGTTTAAGGGAAAATCTACAGGAAACCATGGTTTTTACCATCAAATATAGGGCTTTCCTGTAAATTTTCCCATCATCCAATTCTATGAAATTAACCATCAAGAATCCTGGAAAAAAACAACAACGATCACATTAATGCAAACACCTAAGGATCTCCTATCGGACCAGAATTCATTATCTCAAAAAATGTGGTATTAATCATCAACAAAAAGCCAAAGATTGCCCCCAAATTCCACGTCCATTTACAGGCAAAAACAAGAATCAAAGTTGCCCGCCATCCTCCAAACAGGTTTTAAAACATAAATGTGTGTTTAAAATATATTTAAATGGTAACATTTTACAACAAACAAATTCTTCAGTTTCGAAATTGATCTGAAAAAAGAAACGCTGAAGCCATTCAGATCCAGCCACAGCTGCATTGACTGAAGCCTCAGTGCTGATGTCTTTGCCATCCTTCCGGGCCTCTAGCTGCACTTTCAGAACTTCCTCCTGGATCGATGCTTCAAACATAAGATGGAGGTTGAATAATTACGCATATATTACAGATATTTTGATTTGTCCATCCATTTATTTCAAAGTATATGTTTATATATATATATAAGAATGTTTTACATTGTTTTATCACATAGCGTACACATCCGAAACATTACATTATGAGGCCTCTCCCTCTCTCTCTCTCTCTCGCCTATTATTGTTTCAGTGTGTGTGTATGAGTCAGGACGCCTCCCTATCATGTTCCAACCCGTGGGGCCTTTTGGTCTTCAACTTGGAATATGTAATTTCTTGCATGTTTTTACCCACTTGGGATCTTGGGTTTGGGATGATTGGCTGAACATCTGTTCAATCGCTGAGCAAGTATTGACATCCAGCATCTCATGTTGAGATCCGTATGTATATGGCTTTGCTCTTACGTTCTACTTAATATGAGATCCACCAGAAATTCTGCTTCAGAAACTATTGGATCATGTTGGATGACATTCAGGTTTGGATCCATTATCTATAATATATACATATGAGTGTGACAGACAAGACAGGCATATGGTTGACTCAAAGAATAACATCATACAGAGAAAAAAACATCCATTCAATAAGCAAACAATAATATATCAACCTAATCGATCAACTGGTTCGTGTGTATGCCACCCAACCCCATAGAGATTCATGAACATCTTTGCCTCGAAGAAGTGTAAACTCTTGGCAAACTCCGATCTCACACTTTAGATTTAACTTTAGATCACTCCAGTAATCCTAAAGCTGTTTGGAAGACATCGAACATTTGCAAAGGAATGGCTGGATCCAACTTGAGCAGACAATTCATCCAAGCTCTGCCAAAAACCTTCCTAGTACTTTTACGTACTACCCAGTCATCCACAGGCAAAAGCAATGAGCAACTGGGTAGCCCCAAAGAATAATCCAATTCCACGGCTTACCCATAGATCTTCCCCGCAAATTCCCAAGCGAAAATGGAAGATATCCACAAACAACCTTAGAAAACACTAGCTAGCCAGTCATGGCTTATGATGTGTTCCCAATGGGCAACGTCCTCCACTTGCCGCTGAAGTTTGGCCAGCGCCAACTCCTCTGCACTGCCGTTGATGATCACCTTACTGAGGCCGCTGCCGAACTGAGGCAGTCATTTCATTGTCCAACCGTACCCTGGGGTGAACATCGACAAAAACAGCTCACACCACAATATTGACTCTCTCTCTCTCTATCTCTATATATATATATGTATATATATATATATTTACACATGGCAAATCATGGCAAAAACTGAAGGTGCAAATGACTACTTGTCAATTGCATGTTGGAGATGATCAGCCCATCTGGTTGCCTACTGGGAGCCCCTTGAATCGGAGCCCATAGACAGTTCCAAAAAGCACATGTATGGAGGCTTGCTGGTCGACCCCGCTTCTGGTTGAGAAATGGCACTTCAAAATCATATTGTCCTTGCTAAGAATC